>JAOQMS010000004.1:11853028-11883584 GCA_027563885.1 Erythroxylum longipes | reverse complement strand
GCAAAATAAATACAACCAATCCATTCTACCACTTCATTTTTGCATAGATCAAAACATACAATCCCTCAAATTCAAGCTAACTCAAATATTAAGTTAATGCACATATCATGACTAGTTTTTCATTGGCAAACTCATAATTGGCATAGTCACTCAAAGATAAATAAAGATGCACAAATGAATCTTCGTCAGAGTTTTCACTTATTTTGCTCAAGTGTTTAAGGGTAAGTGTTTTGCTAAAACTTCCTGTAGGGAACTAAACTACCATAGGCTTGCTAATACACCAATTCTCCTCTACAATGATTACATGCATAAATAGATCAAAAGGACTTGTTTAGGGATTAATATGGTAAGGATTAAGGCGAGTCAAAATAAATGGAAAAGGGTTAAGCACAAACGTAAGTAAAGTATAAAGAGGATAAAAATGGGATAACTACGCATAACTACGAGACATACAAATATAACTGATATTCTGCACTTATTAATGCTATTCACTTGTTCTTCCTTTTTATTTTCTTTTTTTTTCATTTTCTTTTTTTTCTTTATACATGGAAGAATTATGAGTCAAAACTAGCACTATATACAATGTAGTCCATAGGCAGAAATGTACTCAATTTGTCTAGGTAAAAAGCTCTTACAATCCCAACTAATATTTTACTTAATACTCTACTAAGCTTGTGAAAAGGGTAGGATAATGGGGTTTATAGTTTTAAAATTTCGGTAGTTTTTAAGAAACAAAAGGTTAAGGCTCAATGGGGGTAGTAAGGGATTATGCAAAGGTAGGTCGTTTAAGCCAATGGTTAATATAAAAAGTGCCTAGATCATCTTTATTAAGCATGCATCCAGTAGACTTAAATCGAATCAAAGCAAGTTTTGAAGGTAGTAGCCTATGGAAGTCCACTCAACAAAGAAATGAAATGACTATAGATGGAGTCATATGGCTCAATCCTGACTTTGGCTCAATTGAAAACTCATTATGTATCTCTACAATAGCTCATTGTTCAAACGTCAATTTGTGACTAAGCTTATGCAACCAACTACTTTTCATCACTTTATATGGTTCACTTCCTAATCAAGTGTCCTAATATGAGTTCAAGCATGCATTCAATCTAATTCCAACTACATGAAAGAATTTCATGGCAATATTTATCAGAGTGACTCAAATGTGGTTCCATTACTAACACAAAGCACATATAATATGCCTAAACATGCATCCTATTCAAAACAATATAAAAGAAAAAAATGCAAGTAAGACCTTTGATGTCACCTCCCCACACTTAAAGAGCACATTGTCCTCAATGTGACAAGTTAACAACCAAATAAAGGGAAATGACATCAATCCATAAAAAAAATAAAAACAAAGTAAACAAAAGAAGTTAAAATAAACAAATGATATTAAAGAAAATAGAAGATACTGAAGTCAAACCAAAATTAAAGAAATTAGAACTAAACAAAAGACATAACACGCAAACAATTAATATGAAACCAAATACACATGAAATAAAATGCACTCACACATATGAAACAACAAAATTTAAAAGTTTAAGGGATAAAAAAAGTTTATTCCAAAGATGGCAGTGACAGTGATGGGGTAGGAGCTTCAAATTTGTTCCTCTGATAGAAGTTGAGGAGCCTTCTCTTCAAACTCTGTTGCTCCTTGTGAACCTACTGCATTTAAGTGTTGAACTCATCGAGCTGAGAGGCCATCTGTTGTTGATTTGTGGCTACTTGGTGGAGAATCGACTGATAACGATCAGCCGACGCTGGTTCCCTCGGTTCCTCTACTACTGCTTCCTCCTCTGGTTCTGTAGCTACTCTGGATATGGAGGGTTGGTCTACGTCTGCCCTGGCACCCCTTCTGCTCCTCACTACATTACGCGTCTGAGGATTGCGAAGTTTCATAGATTGGACTTCCACAATCTTAGTGTGTCTCAAATAAACTATATCAAACATATTGTGGGGAGCGATATGCAGATTCTCCATATTAACATTATAAAATACACCCAAAGTAGAAGCAATATGGGCCATCCCAAAAGATGTATTCTTTTTAGTAATGACACTCACTAATGATCGAAAAATCCTATAAGGAGTGTTGATTTTAGTCTTTTTGTCCATGCACCATAAGAAGAAAAGCTTTTTAGCTGACCATTTATTGATTTCTGTTTTATTGAACACATTCACGCATATAAATTTATGTAACAATGAATGTTCAGCACTCCTAATCAGAGAGTTTGGTGCATTATGTGATTCAAAATGGGTTTCACCCGTGAGAGTGGTCGAATAAGATTCTACATCAAAATCAGTATGATCATTTTAAACTTTTGTATTCGATAAGTTAAACAGTTCATGCATTACAGAGAAATTGAGTTTAAAAACAATGCCACCTAGCCTAAACCAAAACAAATCCATCTTAGAGTTATACCTAACAATTGTAAAAAACTCTAAAGATATAGTGGCAGAAATAGGCACGTCGCACCTAACAAATCTATTCCACCCTATGTTTGCAGCTAATTGTTCAAGTCGATGTCTCACTCCTATGTTTTCTAGCACATCAAAATCAAAGTAACTAGGAGAAACTATTGTTCTACTCCTAAAGTCACGAAAACGCTCACCTTCTTCTTCCGAGTAAATCGAAAATGAGACTCAATAGGCGGCCGCTAAGTTAGGTTTCCCTTCTCTAGAAACTTGAAGGTGGAGCTCGTCTACCAGTTGCCTAACCTTCATTGTCCTTGGTAGAGTAATTGCTCAAAGAAAAGTTGCGAAAAATGAAAGAGAGAGAGTGAAATTCATATTTTAGAGAGAGAAAATAAAATCCCACCTAAATCCTTGTGTTTTTGAATGATTGATGAATGAAAAGGATGAAGGAATGTAAGATTAATGGAAAGGAATGAAGAGAATACTAAGAATTTAGATGGAAAATGAAGAGTTTTAGAGAGTGGGAGGAGAGAAAATTGTATTCTAGAGAGAGAGGGAGTGAAATTTTTGAAAAATGAATGAGAGAAGAAAAAGGGTGGAAAATTTTAAACCCCTCTTGCATGGGAATCCCCTTAATTCCTACGAGCATGGGATTCCTCTCCAAAGGCTCTCTAGAGAGGATTCCCACGTCTGTAGGAATATCCAGAATTCCCACGAGCATGGGATTCCTCTCCAGAAACTCTCTGGAGAGCTTTCTCACATCCGTGGGAATCACCAGAATTCCCATGGATGTGGGTTTTCTCTCCAGAAACTCTCTGGAGAGATTTCCCATGCTCGTGAATTCCCACGGAATTATCACAATTCCCACGGAATTGGTGATCCTCACACTTTCAAACCTTCTTCCAAGCTTATTTTCATCCTCCATGATCCCAAAACCTACAAAAACATCAAGATACTGTCATCAACAAGAAATTTGAAAAGAAAACAAATTGAAGTCCAAACAAAATCAACAGAAACATCAATCAAATCCAATTCAAACATGATCATAAGTAACGAATTCAAATGAATGATTAATTGAACAAAAACAAAAAAGCTAGTTGACTCCTATGGGTTGCCTCCCATACAGCTCTTTTGTTACTGTCGGTAGATCGACTCTCCTTCTTACTCATGGTGGTTCAAATGACTGGAATGATAGCGGTGTATAAACTGATCTCAGACTTTGTACTGGGGCTAACTTATTCTAAGCTCTACCATCATTATTGTTTTCCTTCCTTTGCCTTCTCCTATTCCTTCGTTTCTTCTTGAATGCATTTCCAGGGTCCTCAATATTTTCCCATCCCCCTTAGAGTTCAAGTTTTTTAATATCCATCGAGGATAGTGTAGGATGATAGTTTTTCTTTGATACCTTGAATGTTAACTACTTTTTCCCTACTCTCAATATTAATTTGCCCCCATCAAAATCAATAATCGCACGAGTAGTAGCCAGAAACAGTAGCCCTAAAACTATAGGAGTTTCCTCATCTTCACTAATATCCAAATGTAGAAATCCGCGAGGAAAGTAAATTTATCAATTTGTAGCTGCACATTCTTGATCATCCCCTTCAGTAAATGTACCGTCCTGTTAGCCATTTTCACTAATGTCTTAGTCGGCTGTGGCTCTTCTGGACCTAACTTTTGGTTGAACAAGTATGGCATCATGTTGTTACCTGCTCCTAAATCTGCAAATGCTTGATCTATCTTAACTCCATTTATACTATACGGAATGAAAAAGTTTCCTGGGTCTTCTTTTTTTCTGTACTACATGCAGACTTTCTCCTGACATGTAATTAATAACGTCTTCTTTCAACGACCCCTTTAGCATGAGCTTTTTCTGGAGTTGATTTCTTATGTCTGTTATTTCGCTTAACTCCCCTTCCTTAAAAATTTGTAGCTTCTTCACTCGAAGATGGCTTCTATTGAGAAAAAATTTATCGTGGAAGTCCAAGTTGAAGTTCCTTAATCGACTTGCTTATGGGTCCACTCGAAAAGACTTCCAGCACTGTTTGTTCTTCTTGCTTGTTTCCATCTTTCTCCCATGTTTGCTTTCTTTTTTCTCTATCTGAGTAATGTCCATGATTCTTTCCTTTGGATTCACCTTAGTTTTGCTTGGTAGACTACATGCATTTCGTGAAGATAAAGCGTTAGCTAGTTGGCCTACCTGAACTTCCATATTGTGGAAGGATGATGCATGATTCTTTAAAATCTGATCGAATTTTGATTCCATCCTCTTATGATTTTCTTTCATGCTTGCATGCATCCTTTTATGATTCTCTTCTTCTGCCGCCAATTTGGACCCCAAAACTGCCACCATCTTATCATTTTGCTTTCCAATGCTCCGATTCGATCTTGCTGGAATCCTGGTGGTCCTTGTGGTCTTTGTTGTCCAACTACATTATTGTTACTCCAAGAAAAGTTCAGGTAGTTTTTCCAACCCAGATTATACGTATTCAAATATGGGTTATTACCTCGTTACGACTGGCCTAAATAACTTACCTATTCGGTCCCACTCCCTCCTAATAGAAAACATTATGCTGAGCTGTGGTTGTTCTCCCCACACAGCACACATTGTGCTTGCATTACCTTTACTGCTGAAGTGGATGCTCTTTGCATGTTGTTTAGCTGCTTTGTTAACGCTGTGATTTGAGCCTGCAAGGCAGTAACTGAGTAAATAGGTATCATGCCTTTTTGTTCCTTCTGTCCTAGTCTACTCCTTTCACTTGTCCACATGTAGCTATTGCTTGCCAACTCCTCGAATAAAACATGAGTTGCTTCTACTGTCTTCCTCATCAGTGAACCTCTAGCTGCTGCATCAATTGTACCCCTTATGCTAGGATTCACTCTATTATAAAATGTTTAAAGTAGAAATTCCCTTAGGAGCTTGTGATATGGACAGCTCCTCTGAAATTCTTTAAATCTCTCCCAAGCTTCGTAGAGAAGCTCTGCTAGATATTTGTTATCTCTTTGATAATCCTCATCATCTTTGTCAACGGAAAATATTTGGTGAGGAATGCTTGGGCAAGTTGCTCCCAAGTCGTGATTTGTCCTGGATTTAAAGAATTATACCATGCTTTAGCTCGATCCTTTAGCGTGAATGAAAATAGGTGTAGCTTCACCGCATCATCAGACATTCCATTGAATCTGAATATGACACAAATCTCTAAGAAATTTGCAATGTGGGCATTCAGATCCTCGTTGGATAGCCCGTCAAACTATACACTGTTTTGAAGAATGTTAAGTAGCACTGGCTTAATCTTAAAATTATTCGCTTAAACTATCAGCCTCACCACTCCTTGAGGACTAAACCCTGGTCTCATGAAATCCATGAGTGTCCTTTCTAGTCCTCCTTGCTCTCCTTCTTCAACCATATCTTGATTTGAGAAATTTAGATGCTTTTCCCTTCTTATCTCTCTTTCGTGCTTTTTAATATCAGGAAATTCGTCCTCTATAGCTTCTTTCATTCTTCGTGTACTCCTTGTGTTCATGCACCTGAAAATACACAAGGAAAAGTATTAAAAACTCTTAAATCAAAGTAATCTAAATCAAACATGATGCTCAACAATTAATCCCCAGTAACGATGCCAAAAACTTGTTGGTGGTAAAACTTATCTACTTGTTTTATGCTTAAAAATAGTAAGTGCACGAGTCATCACCTATAATAAAAAGAGCGAATATCAATCCCGCAAGGATTGATGTCTAGACACCGCTTAATTTAGACCCAAATTTGTTTAAAAAACTAAATCGTGAAATGTAAATAATCTGAAAAATTAAATTAAAATTAAAAGAGACTAATATAAACAATGGACAATACCACAATTGCAGAAAAATTGAATTCAAGAATCTAAATGCTAGAGATTACTCTTTCCTTATTTTGTCTCCCTCCTATTTTATTTATTGAATTGTATCTCACCCTAGATTTTTGAATGTACTAATTATCCTCTCTCAAGGTGTAACTATTTTGCCCTAATCGAATTAACAAGAATCGATTGAATGATCTCTCAACCTACCCATTGACTCTACCGATTCGACTAGTAATTAAGCTATCCTATAGGTGATTAATTGACTAATCGAGATCTCTCTTCTAATTATTCAATTAACATAATGATTGCTCGTCTATAGGTCATCAAATCTCGTTGTACAATCCTACACGAATCTCATCTCGTTCACTCTCTCGATTTGTTGCAAGATGATAAATAAGAACAACAATCATCAAAGACACTTCATTCAAACTAATAAAATATGAGTTTTTACAAAATAATTCAAAAGTAATGCATAATATGAAATTAGCCTAACATGGAGTCCATAACATCATTAACAATCAAATAAACCATTTTTACAAAGAAAGGAAGAAATCAAAGTGACAGAAAATTGGATATAAGACTCCTTCTCTTCTTTGCCAAAATCTGGAATTTTGGTGTTGATGTGCTATTTTGCCCAATCTTGATGATGATCCTTGTCTTCAATCCTTCCTCGATGCTCCAAACATGTGTTCTTCACCCAAGGATGGTGTTTCTATAGGAGGGTGTGTTTTTATAGTCCTAAAATCCTAGGTTTAATAAAGCCTAGCAGATTACCTTCAGATTACAATTCCCATGTCCGTGGGAATCTGCATGATTCCCATGAGCATGGGAATCATAGAAAGAAACACTCTTCATTTTCTATTATGATTTCCCACGTCTATGGGAATTTACTTTATTCCCATGAACGTGGGAATTTGTCCTACATGAACTTCTCTTGTCTTCTCTTTAATCTCTTGTTCATCCTCCAAGTTGCTCCCTCTTATTTCCTACACAAAAATAATCAATTCTTACCCTCAATTAGCATCAAACACATAAGAACAACACTCAAAATCAAACTTAATGAAAACATGCAAAATGAATCCTAAACTAGAACAAGAAATAACACTTATGCAAGAAAACACATGCCAATTACCTATAAAAACATATCCTAATGCACACCTATCATATAAGTGATAAATTCATGAGGATGAAGAAAGAAAAATGCAGGGCACGATCGTGGCTCTTATCCCACGATTGTGGCCTGACAAAATAAAGTTTCTGTCATGATCGTGGCCTTACCCCATGATTGTAGCCTAGCTAGAAAATATTTCTGTGACGATTATGGTAGGGACACCATGATCGTGGCCAGACTTATAAAGAAAAAGAGTTGTCTTTTGAGTGAAGTTTAAACCAACCAACGCTAGGGTGCCTCCATAAAAGGTAATTAGGCTTGAATGAGATCTTAAGTGAACCTAGATGATGATGAATGAGGTGAGTAAAGTGAGTAAAGTGCATTAGGTATTAAAGAATGATTGAAAGATGTTAATAAATGATTATGAGATTTGAATAAGGGAAATATACCCGAGATTGTCAATATGAGCATGCACTATACATTACACATATACATATGTGTATAATTGAATGTTTATGTGATTTTGCAATTAATAATGTGTTTGCAATGTGTGTATTGCTTAATGTTGATATACAAGATAGAACGTCAGCATCCAGTCTTTCTGGATCATGAAAGCTAATGTTAATCTGAAGCGTACGGTGAGTCAACCTAGATGGTCTCACTTTCATTGTTTATTCTGTTTTAAATTTCTTTGTTGAATTACTATTGAATGTGAATGAGATTGATACAATTCCAGAAATTAATAATTCGAGGCATTTGATAAATGTGAGAACATAGGAAGTGCTCATTGTATGTGAATTGGACTGAAATAGTGATTGTCAACACTATTATTGAATGCCGGACATCAATTCGATGAATATATATGAATGTGAATGTGAAAAATTGAGCACTAGTGATTGTTTGAAAATATGTGAAGGTAGTGCATTTCATTACATAAATGCATGAAAGATAAAGGTTGTTGTGATTGGAGTAGCCACTGAAAATGAGCTTAAAGCCCAGAAATGGAAAAAGAGCTTAAAGCTCAAAATGTGGTAAGAGCCTCTGGCTCACTATGTAAAATGAGCCTTGTATCCCTAACGGATAGGGGATAGTTATTAATGAACCTGATATCCATAATAAATACGGGATAGTTACAAGCAGTTGGTCACAACAATAACAATTAAAAGTGAGTCTTATGAGCATTGCATATGCATTTGATATATATGATTTAAATTATTAAAATAAATAGTTTGAATGATTTCTGATGTGAAATATTAATTAAGTGAATATGAAATGTATGTGATTCAATATGTTGATTAGTGAAATGATGTGAATTACATGATTACATAGATTGATATGTTATGTGATTGAGTGAGCCATCGAGGATGGTCCACTCACTAAGTTCACAAAACTCACCCCAAAATTTGCAACATATTTTTCAGGCCCAGAGGAGACACCCAGTTAAACCAATTGGAGTCTAACCACTGCATTTGAGTAAGAGATAGAGGTCAGGATCAGTTAGCATCTGCATATATTTTCTGTAAATTTAGTATTAAAAATTGTATTCCGCAAGCTTCATTTATTATAAAAATGAATTATGTTTGTAATAACAGTTATGATCAAATACATTTTTTATTTGTAATGGGCCCAGAGGATTATTGAAATTCTGACAATGTGTTTTATGTTTGATCAAATGTAAGTTTATAATGACAATTGTAATTGAAGATGTTTTTGTATAAAATGGGCTGAAACGATTATGAGTTTTTCAAAAAAAATGCATGTGCTGCGTCAAAGGTTTTTAATGGTTATGATTGACTGACTATCCTAGTACACCACCCCTGTAGAGTGTATTCTCGAATATTGTCGACGTGTTTGGGAATATGCCCTATAGGAGTGGGGTGTTAGATAATTGATTTACCAATTCAATCTAACAGTTTATTAGATCTTCAATATTACAAATACATATGATTTTTCCATACAAGGCATTCGTGTAAGCACATTGGAAGAAGAGATGAACAATCCAGTAGTTGTATAAGTTTCATATTATTATTTTTGTTAGTTATAGTCTCCAAATGTAACTCAGTTCCATGTTGTAGTGTAGGGGACTCCTAGGTAGGTGAAATGAGGTTACATAATGTTTTTTCTAACTTTTATTGAGTTTGTTAGCCCTTATATCCTGATTTTGGTTACAACTTCCTATGTTTTAATCCAAATTTGAGATGAATTGAGTGACAATGACGTGAATGTTGCATCAATGTTGAATGGAGAATTTTGTGAATATTGTATGAAATTAAATGCTGCATGAAAATTACATGACAAGGGCGTCCCACCCGTGACTTCCGTAGTCACAGGTGTGACAGTTTATTTGTACTAATATTTTTAATCTAACACTTGCAAGTTGACGGTGGGGTTAAAAAATTAAGCCTAAACCTAGACTCTTGGATAAATAAAAAGAAAAGAGAAGAAAAAGGGGGGCTGGAATGAGAAGAAAAGGAGAGAAGCTAGAGGCTTAGAGAGGAGAAAGAAAACAAAAAGCAAAGAACATATAATCGGGGAACGAAGAGAGAAGAACAGCAGAGAGGTGGAGCTTGGAGTAGAGACAGAAAACGAGAGCTAAAGCTAGAGCTTAGCAAGAAATTCACCACCAACCTTTTCGTCTAAGAGTCTTCATTTTGTTTGTTCATTTTTATTTCATCTTCCATTGCTGTTGAACTCATTTATCTTCCCTCTGCTGAACTTATTTTATTTTTGTTTCTTGGTTAGTCTATCTGTAGTTTATTTACCCTGTTCATTGCTTTTACATTTCTCTGTTTACTATTAACATAAGATTGAAGTATATGAAGATGAGGAACTGTGTTTATTCCATGATGGGCTAATTATTTATTCTTAATAATTAATGTAGCCAATTTAGATGATTATGTATGATGAAGGAACTATTTTCATATCTTATTATTTGCTATATTTTTAAAGCTTATTGGATGTAATAGTGTGGCCAAACTTTGCATTTTTCTGGTATTAATCGAAGAATTGAGAGAAGAAGATAATATTAGAACGAGAAGCTATATATGCTTAAGTTATGAATTAGAAATATATTAACTCAAATGGGTAATTATTAATTGGTTTTACATAATTGATTTGGATGATAAACTTTTTGAGTACGAAAGTTAGACGTAGTTTATTTTTTGAATTGATTTTAAAACTTAATTGGTAAATTTGGCAAGATAATTATCCAATCAATTCACCTTAGTCATATATAGGAGATTAAATTAGTGAAGTTAATTTCTCAAGAGTTCACTAAATTGATCGATCAAATCGTTCTTTGCTTCGAGTTAAATTAGTTTATGTTTCAGTTTAATTGTTTTATTTTCTTAAAAACCTTTTACTCAATAAATCGAGATAGAATGTGTAGGATTGCTTTTTTTTTATTCAAAGTTATTTTGAGTGAACCAATTTCACCTCCTTGAGAAGACACAGTTGGGTATTCGACTATAATTACCTCGTATACTTGCGAGTAGGATAGCCTAGGTTTTTAGAACTTATTTTGGCATAAAAAGTTTTTGGAATCATTTCTGGGAAGATGTTTAGTGTTTAGACTTAAATTAATTTTGATCATTTTGTCTTTTCATGCATACATTTTTGTTGTGTTATTTCATTGAATTGTTTTAACAATTTTTGTTACTAATTCAGTGTTGTCTTTATTTTGTTTATGTGAGGAAGGAGGTCATAGGAAAGTGAAGTCGTTCTTTTTATTGATAATCTACATCAGATAAGAGGATCTTGAAGGGACTTTGAAGACAATCTCGGGGAACCCAAGCCTGAAGATCAAGAGATGGGTGAAAGGAAGCTAGTAATGAAGGAGTATGCTAGACTAATAATTAGTACTGCCACTTCGTGCATACGTTTGGGAGAGTTAGCCAGAAACTATGAATTGAAGAGCATCTACTACAACATGATGCCATCTTTCTATGGGGTTCCCAATGAAGACCCTTTAAACTTCATTCGGATGTTCTATACCACTCTCCAAACATTTCCTTTTGATGGCTTAAATAAAGATCAACTCAGAATGAGATGCTTCCTATACACATTGAACAGGTTAAGGCATAGTTGATGACCCTTCCATCCGATTCATTGACTACATAGGAGTAGGTGTAAAACAAATTCATTAGAAAATTTTATTCCCATCAAAAGACCTTTGAGTTGCCGACGAAGATAGCTACCTTCACTCAGATGGAGGGAGAACCATTCTATGAGCATAGGAACGCTTCAAATTCTTTCTAATACAATGTCCATACTATCATTTTCCACTTCACATGCAAAACCAATTCTTTTAAGATGGATTAACATAACAATGTAATACATAGTGGACAATGCAACAAGAGGAGCTGTGGGAGAGAAGATAGCCCAATAGACATATGAAATCTTTGAAATGTTAAGGGTCAATTCTCAATAAAAGAGCGTGAGGGGGAGAAGACCTGGAGTTTATGAAGTGAACTCTAACCAAGAAATGACTATGAAATTGAATGAGGTAACAAAGCATGTGAATAACTATGAGACATCCACAAGATGCTTCGAATCATGAGGTATGTGGTATATGTCGAACTTTTGGTCATGGAGATAATGTTTTTTTATACTCTTTTGAATCTTTTGCAAGTGACGAGGAAGAAGCAAACTCACTTAATGGTTTTCAACTGAGGGTTTGAAATGATTCATATTCAAACATCTACAATACTGGTTGGAGAAACCACCCCAATTTCTTTTAGAAGACCAGCAATCCACCACTGCAACCCCAACCATAATATCAAAATTTTTCAGAGGCAGAGTCAGTTCCAAGGGTAATCCTCAAATTAGAACATGCCAAGAAAGCCTTCTTTGGAGGATAGTCTGAATGCATTCATTCAAGCGATTGCTCAAAATCGAGAAATGAATAACAAGAGATTTGATTCATTTGAAGCTTCTGTAAAGAGGGTTTAGTCTCAAGTAGGCAACTTGCTACTTAAATGAAAAACAATCAAAAAGGAAAGTTTCCCAATTAACTCGAACAAGACAAGGCCATTACGATTCATGATAATCATGTTGAGATTCCTTCTAATATGTCTGATGTAGGTAATTAAGAAGAGGAGAGCCTCATCAAGAGGGGAGATGAGAAAAATGAGGAAAGCAATAAAAATGATTGTTATGTCTAGTTTCTATTGCTTTTAATTGCCATCATAGCTTGATTTTAGTTACAAATCCTCGTATTTTGATCCAAATATGAGATAGATTGAGTGAAATTGGTGTAGATGTTGCATGAATATTAATTAAATTATTTTGTGAATTTTTATAAAGGTTGAAGGGAAAGTTGACATAAATTTTCATGAAAGGAAAAGAAGAAAACAAAGAAAGGGGGTGACTAAAGATGTCACCACTGCGACAAAGCTTGTCATGGTGGTGTCTAACTTACACCATCATGGCAAGCTTAGCCACGGTGGTGACTAAACATGTCACCGCTGTGACGTGTTAAGTCATGGTGGTGACTTAACTTGTCACCACCGTGACCATGAATGCATAATGAGTCATAGTTGTGACTACCACACTCACCCCTGTGCAAAGTCTTATGTTAATCCATCTATTTTATTATGTGGCAGCTATAGGATGAAGGGGAATAAAAACCTAAACCTAGATGAAGTTACAAATATAAAGGATAAGAGGGTGGCGATGACATCATTCATTCCAATCCACTCTTTAATCTTCATACTTAACACGAATAAACACGTTGGTGGAGGGACAAATAGATAGAGAGAAAGAAGAGAGAAACAGAGAAGAGAAACAAAGTGAGCCAGTGAAGAAGAGAGAAACACAACAGAGAGGTGGAAGCTAGGGACTAAGTGTTAGACCAAAAACAAAAACATGGTTGGTTTGGCTAAACGGTAGATTTCAAAAAAAAATCTGAAATTAAAACACAGCAGAAGCGTAAACACCAAATCATCATGATTTTAATCCATACATGATACGGCATAAGGAAAATAAATAAAATAAGAACAAGATTCGATTATTACTGACTCCTTGCTGCAGCTTCAATTCCTTGCAGCTGTGTCCTCAACCAATCTGATCTACCATTTGTTCTCCTTGAACAACTTGGTAATCAAAATTCTTTTGTGGAAAAGGAGAAGAAAAATGAAAAAAGTAAACCTTTTGCTTTGTTCGGCAGGTTGGTGGAGCAAAAATGAGACCTTCTCATTTGCTATAGTTCATGGTTTTGGAGAGCTTGGAGAGAGAGCAAAAAATGCAACCCTTAATTCTTTTAATCATAAGAATGATAAAGAGCCATGCATTTTTCTACGCTATCATTGAAACTGGAAGGAGAGAGTGAGTGAGATAGAAAAGCCACACAAGTTAATATTTTGCATGAAAGCTAAATGAACATGTGTCTTTACAAGTCCAACACTTGGACGTTAATGGGAGAGAATTTTGTGACAAATTCATGCACGTTTTCATTTAGCACTCCCACCTTCATTCACCACTCCCACCTTCATTCATCTTTCCTGAATTAAAAGAGTTGTACGTTATATACATTAAAACAAACCATTAAACCTATTAAAAAATGAGATGCGTGATCGGCTTTGGGAGTGAGTGGAGAGCCAACGCACCATTCATTTGGTAATCCTCCAAATGAATTGTCTCCATTACATGCTCACATTCATTCATGTACGTTTTTCTATCTTTCAAAGGCCATTAAACAATTTAATGATGATTGGCATTACTTAAGAATGCTATCACCAAAAATGGAAGGAGAGAAACATTATATGCTTTTAAAACAATCATTAAACCATTTAATGATGATGAGCATTACTTAAACGCCCACTCCTATCATGCTTTTATTAATAAAAAACATAACTGAATTCTAGATCTTTATAGAATTCAAGTTTTGCCTTCCTTTTTTTTAAAATTCAATTAATCTAATTAATTAAATCAAAATCCAGCCCAATGTTAAATGTTCCTTTAAGCTTATAATTAACAATCAATTAGTGTAAGCCCAATATTTAATTATAGGCTTAAGACCTAATTAAATTGTTCCGGTCTTATTAGCCCGAATCTAATTCATCCATTTCTCTCCAAATTGTTTCATTTTCTTTCCGATAACCCCCATTTATTTTTCTTACTTTCCTTGATAACATTCCCACAAGTCAAGTGGGGAATCTAATTGGACTTAAATAATTCAAGCTCCAATAAGATCGGAATTAATTTAATCTCATTAGAATTAATTTCGACTTATTAACCAAATTTCATTCCACTAAAGCCAATTGGTTGAACTCTTGAATTACTTAAAATTATAAGAAAACATGTTTCAAAAAAATTAATTTGATGTCTAATCGCAAACTCTATTATAAACTATATTATAGCCATCTGCAAAATAAAAGGTAAAAATATTGTTTTACCCTTATGATGGTTTTTCCTTTTAGATCTCTTGTTTCACTCTATATAGCGATTAACACAAAAGATCTAATCTTGGTGTTAAGACTTGACGAGTAGCTAGTCCATCAAACTATTGGCGCCAGTTTAATCACCAATCTCTGTAAAACATCTAGAAGTGATGATATGACTATAAACTCTTTATTTGAGTAAATTTTCCCTGATGCATGTTTCAATTAATAATTCCAACATGCAGTAAGTGGATTGATACCCTGTAAAAATCCATTTCAGTCATATCAATAATTATAATGAAACACACATGAGTTCACCACTCATCAAGATTATGGTTTGTAATAAACGAATGCTAATGTGTATGTTTTAAGATTAAAGTAATGACCTACTTTATTCTTTTAAAAACATACACGATTCTAAATTCATTTAATAGTGCCATTACTGATAGTCATCTACTATCATGATTTGAAATTCATCATTCCTTGAAGTAAACTCCTTTACTTACATGAAGGTAAATCACAACACTACAGTCCAAACTATAATCAATCGACCAACTTGATTATTCAATTGTGAATCAATTAATTTAGATCCTAACAATATACATGTTTCCCATACATCTCTATATATATGTATATTACTTACAAAGGAACCTCGGTACCTTATGACTATGACTAGTTATATTATGCTCATACAAATAAAACCAAACTCTTTTGTTTTATTAATAATAAATATTTTCATTACAATATTGTAACTGGAAAAAAATTAAGTTATATGTAAATACACTTGCTTTTCAAGGCATTATATTTACATAACCTAACAATCTCCCACTTGCCCTAAAGTAAGTTTGACATGTCCCTCATTCCCATTCCTTCTAGGTGACCCTCAAAGCTCTTTTGTGCCAGTGTCTTCGTGAATGGATCAATAAGGTTTTGATCTATGGGAATCTTTACCACATCCACCTCACCATATTATATTATCTCCCTTATGAGATGATACTTTCTCTCAATGTGTTTGACGGTTTTGTGATTCCAAGGTTCTTTAGAATTAGCGACTGCCCACAATTATCACAATAAAGTGTAATGGCCTTTTTCGCCTTAAGAACTACCTCCAAATCCTTTAGGAACTTATGGATCTAGACTACTTCCTTTGTTGCTTCACAAGCGGCAACATACTCAGCCTCCATAGTCAAATCAACAACACAAGATTACTTTACACTCCTCCAAACTCTATCTCCACCTCCTAAAGTAAATATATAACAAGAAGTTGATTTCCCTGAATTAACATCTGATTGGAAATTGGAATCTGTATATCCTGTCGGGATAAGGTCATTTCTAGAGTAAACAAGCATTAAGTTCTTCATTATACGAAGATACTTCAATATGCACTTGACTGCAGTCCAATGTTCCATTCCTAGATTGGATTGGAATCTGCTTACCTGTCCCACTATGTAATAGATATCCGGTCTAGTACAAAGCATGGCATATATTAAACTTCCAACTGTCGAAGCATATGGAATGTTGTGCATGCGTTTGACCTCCTTTTGGGTCTTAAGTGCTTGCTCCTTGGAAAGTTTGATTCCATGTCTAGTAGGTGCAAAACCCCTCTTGGAATCCTGCATGGCAAACTTATTAAGCATGTTTTTAATGTAGGTTAGTTAAGACAAGGCTATTTGATTGTTCTTTCAATCGTTTATAAGCTTGATCCCTAGAACATAGCTTGTCTATCCCAAATCCTTCATTGAAAACTGTTCCTTCGGTTATCCCTTGACCGTAGATAACATTCCTACATCATTCCCAGTGAGTAGAATGTCATCGACATACATAATTAGGAAAATAACCTTACCTTCTTGTATCCTTTTATAGCCTTATCAAACTTAATGTTCCAAGACCTAGACGCTTACTTAAGTTCATAAATGGACCTTTGCAACTTGCATACCTTATGCTCATTAACTGGCTCAACTAATCCTTCTAGTTGGGCCATATAAATTGTCTCTTTAAGATCCCCATTAAGAAATGCGGTCTTGACGTCCATTTTCCATATTTAATAATCAAAATAGTCTACTATGGCCAAAAGAATTCTAATGGACTTAAGCATGGCAACTAAAGAAAAAGTCTCTTCATAGTCTATACCTTGCTTTTGAGTATAGCCCTTAGCTAACAATCTAGCTTTAAAGGTCTTTCTTTCCATCAGATTATCTCTTCCTTCTGAAGATCCATTTACACCCTATGGCCTTTACACCTGGTGGTAGATCTACAAGGATCTAGACTTTGTTGGCATACATGGAATCTATTTTTGATTGCATTGCCTCGACATCAACATCATTAATAGCTTGTTTATAAGTAATGAGATCCGTTACTTCTTAGTTTGAGATGGAAATTATACCTTCTCCTAGAACTAGATACTTGTCTAGTTGTCTCATAACCCTCCCACTACGTCTAGGCACTACTTGACGTTCAGGCTGCTCTATCGATTTAACTCTTGAATCCATTTTGACATCTTTTTCTGCTATATCTGAATCAAATCTTGGTTTGGATGAAATAGCTAACTCCTTTAGTACTACTTCACTTCTTCCTTTATGATTTCTTACAAATTCGTCCTCCAAGAAGGTCGCATTTGTTGACACAAATACCTTTCTGTCCTGAGGATTGTAAAAATAGTACCCTCGTGTACCCTTAGGGTACACTACAAACAAACGTACTTCTAAACTTGGCTCCATCTTTGTGGATTCGGGCCTTAGAACATGGACTGGGCAGCCTTAAGTCCTTAAGTGCCTCAATGAGGGCACTCGTCTAGTCCACAACTCCCTAGGTGTTTTAGGCATCGATTTGGATGGAGCAAAGTTAAGAAGATAAGTTGCCGTTTGTATGGCATATCCCTAAAATGATTTTGGAAAGCTAGCATAGGACATCATTGATCTTACCATTTCCAATAGAGTCCTATTCCTCCTTTCAGCTACACTATTCTATTGAGGTGTTCTGGGAGCTGACAAGTTGGAAACAATTCCATTGTCAATTAGGAATTGTTGGAACTCTCCAGATAAGTACTCACCACCTCGATCCGATCAAAGTTGTTTTAACAGCTTGCCTATCTGCTTCTCAGCTTCAGCTTTGAATTCTTTGAACTTTTCAAAGGACTCACTCTTTTTGTGCATCAAATACAGATAGCCATGTCTAGAATAATCATCTATAAAGGTTATGAAGAATTCATAACCTCCTCTAGCTTATACGTTCATAGGCCCACATACATTAGTGTTTACCAGGTCTAATGTACATTCAGATATGTTTCCTTTGGAAGGAAATGAGCCTTGGTCATCTTTCCTTCAATACAAGATTCACAGGTAGGTAATGGATCATTATCCAAACCTGCAAGGATCCCATCCTTCACTAACCTGTCAAGTCTTTTCTGATTCACATGACCCATCCTTAAGTGCCACAAATATTTTGAATTAATGCTAGAGTCATTGGCTTTTCTTGGTTTTATTAATTCAATGGTTTTTAGTGAGCTTGTTATAGGTTCTATAAATAACAATCCCTATTCAATTACTGCATTAAAAATAAAATCCTTCTTATATATTTAAACAACTTTTTCAAAATATAAGGAATAACTAGATTTTATTAAACAAAAAGCAGAAATCATGTTCCTTACAACCATTGGAATATAATATACATCCTCTAAATATAACCTATGACCACTAGAAAAGTCTAAGATAACTACTCCCACTACTTATATCGAAACGTAGGATCCATTCGCTATCTTGACATGAAACTGGCCTTTAGGCAGTTTTTTCCTTTGCTAGAAGCCCTGTATGGAATTACAAATATGGTCAATGGCTTCTAAATCTAATATCCAAGAATCAGATGGATCTACCACATTTATAGTTCTTAATAAACTTAGAAAACCTATACTTTGTTTACTCTTGAGGGTCTCAAGGTAGGCCGCGCGGTTTCTCTTCCAGTGGCCCTTCTTACCATAGTGGAATCACTTTCCCTTGGTGTCCTCTCTGGCCTTCTTTTTCATAGGTTGGGCCTTCCCTTTCTTTACACCCTTCTTCTTTTTCTTGCCCTTACCCTTAGGCTTAAAAGAAGATGCCACATAAGCCTCTGGCCCATTGGCCCTGATATTTAATATCTCCTCTGTATTTTGGAGGGTATTCATCAACTCACTCAGGGTGTAATCCTCGGTGTTGAGCTCATAATCCAACTTAAACTGCTGAAAAGAAGAGTTTAAGTTGTTGATGATCATGATCATCTGTGTTTCCGTATCCATTTCCACCCTAAGCAACTCGGCTTCAGTAACCGCAGAGATTACCTTAAGCATGTAATCTCGCACTGGTTCACTAGGCTTTTGTCTGAGATTGTGAAAGGTTTGGATAGCTTTCATGCTTGTAGACCTGATCCTCACACCAAACATCTTATGTAGGTGATGGATCATTGCACCGGCATTTTGCATGGTTGCAAGTTGTTTTTGCAACATCGCACTGACAGAAGCTAGAATATAACACTTAGAAGTCTTATGAGCATTCTACCATTGCTCATGTTGCTGGACTTGCTAAGGAGTTGATTTTTCATCTAGAGGTGCAGGCTCATTGTCTGTTAATACCCATAAAATTCGTTCATATTGGAGGACAATGTCAAGGTTACGTCTCCATTCATTAAATTTTTCTTCATTTTCCAATTTGTTATTATTCAAGAGCATTGTGAGTGGATTCATACTGTGGTAATTATATCTGAAAATATAAATTATTATAGAATGTGCATACTAGTCAAAAAATATTGAAACTTTGTATAAAATAATGATGCATGTATGCATGATGATAGATTTAACAAAGCTTAAAAAATTAAATATTTATACGACAGTTATTTTTCTTATCTATAAAGGACTAAGTGATGGTGGGCTATTTTATCCATTAAAAGAAAAATTGGGACCCTCCCACTTAAAAAAGCTACCAAGCATCTTCATGCCTAACTCTTTGAGAAGCGCCATAATTAGGTCCATGTATTTATTAACAGAGCTACAGTGTGCAGGTTATAGATAGACCATGTTTAGTGTACAACCGTTTGATTCATTCACTAAAGGTACTTGCAAACTATACCTCGGTGGGAGGTCACATTTGTTACCAATGAGTAGACTTATCCTTTAGGAGACCCAAACCATGCAAGATTTAGGATTCATGTCCTCCATTGGGGAGTAACACTTCACCACATGCAAATAGGCCATCGAATGGAGACCGTGGACTCTCACATGAGCATCCTCTCCCACTCAATCATTTTTTTATCTTTAATTTTTAATTAATCTCATCTTGTCTAGATGCAATTTATTTACCATCCTATATTGTTTCATTATATATCTCATACATAATGAATGCATGGCAAAACCTAGGGTTGGGAATTTTTCTAAATGGCATACTTTCACATAATATCACATATTATTTGCATCCATTTATCCATTCTTCTCAAGAATTAAATAGCTACTTTTGGTTGTCCATCCTAGAAAATTAAAAGAAAATTTCAAAAATTCTTCTTAGACTTGGATCTTCTACTTCGAAGTCTTCACTTGCACGACCTGGCCCATTCGGTAAAAACCAGTTAATGGCATTTTTTTAAATCTGATTTGTAAATAGTAAAACAAAAATTCCAGCACTTGAAAAAATCTAGAATTAACACAATTTAATCAAAATAAATCTGAAAACATTTGCCTTCTTTTCTTTGATCCATGGCTGCTCCATCTTCAAAATTATAGAATTTTGCAAACAGAAAAAAATAAAACAAGGAGGAAACATGGCGATAATAAGCCACCCTCCTTTTTACAAACCAAATGAAGAAAGCTTACATGGTAAATTAATTTTCTATGGACAACCAAAAGAGCAAACTAAAACATACACAACATATATTTGTTTCAGATAAAAAAATTGCAGCATACATAATTTAATGTAATTGCCAACCTATACCACATATAGGAACCGAGTCATGCATAATAAAATTGGCTCTGATATCAATTGTTGGATGAAAAACAAAAACATGCTTTGTCTGGCTAAACTGTAGATTTCAAAAACTTTTGTTGAAATCAAAACATAGCGGAAGCGTAAACAACAAATCAACATGCTTTTAATCCATACATGATATGACATAAGTAAAATAAATAAAATAAAAAGAAGATCAGATTATTACCGACTCTTTGCTACAGCTTCGACTCCTTACTATTATGTCTTTAACCAATCCGATCTATCACTTGTTCTCCTTGGGCAACTTGGTTATCAAACTCCTTTTGTGGAAAAGGAGAAGAAAAATGAAAAAGAGCAAACCTTTTGCTTTGTTCGGCAGGATGGTGGAGCAAAAATGAGACCTTCTCATTTTTTATAGCTCATGGTTTTGGAGAGCTTAGAGAGAGAGCAAAAAACGCGTAACCCTTAATTCTTTAATCATAAGAATGCTAAAGAGCAATGCATTTTTCTATGCTGTCACCGAAAATGGAAGGAGAGAGTGAGTAAGATAGAAAAGCCACACACGTTAATATTTTGCATGAAAGCTAAATGAACATGTGTTTTTACAAGTCCAACACTTGGACATTAATGGGAGAGAATTTTGTGCCAAATTCACGAACCCTTTCATTTAGTACTCCCACCTTCATTCGCCACTCCTGCCTTCATTCATCTTTATGCATTAAAGGAACTGTACATTATATACATTAAAACCAACCATTAAACCCATTTAAACATAAGATGTATGATTGGCATAGGAGTGAGTGGAGAGTCAATGCACCATTCTCCATATTCGGTAGCTAGTCCATCAAACTATTGGTGCCAATTTAATCACCAATCTCCATGAAACATCTAGAAGTGATGATATCACTATAAACTCTTTATTTGAGTAAATGTTCCCTAATGCATGTTTCAATTAATAATTCCAACATGCGGGCACTAGATTGATACCCTATAAAAATCCATTCCGATCATATCAAGAATTATAATGAAACACACATGAGTTCACCACTTATCAAGATTGTGGATCATAATAAATGAATGCTAAAATGTATTTTTTAAGATTAAAGTATTGACCTACTTTATTCTTTAAAAAACATACACGATTCTAGATTCATTTAATAGTGTCATTACTGATGGTCAACTAATATCATGATTTGAAACTCATCATTCCCTTAAAGTAAACTCCTTTACTTACCCGAAGCTAAATCGCAACACTGTAGTCTAAAACATAATCAAGCGACCAACTTGATTATTTGACTGTGAATCAATTAATTTAGATCCTAATAATATACTTGTTTCCCGTACATCTCCATGTATATGTATATTACTTACATAGGAACCTTGGTAACTTATGTCTAGTTATATTATGCTCATACAAATAAAATTGAACTCTTTTGGTTTATTAATAATAAATATTTTCATTACAATATTGTAACTAAAAGAAAATTAAATTATATGTAAATACACTTGCTTTCCAGGGCACTATATTTACATAACCCTAACACAGAGGCCGAAAGTGAGAGTTGGAGCTGAATCCATTCAACATGAGTAACCATTCGGTTAGGTGAGAAGAAGTTGAAGCAGAAGGTGAGAGCTAATGCGGGAAGCTTGAGAGGGTAAGAGACCAACCATACTTCTTCATCCAATCCTTTTTTGCTTATTCTATTTTTCATCTGTTGCTTAGTTTCTTGTTTACTTACTCAACTTATTACTTGTTAGCTTAACCAAATGTTATTTGTTTTCTTTTCATAGTTCATTTAGTATTCATTATTTTATTACTTTAATACTTTTGTTGACAGTAACATGGGACCGAAGTGTATGGAGATGATGAACTGTGTTTATGCTATAATGGCCTGATCTCTTTTTTCTTAAAGGTTTAATGTAGCTACTTTAGTCAAATATGTATGATTAAAGGATTGTGTTATTGTGTTATTTTTATTATAGTTTCTGAACTACATAGATGTAATAGCGTGACAAAACTTTGCATCATTTTACTATTAAATGAAGGACCAAGAGGAGAAGTTTAATATGGAGCAAGAAACTATAGACGCTTAAGTTATGTATTAGAAGTATATTAACTTAAATGGTAATTAGTAGTAAGGTTTCCATAATTAATTCAGATAATAACTTATTGAATGTGAAAGCTAGATTTAGTCTATTATATGAGTTGATCTTAGAATCTGACTGTTAATTTTAGTAAGGCAATCAACCAATCATTTCCCTTAATCATACATAGGAGATTAAATTGGTGAAATTATTTTCCAAGAGTCTGCCATTTCGATTAATCTATTTGTCTTTGTTTTTGGTTGAATCATTTTACTTTCAATTCTAATTTCCTAATTTTCTTTAAAGCTTTCACTCAACAATTTGGGATAGAGTTTTTAGGATTGCATTATTTTTATTTTTAATTCAAATTAATTTTAGTTAACCAATTTCACCTCTATGAGAAACGACCCTGGGTAATCACTAGAAGTACCTCGTATACTTGCGATTAGGAGAGCCTAGGCCTTTTTAGAACTTTTTGGGCACAATATGTTTTTGGCATCGCTGTCGGGGAGGTGTTTAGTGTTTTCTCCCCGCTTTTAGGAGTTTGAGAAAGGTCATAACGTACACAACTTTCCTTTTGTATTTTTAGGAACTTGAAATAATTTTGAATGTTTTTATTTGTTTAAGTGATTTTGATTGTTTGTGTTTGTTTATGTGTGCATGTTTTATTGTGTTATTTTATTTACGTGTTTTGTGATTTTCGTTATTAATTTAGTGATTTTTATAGTTAGTTTGTGCTAGGTAGGAGAACTTTAGGTAGTGAATTCACTTGGTTTTTGCTAGGAAGGAGATCTTTGGATAGTGAACCTATCCCTTGTATTGATAATATACATCGAAGATGAAGACTTCAAGGGGAATTTGAAGATAATCTTGAGGAACCCAAGCGTGAAGATCAATTAAATAATCATAAGATGGGTGAAAGGCAGTTAGTGATGAAGGAGTATGCTAGACTGGGATTGGTACTGTCACTTTATGAATAAATTTAGGAGAGACAGCTAGGAACTATGAATTGAAAAGCATCAATTATAACATTCTACCATCGTTCTATGGGGTCCTAATGAAGGCCTTTAAACTTCATTTGGGAATTCTATACCACTCTCCAAACCTTTCTGTTGGATGGATTAAAAGAAGATAAACTCATAATGAGATGCTTCCCATACACATTGAAGGATCAAGCTAAGGCCTAGTTGATGACACTTCCTTTCGAGTATTTGACTACATGGGAGGAGGTGTACAACAGATTTATAGGAAAGTTCTATTCCCATCAAAAGAAATCAGAGTTATGCACCATGATAGCTACCTTTACCTAGATGGAGAGAGAGCCATTCCACAAGGCGTGGGAACACTTTAAGCTCTTGCTGATACAATGTCCATACCACTATTTTCTACTTTATATGTTAAACCAATTCTTTTATGATAGGTTGACATAACAGTGCCAGTACACGGTGGATAACGCGGCAAGAAGAGCTATAGGAGAGAGGACAATCAAGGAAATGTATGAAATCTTCAAATTGTTATTAGTCAATTCTCAAAAAAAGAGCATTAGGGGAGGAAGAGCTGGAGTTTATGTAGTGAACTCGAATTAAGAATTGGCTATGCAGTTAGGTGAGTTGATTAGGCATACGAAGATGATAACTACAAGGCTACCCAAAACATTCCAAATCAAGAGGTGTGTGCTATCTGTGAAAATTTTAGTCATCGAGCTAATGTTTGTTCATATTTATATCCCTTTGGTAGAGAAGGAAGAATAATTTAACTCATTTAACAGTTTTCAATCAAGGGAGCAAAATGATCCATACTTGAACACTTAAGCGCCTACAACCCTGGTCGGAGAAACCACCCTAATTTCTCTTGGAAGACCAACAATCCACCAATGCAACCCAATGACAATATCAAAATTTTGGAGGCTAAACTTTTTCCAAGGGCAATCCTCAAATGACAACTTATCAAGAAAGCCTTTTTTAGAGAAAAGCCTGACTGCTGTCATTCAAGTCATAATTCAGAATCAAGAAACGAACAACAAGATATTTGACTCCTTAGAAGCATCTATCAATAGGATTGAGATTCAATTGGGGCAATTTGTAGCTCAAATGCATAACAATCAAAAGAGAAGGTTGCTCAATTAACCCAAGCAAGCCCAAGCTATCATTGTTCTGAGAATTGTAAAGTGATTGACAATCAGGTCAAGTTTCCTCTTAAGCTGTCGATACTGACAATCAAGAGAAGGAAAGCCTCACTAAAAGAGAAGATGAGAAAATGAGAAAAGCAATAATAGAAACTCTTCAAGTCATATTAAAAATGGTAAACAACTTAAACATGACACCAAGGAGAATGAAGGACAAAAAATGCATAAGGCGACGGATCATTATTGACCACCAATTCCATATCCAAACTGGCTTAAGTAATCAAAACAAGATGAGTAGTTTTCCTATCTATATAGCATGCTTTCTAAGGTCAATGTTAATATGCCCTTGCTAGATATGATCAGGAACATTTCGACTTATATCAAGTTCTTCAAGGAACTAAGCACCAAGAAATGGAAGTTTAAGCCAAACAAAAAGGTGTTAGTTTTGAAAGTATCAAATGCAATTCTGCAGTCACATTTACTCCCTAAACTAAAAGACCAAGGGCATTTTATTATGAAAGTATCAATGGGTAATGGCGATGAGGCTAAGGGTATGCTTCATCTTAGAGCGAGCACAAACCTTATGCCTCATTATATATTTATGAGAAATTGGATCTAAGAGTTAAGACCTACGAAGATATGTTTGCAACTAGCTGATAGGTCAATCCGTTATCTGAAAGGAATAATAGAGGATGTTTTAGTGAAAGTTGGAGGATTGATTGTTCCTATAGACTTTGATGTCCTAGAAATGGGGGAAGTGAAGGAGAAAGAAAAGGAGCACTCCATACTCCTAGGGAGGCCTTTTATGACCACCACTAATACTTTGATTGATGTGAAGAATGGGAAATTGACCATGAACGTCTTAGGAGAAACACTAGAATTTTCAATCTTTAATGTTGAACCTATGCCTACTTCTATTATTTCTGAAGACTGTTCTTTTGTTGATCAAGTTAATTCTGCAAATTTTCATTTTGCCTTACAGGAAGGAAAAGAAAAGAAGATGGACTTAGTTAAAGAGAGAGATGAAAGCTACCAATTACTAATGGATGCAGCTGAGGAAGTGTTTGGAAAATTCTTGGAGATGGATCCACATGGAAAGGAGGAAATGGTGGAATCAATCACTTTGAGCAACCCACCTTAAGCATGATCATTAAGGCATCTAGCAACAAGATGTTTACGAAGGAACCCATTTAATTTCTGTTTGTTTTTCAATTATCTGTTGGTTGTTATTTTTCTTAGTGAAACTTAACTTAGTTTGTTTTCTTTTCCTTTTGTGCGCAGGCTTACTCTTCCGTCTCATCTATTTGTTTTCCTTATAGCTGTCTTAATTCCTTAATATAGTACACCATGCTCCATACTAGATCAATGCAGTGATCACCCCCACATTTGTATCATATTTCTATCCCTTTATTTGTTGCTTATTAGATTAATTTATTTTAGTTTTAATGCCTGTCCTTGTTTGTGTTAATTTTTGTCTTTTATCTTGGACACCTCTTTTACTTGTTTATATCACATTAGGAATAGTGTGATGTTCAAGTATGGGGAGGAGTATTAGTTAAAAAAGTTTATAATTTGTGTGTTGTGTGTTTGTTTTCCCATTTAGTAGTTAGAGATGTATGGTCATTAAATGAACTCGATCTGGATTAGAAATGCATAATATGAGTGAATGAGTATACTTGCATGCTTAGGCTGATTGGCTTGGATTTCGATTAAAGGGAAGTTTGTTATGATAGAAGAATGACACTTTTCATTTGGTAAGAATTTGAGCCCTTTTTTTAAATATTAAACACCAAATTCAAGTATTCTTTGTTGAGAGTGTTTTTCATGATTAAGGAACTCTAGAACTTGCTTGAAAATACTAGTTGGAATTGTTGGAGTTATGTAAATGTAGTGCCCTGGAAAGCAAGTGTATTTACTTATAACTTAATTTTCTTCCAGTTATAGTTTTGTAATGAAAATGTTTATTATTAATAAAAATAAAAGAGTTTGGTTTTTATGAGCATTATTTATCTAGTCATAAGGTACCGAGATTCTTTTGTAAGTAATATACATATACATAGAGATGTATGGGAAACATGTATATTATAAGAATCTAAAATAATGGATTCACAGTTGAATAATCAAGTAGGTCACTTGATTATAGTTTAGACTGTAGTGTTGCAATTTATCTCTTTGTAAGTAAAGGAGTTTACTTTAAGGGAATGATGAGTTTCATATCATGATAGTAGTTGACTATCAATAATGGCACTATTAAATGAATCTGGAATCATGTATGTTTATAAAGAATAAAGTGGACCATTACTTTAATCTTAAAACATAAAACTTAAGCATACGTTTATTACGGACCGCAATCTTGATGAGTGGTGAACTCATATGTGTTTCATTATAATTCTTGATATGAATGGAATGGATTTTTACAAAGTATTAATCTAGTATCTGCATGTTGGAATTATTAATTAAAACATGTATCAGGGAACATTAACTCAAATAAAAAGTTTATAGTGAATACACTTGCTCAAAACATTATTTATATCTTGTGTGTTAATCATCATATAGAGTAAAACGAGAAATCTAGATGGAAAAACCAACATAAGGGCAAAACGGTCTTTTTACCCTTTATTATGTGGATGGCTATAATATGGTTCATATTAGAGTTTGCAATTAAATATACTGAAACATATGTTATCATAATATTTAGTAATTCAAGAGTTCAACTAATTGTCTTTAATGGAATGACATTTAGTTAATAAGCTAGAATTAATTCTAATGAGATTAAATTAATTCTGGACTTATTGGAGCTTGAATTATCTACGTCCAATAAAATTTCCCATTTGCCTTCAAGAAAGGTTATCAAGTTAAGTAAGAAATATAAATGGAGGTTTTAAAGCCCAGATTGAATATTGGGCTTGTACTAATTAATGGTTAAGTAGAAGCCCAAATGAACATTTAGAAATGAGATAGACTAGCTGCACATTTACCCATTAAAACCGAAATTCCACCTCCATTTATCTTTAATAACATTGTTTTAATTTAATTAATCAAATTAATCAAATTAAACTAAAGTCTATCTGCACATTTACCCATTAGTTTGCTACATTTAAGATGTTTTTTAACATGCTTTATCATCATTAAATGGAGTAATAACCTTATCATTAAATGTTTTAATCGTAGTCTTTTAATAATAGCATGTAACCTATTAGCATTCATCGGATTAAAGAAGAAAGAGGTACATTTGATGGACCATCTTCCTTCTTTCATCTTAAAAAATCGAAATTGGTATGTCACATTTAGGTTAATAACTTATTCGAGCCCTTTTGTTCTTACCCTTAGAGGTCAAATAAAAAACTTTTAATTCCAAAGATTGTAGTATAGAATGCATCCTTGGGTCGTTTCACTTAATCGGAACTTGATGAATGGATCTAAGCTAGCCTATATGTCATGATATGAAAACAAAATTAGCAAGGAAAAGGGGGGTTTAAATCTTTGGAAATTTGGACAAAAATAAGTGAATTGCAAGAAAATGTAATGCGAAGTTATTTTGTGGATTTCGGGAATAGAAAAGAGATAAAATGAAAACAATGATCAAATGATGATAGTATCCTCTTAAAAACGAGCTTTGGCTATCATAGTTCAAAACAAATTTTTATGGGAGTGAATCACTAAGTTTCAAATGGTAAACCTTAAAGAACTCTTTAAGTCCAAGGTTTTAATCAAGGAACTCCATTTCTTAAAACCTTGTTGAATGCTCTCAGTGTGTGCAATGGGTAAGTTAATGCAATAAGTCATTTTAGGATCTAGAATCATCTCAATATCAAACAGAACTAGGCAGATAAAAGAGAATTAATCAAATCACAAATAGACGTATATGAGACTTCACATATTCAAGTTACAAGTTCTACATCAACAAATCCCAATAACACAATGAATGTCCAATACTTGATTAAACTCTAATCAAGAATATTCAACTACAAATTACAAATCCTAAACTTGGGAGTTCATAATAATGTAGCTGAACATGGAATAAACTACTTCCCTTTGAAGCCCATTGAACTCTAGCCGTTGCTACATTTTCAAGAGGAAAGAGGTACTTAACCAAGCATTACTCCAGGAGAATTCACAACCGGGAACCCACTGGAAGCATCCATGGTAGCAGCTGTTGATGGAGGAGTTGTCGGTGAAGTGGAGGAGAGTAGATGATGGAGTGTCCGAAGGTTTAGAGAGTGAGAGTGTGTTTTTTTTACTATGTCGGCTCTCTCTTAACCTAAAATGGTAGGTTTTTTAAAGAAATGGGTTATGGATCGAGTTGCACAGTGGGTAAAATTTCAAAAATGGTTCGGGTATTTGAAGATTTGCCACAGCAACAGATAAGTTCACCGCGACTAACTTTTCCCGAAAGTTTTAGCCACGCTGTTGGTTCTTTCGCCACGGCGACATAATTAATCTTCACCACGGCTAACTTTTCCCAAAAGTTCTAGTTGGAATTCTTCATACTTCATCGTGGCGACACATTCTTTTTGCCATGGAGAACTTCCTGTTGCACCTATTCACTTGTTAACTTGACTTCTGCCTTTCCTTGACTCTACATCTTCTTGAGTCTCTTCTCCTTGAGTCTCCTACAATTAACAAATGGTAGTTTGCAGTATCGATTATTCTAAAAAAATTAATTAGTGCACTTAATACTGATTTATGACAAATTTTACTCTCAAACTACATAAAATAAAGGTAGACACTTAAGAGTCAAATTAAGCATAAAATTTAGAAATAGGAGCCAAGAAGTGTAGTAAAAGTCATGAAAATGCTGCCAATTTATATAATAAACTTGGGTTCAATCAATAACCTTTTCATGTAGCCATCTTACAGACAAATGAGAAGAGTCTCATTTATTGGCTTTTTTATGATTGATTAAAAAAGAAGTGATGCAAATTTCTTCTTTCCTTTGAGATTCACCGAAATTGAGAGGTATAAGAAAGGGTTCTTGCATTGTTTTGACTCTCTCTCTCTTATTTTGCATGGTGAGCCGAAAATTTCATAAGAGTGTCTCATTTTTTGCTTCTTTTTTCTAAAAAAAATCTCCTTCAAAGTTTTCTTCTCCTTTGCTAATAAAGGATCTTGTTAACCAATTTATCTAAGAAGAACAAGTGGTAGATCAAATTGTTTGTGGATACAATATCAAGAAGAGGATACAATAAGGTGAAAAGGATACATCACCTAAGAGAGGATACATTGCAAAGGATAGGATAGCATAACGAGGAGTTAAAGCTGTAGCGAAGGATTCAGTAATATTTTCCATCTTGTGACTATGCAAATGTTTTTCCTTATACCGTATCATGTGTGGCTATACATGTTGATTTGGATATATTGCTTCCGCTGAAATTTTGATTTCTATAAAGTTTTTAAATCTACCGTTTGTTCCAAATTGAAGCATGTTTTATTTTCCGATCCAATATGTAACACCCCACTCCCGCTGGACCCGAACCCGATATCGATGATGATATCCGAATCCGTGCCCCGCGAGGGTGACGTGCCACATCACTTAGCACTTAAACAGTCGGTATAATTTTTTTTTTTAAAACCATAAACATAAAGTGCAGAAAATCAATAACACAAACTATTTCACTTTAATTAATAACCATTTGCCATTTGATACAAACACAAATAAAAGCAAC
>JAOQMS010000004.1:11833186-11844900 GCA_027563885.1 Erythroxylum longipes | reverse complement strand
ATCTCAGTTCAGGAAACAAAGTACTGCAATTAGCAGACAAGAAACAGAGTTGGAAGATTCTGAAACATGGTACGGACATGGAAGAATGAGCATTGGGTGTACGTGTAAAAGTTTGTAAAAGCCGATAACTCTGTGCCACAAGTACAAGTTAACAATCTCCTAAAAGAACATAAGAAGCACATAATTCGAAGGAAAAGACAAAATGGGTATTTAGCAGATAAACAAAAGAGAGAAACATCATAAAAGCTCCTCATCACATACCCTCGTTTCCGCCATGGCTGTTACTGGAGAGAAAAGTTGCCTACTCGGGAAATGCTTGAAAGAAATACAAGTGTAACCGACGGGTTAATAACAAGAGCCTTGAGCCTATTTTTGGTTTGCATGTGCCTGGTTTTATTGACCCACTTCACCTTCTGTAATATAATAGTGAAGTCAAGTCAACGAAACTCGCTCTTCCTGATGACCTTTCCTATTTACTTTTATAAAGTGATTATTTCGGTGACCTAAATACGTAATTAAAGGAATAACACTCCAACACTCACTCTGACCTTCAATAATGAGTCATGTTAGCCCACGTGCGAATTTGTATACGTGTCCCAAGATTTCTTGTCGCACGGCCTGACCTATATACTATTTATAATATTCGTATCCACAAAAATATATAAATAAGATTTAACATAAAAGACCTTCTTCGTAGCTCGCGTACTTTTCAGGAAAAAGATAAAAAACGAAACATGAGATTTGCGGCGGAATGGTGCAGTAGAAGAAATAGTAATAAAAATTATAATAGATATAATATATTTTTATATTTTTTCGACATAAAAGAAATATAAAAATATTATTTATTTAATTATAATATATTATCAAACATTTTTTATTTTTACTCATTTATTTCTTTCCATATTAATTAACCAAAGATGAGTAAACTAGATATTGGTTCCACTTTTAGCTTAAGTTAAGGCTTGAAATACTAAATTTAAATTTAAATTTTTTAAAATAAATTAATATTATTATAAATAAAAATATTATTTTTAAAATTAAAAATATTTAATAAAAATTAACTGAAATTTAAATATAAATTTTAAAGTCGAATTCAGAATAAGCATGCTAGGAGTACCTAATTCTATTTCTTATTTGGTAATAAATTATAAAGAGGTTGAAATATGAACGCATCCTTTATTCTTTAATTTTTGTTTGTTTGGTTATTTAGAAGGGATAAATCAAGAAATCACAAAATGGAAATGAAATCTAAATAATTCTAGATTTTTATTTTTAAGGAGAAGTGAGTATAAGGTGAAGTAAAATATCAAGAACAAGAGATAAATATGGATATTATTTACATATTATCAAAATACTATCATATTATTGTGATTCTTATAATAATATTTCATCGAAATTACATATTATGATCTTTTATGTTTATTTCTTTGCTAATTATTTTATTCTATTTTATTGATACTTTTATTCTTATCATAAAAATTATCCATAATTATTTAAATTTTAATAATTTTATAAATCATAGTAAATTTCTGATTGATTATTTATAGAATATACAATATTCTTGTAAATTATTTATAAAATAAGTTATGTAATAACTAAATATGAATAAAAATTTACTCACTTATTGTCAATAATTTTCACCTTTCATTTTTATTTTCATTTCCATTTTCATTTTCATATTTGATCATATTGAAGGATTCCCTCTTTTTCTCTCTCTCTAGTGTAAATAGTAACTCGAAATTTCAACCTTCATGAAAGGGAAGGACTTTTCATTAGCTTTATTAGGTTACACCTACAATATGTGAGAAGATAGTTTGAAATGTCTCCTCTGATTTTCATATTCGATCATATTGAAGGACTCCCTCTTTTTCTATCTCTCTAGTGTAAATACTAACTCGAAATTTCAACCTTCATGAAAGGGAAGGACTTTTCGTTAGCTAAGCTACGAACACCCACGTTTTATTAGGTTACACCTACAATGTGTAAGAAGATAGCTTGAAATGTCTTCCTTGTCAGAGGAGACAGGAGAGAGTGCCGTGGACTCCATTATTTGCTGAAGACGGTAAGCTTTAACTTCTAACTAACTAGTTCTGTTTTGTTGTTGTGATTCAAGCCCAAGGTGCAGTGTATTTATATATAAGATATATTGTATTATTTTATATTATTTAATTATAATAAATGATAATATAATTACGTAATATCAAACATTAAATTATTATAAAGTTGTAATTACTTAAATAAACATATAACGAAAATATTAAAATATTATTTAAATAACAAAATAAAGAATGAAGGAATTAAAAAAGAACAATGAATGAAAAAATAAAAAAAAGGAAGAAAGAAAAGATTGGAAGAGAGAAAAAAAATAAAATAAACAGTAATAAAAATTATAGTATTATTCTAAATTTGATGTGATAATATAATATTTTTCTAAAATAGAAAAAAAATATCGATTGATTGGAGATAAATTTCTCCTCTATTTTGATACTTTCCCTTTATCTTAGAGATGCATTGGAGGCGGACTTAATGCAGTCATTGGGTAGGTTTGCACGTACAAAAGAAATTTGAGTTGATGGTCCAAGGTGTCGTGTTTGTCTAGGCCACGGCCTTTTTATCAACGACAAAGCAGTACTTACCACTTAATGTAGCCTTGTACGTTAGGTGTGCTAGTACAAAAGAAATTTGAATTGATGCTTGTGAAAATTCAAAGTACGGCATAAGAATTATTGCTCGTAAACGAGATTTATTTTAGTTAACACTAAAAAAAATTACAGATTTCATTTTAAAAAAAGAATCAAATATTATTAACATAACTCTTTAATTTAATTTAAATTCATTAAACTCAATTCAAACTAATAATTATAATAAATTAATTATTTTATTTAGATTTAATTAGTGCAAATAAAATATAAAAGTTAAAATGAGTCTTAATTCTCATGTTAATAGTATGTAATTAGACAGTACGTGATATATATGTCATATTAAATAATTTTTTGATATAAATAATAACTGATAAAAGACCCAACAACTATGGGTTTGGGTATGACATAATGGGTTGAAGGGCAACGCCTCGGCAGGCCTACAAGAGCAGACTTAATGTTTTAGTGCTTATTGTTTTGTCTTCTTATGTTTTGTCCCTTTCTGTTATTTTATATTTTGTCCCTTTTTCTTGCCTCTTTACTCTTCCGACACTGTACAACTAGCAAATTCATATATCAAGTAGGTACAATATTTTTTTCCTTAATTCTAGAGGTCTCAACCAATAGCAAGGCAGAAGGAGTAGTATAAATAGTATTCTGTACATACATTACAAGCTGAATAAAATTTATTCCTCAGAATTACACCATCACTTTCGCACCATTCTTCTACTTTTCTTACATGGTATCACAACCACTCCTCTGATTCCTATATTTTAACTTACAAATGTCTAATACTGTTGACAACAGTGGCTCTAGTGTCACAAACTTGCCTACAACAAATGACTATGAGTCATATTCCGTCACCAATACAGAGAACCCTGGTGCTGTGCTTGTGACTACACCCTTCAATGGCAATAACTATATAACTTGGAGCAAGTCCATGACCATAGCCTTATGTGCCAAGGACAAGCTGTCTTTCATCGATGGGACCTGCACCATGCCCACAGAAGATGCAGCATTATTAGCAAAATGGAGGAGAGCAGATAACATGGTATCAGAGCAGATTGCTCCTGGGTTGCACGTCACCACTTCGGCACAATAAACTGTGTCACGTGTTTGGCCCTAAATTAGCCCACACGTGAGGGGAGCGTGTTAGAATATAAGTGGGAGTTTGTCCCACATTGAAAAAATACAAGGCCTTGAGCATGCATATAAGCCTAGTGAGTTACTCCTCCTATCACCAATTGATTTTAGGATGGAACCTCATTTGGGCTTATATGTGCTCAGTTTACGTAGGCCTAATTATATAAAATTTAACAATAACCAATAAATTACATCTATCAAATAGATAAATTGTTAAATTAACAATTCAAAATTAAATCAATAATTTTAATATAAATAATCATTTGAATATTTAAAATTTTAAAAATTTCAAGTATCAGCATGATTAATTGCCAATTTATTAAATATTATTGGCTTGCATTGGTCAAATTTTCGATTAGGATTTGAAGAATTTAGAAGAGGGGGCTTTTCTATTAATACCAAAACATAACATAGTACACGCCACGTAAGCTTTCCTTCACGTTTATGTTTACAAAGTTTAGCGTCTTTTATTTTGGTTGAGTACAAGTATAAATGTATAATTTAAGTATTGAGGTATTGTTATTGTTAATTTTATATAATTTGCTTTCTTTTTGATGGGATATTCTTAAAGATGGAGAATTAAATTGTAATGTTAGAATAATATAAATTTGACAAAATAATAAAATCAAATGGATTAATTATAATTGCTTTATGATTTTAGCTATTAGTGACTTTTAGAAATAAATTTAATCGTTAAATTGAAAGATAATTAGAAAAAAGAAATAAAAAATTGTTAATTATGATATCATAATAGGTACATTAAATATTTATTGATATGTTGATGTAGTTACTTTTATATTTGCTTAATAATATTGTTAAAATGACAAGTTAATCTATGACATTAGACAAATTTTTTAATAAGATTAAAAGGAAGCGTATAAAATTAAAAGTGGTTTAAAATATAGTAAAATGTATTATTAATATTAATATTTAGGGTAAAATATTTCAATTTGTTGTTGGTACGGAATTTATTAGAAAAAAGTAACATTAATATTTTAGAGGATGTGTTGTCGGTGGAGAGGTGACCCGCCACCTCTACCACCAATGAGAGGTAACCGATTTGCTCGTGGGCCGTGGCTTGATTGTGTATAGAGTACAGACTATAGTTTGGTGCTCCCTTCCTTCACGTGTTTGAATATCTCATTAAGAATATAATTAACAAATAAATAATAATTAATTAATCCCGTAGGATCACATGGGCGGTGCTTTATAACTATTACCCTTTTTTCATTTATCCATGTGTTAAAATCTTCTTGTCAGCTCGCCTCCTGTCTGTCCAAATTAACAGCTAAGTTCCTGATGATCTCATGTTAGCACTTGATGAGTGTGTTGTTCTCATGCAGCAAGGATTGATCGAACCCACAAAGTTGGATTGGGCTTGCCAAGCGTTCTATGTCAATAAGCGTTCAGAACAGAAACATGGTAAACAGTCATGGTATCATCCACAGTTTTAGTCTTCCAGACTATTACCATTGTGGTATTCCTGTAAACCTTAGTGGTTTCAATGTCATAGGCCTAGTTAGGTTTATGATTTGTTTGTGGTCAGGTAGAGTCGGTCTTACCCGAACTGAAAATACCTGCGTACCCCTTGAAGTACATCTACTTCTCGCTCAGTATCTTACTGCTGCTCGTAAGGTACTAGGAAACGACCTTCGCATCTTTTCCAGAGGGGGAAATATTTCAGGAAAAAAGAAGTAAAAGAGAAGAAGAGAGTTGCATAAGATTTTGTCTTCATGGAATCTGATCCAGTACATTTATCTTCTAGTTTGTCTTTAGCTAGTTTACCTAGAAGTGTGAAGCGTGTTTTATCCCACAAAATAGAAAACTTAGTTGAAGTTACTCATATCCATGTAGAAAATCGTATTTGTGAGTCTTCATTTCCTTTGTTAAATCCTTACAGTATATATTCTCGTAACCGTTCTTGGACGAGAAATATTAGGAGTGTGTTATCTACCAACCGCCCTCATGTAAAGGAAATCATCCAGAGTTCTAAAATGGAACAATGTGGTCTCAGATCTACAACTGCAGAACAATACGTAAAGCTTGAAATCCCTAAGGAGCTGATCGCCTTATGGAGTGAGCAAAACCATACACATCTTCATGTTGGAGCTATACGCCTTGTTCTTACCTTACATGGAAGAAAAGGTATCCCAGCAACTGCCAGGATATCTCTCCTCGACACTGCCTACATAATGTACCAAAATGCTCTTATTGGTACTCTGCTGACAACACTAGATAAAGGGAGTGTTATGATGACCATAGCACCTGATTTCAACATCAGGTTGGATGATCCTACCTTATCTGAACGCCTGCAAGTTCAGATCCAGATCACCGGTGCAGATCAAGATCCGACAGCCATCATGACTACTTTACATCACCAAGTGATCTACCGTCTACAGAATCATGCGTTGGACTTAAACTTTCCCAACAACACTTCGGATGCACTCTACATGGTTGCTGATGTTGCCAATAATCAGACAACTATCATCCAGATCCCGAAGCAATTACCTACACAGGAGCTTGAAAAGATAATGCCAACAGAATGGATTACCAACTACCAGAAGGTATTCCATACATCACATCGACATTCTTTTCATACAACTACTTCTCCAATTCTGAAGACACTAAGAGATGGCTCAGTCAAATCCATCTACACCAGACCTAGTGACGACACACCTGGTCCTTCGACATCAGGCTCAATCCTGATGATCCAGCCCATGGCAGTACAGGATCTACCAGATCCATCATCATCAAGGGCACAAAGCCTTAAGATCCAGCCCGTATTCTCACATACGGAAGGTAAAGACGGTCCTCCAATTCATTATTTCAAATCTAATGGAGATCCAGTCTATGTAAGCCATCATCGTGGACATTTTGTATGGGATGTCGACCCATCCATGTGTGAACCAGATTGTGAGATCTGTCTCAACCCAGAGTCAGACTCAGACGACGATGATCCTAGATATCAACGAAGAAGGAAGAAGAAGTCAAAGCCTAAATCGTGTTGCTTACCTTCTCGTTATCAACCTCAGTCAGAGGATAAAGATCCAGATGATCATAATGGTCTACTTGCTCAGATAGAAAGATCCAGACTAAAGTCTCTTAAAGAGATGCTCCGGTCGTCTACATCAGAAATGTCTAATACTTGCAAATCTACTGGTGGATATTGCAGACCTCAGCCAATTATTCCTGAAGTTACTCCTACTCCTGTACCCTGTATGATGGTACTACCAGAAGAGGATAACTTTCCTCAACTTTCCAGGAGTACTGATGAATCACAGCGGGTTATCTTCAACCCTTATATCAGAGCATCAGGAATTACTTCACAAGGAACTCCAATGTCAAATCCTAGTGATGAAGTCCTAAATTGGCAGACATCAAATGCTGTAGCACAAAATAAAGTTCTAAGAAGGATTGATTCCAAGCTGGATGGGATTAGTCAACAAAACAATGCTACACATCGTAAAGTCAATTCTGTTGCGGAACAGATACAAAAGATGTATCATTCTTACAAAGCTCAGATTCAACAGCTTGATTCTGAACTCCGACAATACATCTCAGCCCAATATATGGGGCCAGAATTTGACTTGAAAGTACGAAAGATACAAGAGATACAAAGGACAGTAAAGCAAACAGAAGCAGACATGCGTGCTTCACAATCCCATCAGATATATGGCTCTTCATCTTCAGAGTTCTCTACTCTTCAGCCATCATATCCATCTCCTTCGTATCAACGGTATCCAGAAGAAGCTGACTATTCAAAGGTATTCAAGTTCAATTATCCTTTGATTAGACAGTACATTCATCCTCAGAAACCTCAGGAAAAGCCTCTACGATCAAAGACTAAGTCTTCAAATGATCGATCTCATAGACCTAGAGTTTCTAAACATTCTTCAAAAGCTCCAGAAGCATCATCTTCTTATTCACCTTTTGAGCCTGAAGAAGAACAATGGAGAAAGCCTCTCAGGATTCGTACTCCTCCAGAGTCTCCACCACCAGCACCTGTACAACCTTCTACCACTTCACATGGGAAGGATAAAGCTAAGCAGACAGAGCATATAGCTACTCTGACAACTCAGCTGAAACCTCAACTTAGTCCTCTTGCAGAAGATTCTTCCAGTTCTCAATCAGAGAAAACTGATTCAAAAAGCAACACATCTGAAGTATCTGCAACACCATCATCTAGTTGAACCAATTCAGACTCCATCTCCATCTCAGTGGGCTTATGTTGAAAACAACGTTATTCATATCCATGCTGGTGATTTATCACATCTTGGTTTTGATACTTCTACCAGTCCTTCTGGGCCCGTCCAAGAAACTGACCAAAATATTGAGTCCGATTCTGTTACATCTTTGTTATGATCTACAGAATGGTCTCACACCAACATTGATGATCTTCTTGCACAAGTTGACAGAGAAATGGCAATAATCTCAGAAGATGTCGATCTGTCCCTAACCCTGTAGCAAATTTTGTCGTGGCTACTGTTTGTTTTACGATTTTGTAAAAAGTTGTTTGCTTTTTACTGTTTACTTTAGGACTTTTGTTAAAGTTGTTTACTTTTCCTAAAGTAGATGCTTTACTTTTGTAAAAGTAGATTCCTTTTGATAAGGTTAGGTAAAGCGTCATTATTATGTCTAGGTATTTTTCCTTTTCTATCCTCCGCCTTGTCTATATAAGGAGGCTTAAGTTTCAGTTGTAAGCACGTTCAATTCCTAGATAGTTTGTACATTTTATCAGAAAATGAAGAAGCTTTTCTTCGCATATCTCCTCTAAACACTTCTCTCTATCCTGAAATACCTTCTCATCTTTGTTAAAGATTGCTGAGATTAGTATGCTCTACACTCGCCTTATATAAGGATCTTGTGTATCAGAACATCTATGACAGTTCAATCTGGATTAGCAATCTGTTGCTTCTTTTCCGCTGCCTAGTTGTTTGACAGAAGCATTAACGGGGAATGACGAGGAAGAGTGAGCAAGTGAAGCAGGGTTCCTAAAAGGCGACAGCAATAAGACCCAAAGAAGCGGAGGGAAAGGCGTGAAGGGCTGTAAGACTGCGATAACTGGAACACCTGTGTAATAAGCACACTTCCAATCCGACTTTGGTTAAGTCGATGCTGTCAACTAGTGTAGTGGTTTGAGAGGTTAGGTAACCTTAGAGAGGTTAACCCAGAAAAAAGGTCATAATTCCCTGTGTCACCACCAACAACGGACCGTTGGTTCGCATCGTGGTATCAGAGCCATAAACATAAACAATGGTATCAGAGCCACCAGGTTCGGCCTGGGTTGCCCCCACGTCCCAAGTTCGAATCCCAGATATGTAATGTCATACATTTGGCTCTGTATAAAGTTCACCAGTTGCTTGTTCTCGATATGGACGATGCAGTATAAAGAAACATCGTGATTGTTGTCGTCTTTCAGAGGAAGATCTAAGACGATGTTGATTAATGATAGTGGAACATTGATGTTTCCATTGGTCTAATGGTTGAAACCATTCAAGAAAGGTCCAAAGGAGAGAACTTCCATTGTTTATGTCACAGAGATTCTGATAGAGATCAAGAGGAGAAAAACAAATGGCACAGGCATAAAGACTAGACATTGCCCAAAGATACCATAATGTGTTTTCAGTGAAGGGTTCAGATGGAGTTAACACATGAAGGTATGGTGCCTTAAGATTAAACATAGCAGGAGTACCTACCATATTATGCTCAACAAGAGAGAGATGTAGATAATAAAATAGACTCATTCGACAAAGAGAAAGAACTTGTTGGACAGTTCGAGGTCGGCGAAGAATAGGAGGAAAAGACTTTTTAGTAAATGCAAAAAGTGAAGAGTCTGAAGAACTAGCCATACTGCAAAATTGGTTAGACTCAAAAGAAGAAATGCAAATCTTTTTGTGGTTTTGCAAAGGAGTTAAAGAGTATTTATAGACAGAAAACTTATTAGGAGGCCATGGAGGATGTTGTCGAAGAAGTGTAGATAAGTCGGAAGTAGAAAGACTAGTATTTGTCTGAAAAAGATGAGTCTGAGCAGATATCTTTAAAGGTGAAAGATTCTGACAGATTGATTTCAATTGGTAGACAGTTGTAGTCTGTTCTTTTCCCCATGGTGGTGGATTCTTATGCAAAAGCTTAGATAAGCTAGACGTATAGGCTGCCACATATGGAATAAAATCTCTGATATAGTTGACAATTCCAAGGAACTGTTGAATTTGTTTCACAGAGAGATTTTCATCAGGAAATTGTAACAATTCTTCCGCAATATGTGGGCCTGGATGATAGAATCCATCTTTGACGAATATGTTCAATCCGCAAAATCCAGTCATTTGATTGTTTGTTGTTTGACACTAACTCTTTCTTCAAATGTCGAGAAAGAGGAAGAAAGAAGTAGGTATGAAGAAGCACTGAGTTTGTGGTTCGTCTTGTTTGGCTCCCGCTTCATCTCGCTTAAAAATGAGACAAAAATGAAAGAAATATGAGACGAAGTGGAAGCAGAAAGTAAGACGAAAGGAAAATGAGAGGAAGGGGAAGGAGAAAGTAAGACGAAAGAAAATGAGACGAAGGGGAAGCAGAAAGTAAAACGAAAGAAAATGAGCGGAAGCAGAAGCGGATAAATAAGACGAAGCGACAGTGAAACTAAGAGGAAGGGCAAGTCAAACCAAGAGGAAGCAGAACTAACAAATTTTTGTGTTAATGTTTAACTAATAATATTAATATTATTTTCGCAGTTTAGTTTATGTAGTTAATAACAAGTATATATATTACTGAATGATATTAATTAACATACTAATTAATATATGTATATATATAACATATATATACATTGTCTTGTCTACAATATTAATTAATTAATTAATTTATTATTTAGTAAAAAATTAACATTATTATTATTACTTACTAATAATGTAATATATTTTATGGCATTTTGAGTCAATTTAAATTAAAATCGTTAATGTGGGGTTTTCGTCTTACTTTTTGTTTGCCCTTAGATTCTGCTTCGTCTTAGTTTCACTTGGGGTTCGTGTTAGTTCCATGGCATATAGCAGTAATTTTGATGAAAACCAAATAATAATGGAGAAAGCAAAATGAGACGGAAGCAGATGAAAGTGAGGCGTACGAAGAAAAGTGAGACGCATGAAGAAACTGAGACGCAAGACAGAAGTGAGACGGAAGTCAGAAATGAGATGGAAGATGCAAGACAGGAAATGAGACGCAAAAAGAAACAAAGAGAGACGCAAACAAAAATGAGACGGAAAGAAAAAAAGTGTGACGCAAGCAAAAATGAGACGCAAAGGCAGAAAAATGAAAAACAAGACGGATTATTAGTGGACAGACATCTTCACTAAGGCATTAAGTGAAGAAAGATTGAAAGAAATCAGACGAAATCTTAACATGGTTATGCTAAGTGATCAATGGTCTGACACATTATGACGCAGATGAAAAGGTTGAAAGAGTTAACGGAAACCGTAATGGTGCATTACAGCTTGTAATGTCCGTTATAAGAAAGTTTTGGAGGGAAAGGTTCTCATAGCCTTGATGACGCTGCGTATTCTAGAATACTCATGATATACTCTGACATCGACCTTTGAAGAATTTTCAACAAAAGCTTTTCATTAGTCTGTTTGCATTTCAAACCTTCCTTGCTCACACTCTGAACTTCAGAAACCGACTTCACCTGTTGAAAAATTTTTCTGTCTGCAGAAACAATGGAGTCAGCTATGACAAGTGGAAGATTTGTTGATTTTGAGTCCCTAAAGAAGGACAACATGGATGTTGAACCAGAAATTGTAGCAGCCGAGTGAAGGAATTTTTTTGAAGTCCGAAAGATAGTTTACACGAATGAAGTGTATGACTTCTAGAAGAATATGGAACTGGTAAATGATACTATTGTATCTACGGTGGATAGATTGTCGATTATCGTGACAATGGAGATGA
>JAOQMS010000004.1:11803657-11819210 GCA_027563885.1 Erythroxylum longipes | reverse complement strand
TTGTATTTTGTATTTTGAAATGAGTTTGTATAAACTTTATTTGGGTTCATTAATGAAATAAGTTTGGATTTTTCTTTTTTGTGAAATCTTTAAATTTGATTGTTTGATGATCGATTTGCTATGGGCACGCCACCCTTATGGGATGACAAGCTTCGTTTTTGTCTCCGAATGTTAGGCTCCGGAAACGGGGTCCAACAGTTAAGGATCAAATATAGGTCATGAATTTTTTGTGAATTATATTGAGTTGAAATGGAGTTGAGACTGAAGAGTAAATGAAGTAGAATAACATCTGGAAAAAAATGGAAAAATTGGAAGATGAATGCTGGAAAATGTAGCTGTAACATGTCCACTGATTATGCATATGTGTTTTAGCCATACCTTGTTCTGTAATTATCCGAATGGGATAATTCTTAATTTGTAGTAAACTAGAGACATAGGGCTACAATGCTTCTGAAGAAATCAAATTTTATTTCTATCTCTAAGCATTTCAAAATCTGGCTTGAAATTGAGTTTTGACTGAGGTTATAGTATTACCCGAGATAGAAATCATGTCTTGTTGATATTGAATAAACTGCATTGATAAATGCCGAATTAGACAAAGGTTTCTTCACAAAAGTTGTCTTTTATTCTCTTATCTTTCAAATGATATAAAGTTCATAATTTTTAATACGTGAATTGAGAGAAATGAGTTGTACAAGTTGATGGCATGATCAGGTACAAGCCAAAGTTTCAAATGTGCTCAGTCTATAGTATTTTGAGCATAACTTTTGAAATACTGAACTAAATTGAATAATCTTGGTGTCATTAGACACCTAAGAGATAGTAGAACAATTTTATAGAAGAAAGTATCTCCAAATCCTTCATTTTCTTGGTCAAAAAGAACATGGAAAGTTGACCCAAAAGTTGTTATAGGAAAAATCTGAATTTGACCAAAGAATCATGAATTTTGATTTATATGGTTTTATTGAGGTATAAACCATAAGTATAAATGATACTTATGTGAATTTGGAAATATGAATGTTTACATGGCGAGAATAATAGAGCAATACCAGAATTGTCATGAACATGCATTGTGCATATTTCATATACATAAATGTGCATAAATTAATACTTATAATTGTGCAAAAGTGTCATATGTGTATATTGCTTGATATAGAGGAGCAATTGGAACGTCAACATCCAGACATTGCCAGAACATTGAGGCAATAGCTTCGAAAGTAGTCGGTGAGTAACCTAGACGGTCTCACTCAATTAATTGTTTATGTTAGATTATGTTTGAATTATCTTATGAATGTGAAATTGATTGTGTTGATTCTGTACAATTGATTGTCTGACGAGTTCTATATTCGAGACTGTATTGGAAGTGCTACTTGAATGTGAATATGACTGACTATTTGTTATCAACTTCAATGTTAAATGCCAGACTAAAAGTACGATGACAAATGTGAATAAGAAAGAGTGTGAATGTGACTGAATGACTGTAATCATTGAATATGTATGATGCATTTCATTACTTGAATGCATGAAAGATAATGGCAGTTGTGACCGGAATCTCTAGTAAAAGAGCTTAAATCTTAGAACGTGATAAGAGCCTTTGGCTCAGTTGTGTATGTACCCAGTATCCACTAAGGGATATGGGACATTATTCGATATAGCTCGGTATCCATTAAGGAATATGAGCTAGAAAAAAAGAGGCACTCGGTCACAACAAAGTAACAAAAGAAACTGAATCATGTGTATTGTAGTTACAATTGATATGTGTACTTTTGTATGAACAAAATGTCGGTATAATTGTCCCAAAAGTGATATGTGATGCTTTATGCAAAAATACAAAGATGTGAATTATATGTCTACATGTTTGATGTGTTGCATGAATTGAGTGAACCATCGATGATGGTTACCTCATCTGAGTCGCAAAACTCACCTAAAATTACACGTTGACATTTCAGGACTGAGGGAGGACTTTTGCTACTGAGAGACCATACAAGAAGCGTAATTCTTGTACTTTTGTAAAGAAAATGGCTCACAGGTCGGTCAGATGAGATTAAAAGATTAGATAGATCTTTTATGTATTCCTCTTTCATGTAGCTTATTTTGTAATAGGTTATGATGATGTACATGTACAGTTATTCGAAAGCTACAATGTATTACGTTCGGATTTATGAAATAAAAAAGGGAAATTTTTAGTTTTAAATATTGTGACTTTCTTGATGATGCCTTATAAAAAAATGATGATGCCATGTTAAGTGAATGTTGTGATTAAACATAGTGCATCATTATCATAGGTTATGTACTGGAATGTCCTCAGGGTGTTCCGGTATGTACACATGGTAACGGGGCACTACATTCAATCATGTGGTTTCAATGTATTATTGGCATAAATTGTATAAGGATTCCTTTGGATTGGTATATGCTTCATATGGTTAGTGTGAGAAAGTTGAACTGGGCTATGAAATATAAATGTTGCATTCGTCATAGCTGACGGTACTCAGTTTTTTATGAGTGTTGCTTTGTTTCACTAGCTTAATGGATTTTATGCTACTTGACCTAAATACATCTCACCTTACCTTTGCCCACATTACAATCCTAAAAATTCCTTTGATTCATGATTTTTCATATAAGCATTAGTGGTGGAGAAATGAAATGATATGCAAAGTTGTAGATTACCATGATCATGAATGGTGTTAAGTGTACCCATAGATGTATTTTAGTTAAATACATTTTTCGAGTCTACCATTAGATTGCTCAGTTTTTAAAAGTATTCAATGTTGATTGATCATGAGTAAAAGCTTGGAATGTTGACATCTTGCTATGATTTTTGAAAGTTGCTTATCTTTGCTTGTGATTACATATTCTTGGAGCATATAAGAAATGAGTCTATTTTTGGGTCTTTGAGCTTAATTTTAATGTTTTGCCCAAGGACGACCAAAAGCTAAGTGTGGGGGAAATTAATAAATGCTTAATTGATTATGAAATTATTCCAAAACACTTAGCGATTATTAACATGAAATTGCTTAAGATACTCGCTTTAACTCATATGTGATCTTAAGCACAATTCAAAAGCAAATAAGTTAAAGTGAGTCTAAAGCACGATATTTGGGCCTTTTTTTGAAGATTAATTTTTATTTGTTTTCATGGAGCAAGAAGATGAATATTGGAGCAAGAGAAGACAAGATAAAGAATACAAGAATTGGATAAAGCATAAAACCCATGGAAGAGGGTTGCTGGAAATCAACACTTATGCTGCATGTTTTTGTATGGTTGAATGTGAATTTAATGGAGTGATGGCTAGATGATGAAAGGTGGACAAGCAAGGAGTGAAATGAGAACACAGTAAAGAGCTAAACGGTGACGTCCAAGGAGCAGAAAATGTAAAAAGAAACAAACATGAGCAAAATCAATAGCAACTGAAGAAGAACACAACGTAACATGGGAAGGAACAAAATGACAGTGCATAAGGAGGAGGAGCAGTAGATGAACAAAATGCAGCGCAATTGTAACTGGGAAAAGTTTATGTTAAAAGCAACGCATACATCTTTGTTTTGCGTTGAACGCAAGCATATGCATTCAACGCAACACATATGCATTTAACGCAACGCATACGTTTGCGTTTTGTGTTCAACGTAATGCATATGTCTACGTTTCATGCTTGGGTTTAAAGAAAATGTGAACAGTGACAGTGGACAACTAGAGATCATATCCTAGCTTATTCGGTGGTTAAGTTTGATTAACGATCATATCTTAATTAAACAAAACCCATGATTAGTAGTTGCTAGGAGAGGTGTGAGAACAACAAATCAATAAAATATACTTAATTAGGGTGTAGGTCGAGATTGAACTAAACAATTGGGTCCCTATCGAATTCCCCATTTTTATCATTTTTTGCATGTTTTCTTTAATGTTTTTCATTAGGTTAGTTTTATTTTATTTTCTTATTCCAAAACCTAACCCCCCCCCCTTTTTTCTAAACACTGATTAATTTCATTTTAACAACTTTAGACACACTCTCTGTGGGATCGACCTAGACTCGCCACTGTTATAATAGTAGTTTAGTTATTTTATTTTGACTAGTGTTACGACCATAAAAATGTCCAATAAGCTTTTTGTAATAGAAAACTAACGAAGAAGTTAAGTTGGGGTTCAAATTGCAAATTTTTGAAATGTTAAGGTTCATTTTAAATGTGTCAAAGCATTTAGATTTAAATTGAATTTTAGTGAAAAAATTAGGGTCCAATTGATCCTTTTGTCTTAATAGTTTCAAAAAAATTATTTTTATAGAATGATTTTAGGTTCCAATATCAATAGGTTGATTATTCCTCTTATGTAGAAGCATTACGAGAGTTGTTTCCCAAATCCAAGAAAAATTACTTAGTTTCCTAGTATTATAGAATGATTTTAGGTTCCAATATCAATAGGTTGATTGTTGCTATGCATCACAACAATGTTTTAATTCTTTCGTTGTTTTATGGTAGATGTAAGATTTTATGAAATTTATGGTCGAGTAAGAATTTTAATAGACTCGAACTCTTAAGCATTCCAAATGTTCATATCTACATTACTCCAAGTTTTATTAGTGTTTCTCTCTTGACTACCTCTCTAGATTTGGATTGAAAAATATTATTATATGGCTCCTTATATGATGCTTCATACTAACATCATTTGGTTTTGAGTTGTCTATAAGTATCAGATAACTCTTGAACCTATCATTTGCAACTCTTTGATCGCATAGGAATGTTACATAGAGAGTAAGCAAAATTTGTTACGAGATCTTTAGGAATCTGAACAAAGGTCAGGAAAGTTTAATGATTAATAGGTGATGGCCATATAACAAATATTATTAACTTAACTGCCTGAGTTTTTTACCCATACATTGTCCCATACACCACTAAGAGCAATTGTTGGGCTCCCAATATAGTTTTGATTCCCACTCCTCTTTAAAGAACTATGCATAATTAGGAATTATGTGATTTTAGAAAGTATTTTCCAAGCTATTAGGTTGGATTACCTTTACATTCCCAAGTATGTAATAGTGTAAAAAAGGTTGCAAAGTGCCAAAAGTATTGTCCCTAACTTAACTATTTCGTTTAGATATTTCGAAAACCCAGACACATTCATATTAATCTATTATAGTGAGAAATGAGCAAAAATGGAAGAGATGTCTCACGTTAGTGTTAGTTTATGTATTACATCCAGCCAATTAGTATAGTTTAGTGACATAATTATTTTAAAGAGTTCTTTATCTTATACATATCTAAATGTATAAGACAAAGTTTATAAGATAAATATACATTCCAAATGAAATTATGATGAGATTAAAATTATGAGATTTATATTGCTTTTATGTATTATTTGCAATTTTTTTAGTCATCATTCTATTAAGAGTAGACATTAATAAAAGACTATCATAGTTTATGCTTTTTTAGTGAAGGAAGTAGTGGATCTCATTGACTATAGTATGGAGATACTTAAACAACTATGTGAGTGTTTGTTAGAGAACAAGTTCAATAAACTAATCACATATGAGAATTCCATTTAGAACCTTACTTATATATCTATAAAAATTCTCACTGTGATGATTATATAAATGATCCTTTGACTTGAGATCTTCAAAGTATCTCATATAGGGATTGCTATATCATAATACTACTTATAACTTATTCTAATCAAGGGTAGCTTAATTGATAATCATTAGATAAAGTATGAACTATATAGAGATAGTAGTCATCACCCTAAAATGATTAAGGAGAATGCACTATTATTGTCAATTAGTAATAAGTAGGATAATCATTGGTCAAGGGGGAATGACACCTTGTAAAATAGTTACAAATGTCATTTATAAAATCAATTAGTAATCATGGAGAAATAATATGATTGAATTCAAATAGATTGGACATTATTTACGTACTTTATATCCAGTTGAAACATTTTATAATGAAATGATTGAATTATACAGAAAAATCATATATGCAAAAGTTACTCAAAATTAACGGTCTTAAATATTTAGATAGTCATAATATATTACAAAACGTCAATCTTAATATATGGATACAAATTATTCAGCTAGAGAATTAAAGATTAATCAAAAGAGTTTAATTTATTTAATCATAAATATATTTTAGAGTTATAATTTATATCAATTGCCAACATATTTAGGAACCTAAAATGTCAAACAAAAAGAATAAGTTAAATAGTGAAAAGGTTTTCATTAGGTTGTACTTTATTGTAAGGTTTAAGAAATTTCATAATTAAATATGAGATGCTTAATAAATAAGGACGATAATGAGATATTAAATCTTATTTTGGAATAATTAGTATTTAATTATAATTTTAATTGAAATAATAATTTTATTTTAATTAAGCTATTAAAATGTCTAAAACTTATTATAAATAAGTTTAAACACTAAGGAAATTGATACTTCTTAACTACCCTCTCTATAATAGTTGTAGAATTCTCATAATACTTTTTATGAATACTATTAGAGCCCCAAAACTTTTTATATATTAATTATATTATAGAATTTTAAGTGATTTTGTTTTTGAAAAAATCAAACAAAAAATTTTTATTATTATTCTACTGCGTGCATAATCTGATCCCATCTCAAATTTTTAACTATTGACTTAGCGGGATCAACTTTAGCTCAGATAGATTTGCATGCAAACGGCCTTTTTCACATTGTATTAAGATTTAACCGAGTTTGGGCACAGCATAGTGATCATTTTTTGAGTGCAGAAAGGTCTTAGTTGTGTGATAACTACACCCTCCTTTTTTACTGGATCAAGCCTGTTCCTAATTTGTCTTTTGTCGAATTGCCTCTTTGATTAAACTTCTCTGTTAATTATCTTCTTAATTTAGAGCTTCAGTTCTGCACAAAGCTTCAACTGTAGATACGGTTCACTGTGTTCTACTGTTTACTAAATATTATTTCAGAGATTGTATCATTTCTACTGTCCTAATATCCGTGTCATATTTATAAAGCTTGGCGTTAATTTCTGTTTTTCATAGATACAACTTGGCTGAGAGCTTTTTTTATTTTATTTTTTGTCAATTTGTAACTTAGATCTTTTTAAGGTTGGGTTCCAAGTTGAAACATTCAACTTGGTACGAATAAAACATTTAATAACTAGCTATTCACTGATGACATAGGGAAATGATCTATGAATGGAGACTAGCCATTCGCAGAGCTATCCACTGAGAATAACTATTGTATATTTCAATCCTTTGAGCTTTAGTCGCACTCGATGCAATATTATTCTTTCTTAACATCCAAAAAGAAAAAACATTTAATAAATAGGACCTTTATAAGCCCCATGGTATAATTTGATTCTTCCAATGATATTGTTCGCGATAACAATATCAATTGACTTGCTTGAAAATGTTCCTTTCAATTTTTAGCCTCATCTGAAGTAACCCAACATTATGATATAGGGTATCTCAGCATATCAGAGAGTTAATTAAACAAGATGGGACGCAAGTTTCCAGAGAGCATTTGCTTTCTGCCCAGATTTCTTGTTTAGGGTAACACAAAAAACATGTAAGAGAAAGGAAAAACAAAAGGCGTATAAAAGATTAAAAGCAGAACGTTAGCAAGTTATAATGGAAGCAGGAACTTGAATTTTCATTTCTCTTTGAACACAATTAGGTAAGGTGTTTACACTCGTACCACTTATTACTTGACAATGAAGCATCTGTGACTTACTATCAGTTAAATTGTCCTGGAGCTATGTATCAACAAGCTCCCTCACTACAATCCTTTAGGCTACAAGATGAGAAAAAAGGATATGATAAAATTGAACCTGTCATCGAAGTAACTAGTGATAGTAACCTTGAAACATTAAACTACCAGCTCTAGGAGCATTTGTATAGTTTTTTCCTTTCCCTTAACAGGGTTAAATGGAAATTTCAAACAATAAGTCTCCAATCTGGTCCTATATACATCACCTCTTCTTCCTTGATCTCAACATCACCTCTACGCAACTTAAACAACTCTACCGCATTGGGAGATAATCTTGAACACCGGCTCATGTACAAAACCAAAAGTCTTTTGCATCCATTGCTTAAAGCCTGAAGTCCACGATCACACAAATTCCGGCACCGATTTACATGAAGTTTCTCTAGTTTATTGCAGTTGAGCCCAATGGACTCCCATCCCGGCATCCTTACCTCATGACACACTGCTAAGTTCCATTCTTGAAGCAACGGACATCCAGATGCTATTATCACAATAGATTCATCACCAACGGTCCTGCACATCCTAATGTTGAGTATCTTAAGCCTCGAGGCAAAACCTTTGCCAATCGGTGAGAATTCACCTCCTTGAATCCACCAGCCTGCACCAGAAACATTTAGATACTCAAGCCCACCTCCACTGACAATCCCCATTATGCCTTCTGGTTTAAGTTTACATGACTCAGCATCTACAAAAGTTAAAGTTGGAGAACAACCCCCAAGTCCAGCACCGGTCATTTCCCTGCAACAGGACATTTTTAATGCCTGAAGTTGAGGACATCCTTGAGAGAGAGCTCTCAAGCCACTATCAGAAACAAAGGGGCAGTATGACAAATTTATGAGCTTTAAAGCTGAGCAACCATTAGCAAGGGTTTCTAATCCCATATCAGTAATATTGCATCTGTAAAGACTAATAATCACTAGAGAAGAGCAACTAATAGCAACCAGGGAAAGCCCATTATCTGTGATTCCAAAACAACAATCCAAATGGAGGGAATGCAACTCTGAACCATAAAATTGCAACTGTGCCAGGCCTGAATCAGGTAGCTCAGTGCAACCAGACAGGGACAAGTGTTCTAAATTCTGAAAACGAAAAAGCAGCCTATTAAGATGATATGAGTTAAAGAGAAGTTTGGTCTGAGATAGTGAAGAAAGGTTCTGGAGAGAAAAGGAACACTGAAACTGTAAAGATCGACGAAATCTGTTTTGAATGTTAAGCCAGCGATGGCAAGTCAAGCCAAATGATTCACGATCAGAACTACGGCAAAGAAATTGGAATATTATTGCAAGGCAATCATCAGGCAGGTGCACAATGGACGTATGTTTATCATAAGAAGCATTCTTCATGTCAACTTTGCTGGAACTCTTCTGAAGGCTGTAAAGTTTTAATCTTTACTGTAAACTTTGTATAGGCTGAGCTACATGAATTTGGAGACTCAAAACCACATAGAACAGGAGAATCTCCATGTCCATAACCAATATGAGCACCACATTTACGACAAAGGAGTTTAGTTTTCAAACGATAACGAGCCCAGGGAATAGGAAGACAGTTAACCTCATCAACTTGTGTAAATCGACTGAGATCAACAGAATGGAAGGAGATGTAACCTTTCTTAGTCGACTTTTTATATTCAGACCCTATGGAAAAGGCGATCCTATTGGAAGATGTCAAGTTTAAAGGGTATCCGCAAGACCCACAACTGCAAATGATAAGAGAAAGTTACATAAAATCCACTGTTAGTATACAACTAAAACATAAGAAATTACAATATGCATTTTCTACAAAAGCATAATTTCCCTTGTAAATCATTCAAGTTATGACTAATCAAGATGAAGCATATCGATTTTGTTAAATTGGTCTCCTGTAATGTAAATTGCCCAAACATGGTTTTTTGGCCCTTCAGGACATGTTGAGCTGCCCCAGAGGAACTAAACAGATCGCATGTAAACAACACTGTTAGAACTTACCTGTTTACCCATAGAAGATGGTAATAACTTTCAAAAATGTTTCAAGGAAAAAGAAGAAAATGAAAAGATATTCATCTTGGAAAGGAGCTTTTCCAGCAACTAAACAGGCCTAATTGTTCATGATAATAACGTTTAATGGAACCACTTTTCTTGCATTAAAAAATAAACATATAAATTAGCAAAAAATTATGATCATGATGGGAATTACCATTTAAAGATACCTCAAAGACAATCAAGCATAGTTATCTAACACAGAACATCTTGCTAACACATATCTCTTATACTAGAGAGAGAATGAAAGCTTAGTTACAGATGACCCAGCCAAAGTTCTCAATACAGAATGCCAACAGGTTGACCACAATACTAGATCAGAAAAAATCCATAACATAGTTCTCTTGTAGCTTCAAGGGTTACATTAAACAATACTTTTAAAGAGCGTACTGCTCATAGATCTCAAAGTTCTCATTGACATTTTCCAGATCAAGGTCCTTTATATCATGTAAAGCCTCAACAACCCATGCATTGTTCTTCAAAAATTAGCTACTTTAGTAGGACAGTGTAGCCCTCAAATACGGGGAATATGAAAGCCCACATATTCATCCTGTAGCATCTAATCCTTTCAAAACCGGATTATCGAAACCGACATCATAGCTGAACAAAAGACCTCAAATTGTTATACAATCGGCAGTTAGCAGCATTCAAGTTGATACCCATTTCGTAGGAAGTTAATCCAGACATCAAAACCGGAAAACGAACAAGATTATCAAATAAACGAATCACATCGGAATCAAGAAACTTCTAAGCTAGAAATATTAATTGTAAGAAAAAGAACAAAACCCAGAACGATAATCAAGAAAACCGAGAACTACAATTCCGCTAAGAAGAAGCTAAACAACAAGCAAAGAGAGAGGGTGATAAGGAAATAAATCAGATTTACCTGTAAGAAACGTCAGCTTGGGACATTATCCGCAAAGAGAGAGATTAGATCGAGGTTGTGTTCCGTAATCCCATTTGACTTTCTAACCATGAATAGAGCTTGTGGGAACCTAGAATTGGGACTTTGTTCTTGGGTTTACGATTAGCTAATAGAATTGAGCCGACTGTGAGCTAACGAGAAAAAGATTTCAGATTTGATTGTGGTTTCGTCGTACTTTTCAGCTTCGGTGATTCAGTTTACGTTGTTATTTGTGTCTCGTCTTACAGAGGAAGGCTTTGACTAGTAGATTTGTCAAAGACCAGTCGCAGTGACAAGCGGTTCCTGGTGCACTCACCGTTTAAAATACGTGTTATTGTCTCTTTCCACTGCTAACTTTATCTTATTGGTAGATAGTCCATACACCTAGTCAAATGCTTCGAATTTGATTTAAGTAAGAAAGATTAAAATTACATTATTTGGTAGAAAGCGTCTCCCCTGTAGTCGTGCATGTTTTACCGTAGGTCTACGCTCTACACTCAATTGCTGTGATTGTAGTTTAGTAACAAATTATTTAAATGTATTATTTATTTTGTGCATGTTTATATGTATATGAAAAAGTTTATGGAATAATTGTATATTGCAAATAAAATTATAATAAATTTATAATTATGAGATTCATATTATATTTAAGTATTATTCTTAAATATTCCTAGTCATTATTCTATTAAGATTGAACATTAATAGAATGTAAAAAGACTAGCATTCGTTGTGTTTTTTCTTATAAAGAAAGTAGTCGATCTCATAGGCTAAAGTATAGAGATACTTAAATAAACATGTGGGTACTTGTTAAAGAACAAGTTTACTAAACAGACCTGATATGAAAAATTAATTTAGAAAATTACTTGTATGTCTATGGAATTCTCATTGTGATGATTGTATAAGTGATCATTTGACTTGAGGTTATCAAAGTTATATTGTATAGGGATTACTATGTTTTGATACTACTTATGATTTATTTAATCATGAGTCGTTTAATCGGTAGTCATTGGACGTAGCATAAACTATATGAAGGTAGTTGAGTAATCAGGATAGGATTCATTATCCTAAAGTAATTAGGGAGAATGTTTCGTTATTCTCGATTAGTATTGATTAAGAAATTGGGCAAAGTGGAATGACATTTTATAAATAGCTTACAAATGTCATTAATTGAATCGATAGTTGATGGCGGAAAACTAATATGATTAGATTCAAAATAGAGTAGATATTAATTCTATGCTCTATGTCTAATCAGAACATTATATGATGAAATGATTGAATTATATGAAAAAAATTATGCTCTATGTCTAATCGGAACATTATATGATGAAATGATTGAATTATACGAAAAAAATCATGTACAAAAAGATTAGCATGAACCACTTTGACATTCCTAAATATTTGGGTAGTCATGATGTGTTACTAAACGTCAATCTTGATCTATGATTATAAATTGTTTAATTAGAAAATTAAAAATAAATTAAAAGGAGTTTTAATTTATCTAAGTCTAATTATGAATTAGAATTATAATTTATAATCATTGCCAACATATTTGGGAACCTAATGAGTCTCACATATAGAATGGGTTGAAGAGAGCAAAGTTAATTTAATCAAGTTGGACTTGACTTTAAAGTTTGAGAAACTTTATGATTAGATATGAGATATTTAATAAATAAGGATAAATATGAGATATCGAATCTTACATGGATATAATTGGTATTTAATTAGAATTATATATCATTCTAATTAAAGTTTAATTGAAATTAGAATTTAATTTCAATTAAATTACTAAAATGTCCAGAGCTTATTATAAACAAGCTTAAGCTCTATGAAGCTAGTACTTCATACTTAACCCTATCTGTAAGAGTTACAGAGTTTTCTCAACTGTTCTGTGGATACCGTTAGAGGCTACGGTGGTTGAAACGGATCAGTTTTGGGAACGGTTCGAGAGATACGATAAGACAAAGATCGAGCTTCGGAATAAGGTACGAATTAAGTTTATGCTTTATTACAATTTGTATTAATCATTTTATAGAATTAAAGTGATTTTGCTTTTCGGGAAATCAAAAGTCACGAAAAAATTTCGTGATTATTCCGCTGCTGTCGGGATCAGATCTCGACCCGGTTTCCCAACATTTGCATGGTCTTTCCTGTTTTGCTTACCTCCTGCTATCTCTCACGATTCCTTCTCTTTCAAATCTTTTTTGTTTGTTAAGTTTCCGGCCCTGTCGTGTATTCTCCGTCTGTGATACTTCCTTTTCCTTTTTGAGTCCTCTCCTTGTTGACACAGTTACTTTTCCTTATCTCCCCACCTTTATTTTGGTTTATGTTGGCTTCTCTTGGCTCCCCAAGGCATTTTCTTTTCTTCCTCAATTTCATCTGTTTATATGGCTTTTCTTCCACAGTTTCATCTGTTCTTACCAACTTGGACTCCCCTCCTTGTATTTCATGTTTCCTTCACCTCTTCCTTATTTTTATTTTTAATAATATCTTGAGCTCTAAGTCCTACTAACCCTCCACTTGCTTACAACATTTCCTCTTCTTTTGTTCTTCCTATTTATGAAAATAACAATGCAACTTTAATTTCAAATGCAAGACAACTCCATTTTCATGGCTCTCTCCTTATTCTCCTAGTATTTTCAATATCAGGAAGACTCATTTTCAGGTTTTGGGGGACGTTTTTCCCTTACAGAAATTTCAGTATTGTCCTCCGAAAAATTAAAAATGATACTAGTATAATTCATCCACTACAACAAGGTAGCTCTTTGACTACGATTTAAAGATCGTAGCTAAAATTTAGCTTTTGGCTACGATTTTCAAAATCGTAGCTAGAAGCTCACCCTTTGGTTACATTTCCAAAAATGATTACTAAATTGTCGCCAAATGACAAGCCTTTGGTGACATTTTTTTGAAATCGTCACAGAAGGCTTATCCTTTAGCGACAGTTTAGTAATATCGTCGCCAAAAGGGTAATGCTTAAATAACAAAATAACTCTCTTATTTATAATTATGAATTTACTAACTTTAACTTGATCATTTTATAACTTAACATCATATTGATAAAAATCAAATTTAATATTATTAACAATGATTCTAAGTGTAAAAATAAATTTAGCCAACAAAAATGTCAAATGATTTCAATAATTTATGAAACTATAAACTCAAAATTAATTAATATTACATAGATTTATACTTTTTATTTTTATTTTTAAAATTATATGATTTGACAATTTTATATGATGTCAAAAAATTTTCAAATAGTTTTAACATGAAGTTTGTAATATAATGATAGATGATTCTTACAAAAAAAGCAACAAATAATGATATATGGTAAGTAACATAATATAATGATATATGGTAAGTAATATAAGATTTTAATTAGAAGTTTAACAATTCTTACAGACAAAAAATAAATAAAGTTTCATGCCTATTCCATCTAAAAGAAAAAGAAATGATTATTTTTATAGATTCCAAGTGACATAAGACTCGGTAAATAAAATAAAGGAGTTTCCTATATCTGGATTCCCAAAAAGGGTTTTTGTAAGGTCGAAGGTGTCAATTGAAACAAATAAAGATCTTCCCTCAACAGTTGGTTTATTAACAACCTCTTCCAACAACATCTTCGCTTTAACTAAACTGCTAGAAGATACATTGAACGTTTTCCTATATGCAGTATGGAAAAGTGAATTATATGAAGCCCATACACAATGCGTTTCACTTAAGGAACAAACAGTATCGAACAATCACATTAATTTCTTCACAATCCTTATAAAAAATAAAACCTAAAAAATTAAAAGCTAAATCAAATGGTATAAGGAACCCAAATTCGAACACATGCATAACCAATGAAGTGACTCCATCATCGTCCAATAAACAGACATAGTTTTTGCAATCTAAGAATGTTCCAAAACAACCAATTTGCCTAATACTGTATGGACCATTGGGACATTGCTACCACTTCCATTTTCATCTACGTTCTCTTGAAGATTCGAGGAATCTTTATAAAACTCATAGTATATACAACCACACAATCATCTAATAGATTTTTAACATACAATAAGATACAAATAATAAAGAAAGAAAGGTAGTTGGAATGACACTAAAAATCTTAAAGAAGAAGATCAACCATTGAAGGCAAGCGGTAATTAGACTTTGGTAAGTATATTTGTTGTGCATTGATTTGTTCTTTAGTAGGGAGAATTCTGTAAGATACTATAGGAAACTCCCGATGGGTGTATCATATACACATGGTGTGGAAAAACAAAAAAAATTGTTCCGAGACTTTCCCGAATTAAAGGAACTATATGCCTATACAAGGAAATACCATTAAACCTAATAGAAAATTCCCAATTCAAATACATGTTCATAACATATATATAAATATAAATATATATATATATATAGGAATTCACGGAATTTACACAAGTCAATATATATATATATATATATAGGAATTCATGGCATTTACATAAATTAATTGTTCGCAAGGTTACACATGCTAAGTTTTAATATTTATTAACCTTGGTAAATACCGCAAGTGCACGGGTCGTTCGCGTAGTACCTAAGGTATTGATCCCACTAGGAGGGAAATCTAGTCCTAAAATCTAACGTCATACTAAACTACAATAATTCTAAATAATAGCTAATGCAAAAAATAATCAATCAAACAATCAATTATAAATATTAAAATGCAGAGATATCAACAAAATAGCAAAATCACACAATCCAATCTGAAAATCAACCTAGAAGCTATCAAGTAAGAGAAAGGGGATTTTAATCCAAAGCTATAAAAATCTAACCTGTCAGATCCCGTTTCCGGAGTCTGACTCTTGCTTGCTTGGCTTACTTGTTTGCATGCTTGCGAACCTGGCTCACTTACTGACTTGCATGTATTTTTGCTTGCTCTG
>JAOQMS010000004.1:11764681-11784505 GCA_027563885.1 Erythroxylum longipes | reverse complement strand
AAAAGTAACTGGAAGAAAATTAAGTTATAAGTAAATACACTTGCTTTCTAGGGAACTATATTTACATAACTCCAACAATCCTAATTTATGATCCCTAATTCAAACTATGGAATTGTGATCTCTTGATTTACAATTGACCCAAAACTAGTTTTGAAATTGTCTAAAAACCTACTGAAAACCTATGCACGATCTCTCCTACACTAATTTAACGGTTTGATTCAATTCTTTACCTATCAAACTACCTAGCTCTCGTTAGCCTAATTTGATGATATTCACTTGGTTCACCCTCTTAGTTTGTTATCGAATTATTAAAAATAGAAATTGAATCACAATTAATTCAATAAAAACACAATAAATCGAATTTCATTGATTTCAAAGAGAAAAATCCCAAAGGTGAGTATAGGCAAAAAATCAACATTCAACACAACCTATTCTCAACAACTATTTCAACTTTATACATCAATAAAATTGAAATGACTGAAAAATATGTCAGGAACGGAATAGTGGAGGTAGTGACAGTGGAAAACCTCCTATTCTAGAAAGTACTTCGCATCAAGCTTCTTCTCCATGTCTCTCTTCCTTCGTCTCCTTCCTCAATCTCTCGATAAACTCTCTAGGGTTTTTGATTTCGGCTGATACAAAAAGATTTTTCCAGAATACTTCATCTTTCCTTTGATGATGTATTTATACTTTGGAGGCCCTAGGGTTGATTCGAGGTCGAAATTGTCTGAAAGGTCTTGCAAAACTCGAGTTTTTGTGTCAGCATGACGCAGGCCATAATCGTGGCTAGTGCCTAACCCTCTCTGTCATAATCGTGGCCCAAAATGCATGATCGTGGCCTAGGTCCTAGTGGCTCACCTCTTTCTATCCACGATCGTGGCTTATTGTGCCATAATCATGGGCCATGTTTTTGGCCCGAAACTCTTCGAAACTTCTCCGTTTTTTTTCGTTTACTCTGAAACAGTAACAAACACTTCAAGGTACCTAAAAATATAACATTTAAGCTCAAAGACTCATACTAACCCATGAAAACACTTAAACATATAAACTAACACATTTAAAACATAAATACACACTAAACACTCAAATTAACATTAAATACTTAACAAATTGAAACCTAAAACATCATGCAAGTCACCACTATCAGTTTTCATCCTTTTCTTCATCTCCTTTCTTGATTTCTTGGTCTTCTATAAGGTGTGGTTTAGCATGGTCTTCCACTGGTTCTTCTTGTTCATCCCCATTTCCAAGTGTGATAGTCTCATTTTGCTCTCGTTGATATAATTCCATATTGCTCAGAGAGTCTTCCACACTTCTCTTACAAAATTCATAGGAAAGCTATCTTACTTGAATCTCCACGTTGTGAATAAAAATGACATGATTTTTAAAAACTTGATCAAACTTCTCTTCTAGTCTCTTCTGACTTTCCTCCTGGATGGAACACATTTTCTTCTGGTTCTCTTCCATTTCTATTAGCTTATCCATCATTTTGTGAAATTTGGAATCCCATGAACTTGACTCATCTTGTTGAAATTCAAATAGGTCTTTATGTCCCATAAGAGTACTTGCATTATCAGACCAATAAAAATTTGGGTGGTTCTGCCACCCCGAAGTATACGTGTTCTAATAAGGATCGATACTTCCCCAACCATATTGCACCGCATTGTAATTTGAAAAAGTTCCTTGCTCCTTATAATATGTATCTTCCATCATTGTTCTTTCTATTTCTTTTTGACATCTAGCTCTTCAGATGTCTCATTCCTCATTATAAGATGTCTTGATGTGTCTTGTGATATCGGATAGTTCATCGTTACCAAATTCTATCGATCTTCATATGCTCTTTGTGTTCATACACCTGCAAATACACAAGGAGAAGTATAAAAAACTCTTAAATTAAAGTAATCTAAATTAAACAAGATGCTAAATAATCAGTCCCTAGCAATGATGTCAAAAACTTATTGATTGTAATTTTGTAACACAATCTACTCATTTTACGCTCAAAAACTACAAGTGAACAGGTCATGACTTGTAGTTAAAAAGAGCGGATATCGATCCCACAGGGATTGATGCCCAGACACCACTTAATTTAGACAAGAATTTGTTTAAAAAATAAAATTGTTTATTGCAAATAATCTAAAAAATTAAATTAAAATTAAAAGAATATCACAAAGCAATAGACAATACCAAAATGCAGAAAAATTGGAATTCAAGAATCTAAAGACTAGAGATTACTTTTTTCCCTATTTTATCTCCCTCCTTGTTTATTAATCGAATTGTATCCCACCTAAGATTTCCAAATGTATTAATTACCCTCTCACAAGGTGTAACTAATTTTCCCTAATCATCGAATTAAAACGAACCAATTGGATGATCTCTTAACCTACCTAATGACTTTACCGATTCAACTAGTTATTAAACTATCCCATGGGTGATCAACTGACTTCGTCGAGATCTCTCTTCTAATTAATCAATTGACGTGATGATTGTAAGTATATAGGTTGCCAACTTTCGTTGTACAATTCTGTACAATTAATCTTACTCACTCTCTCAATTTATTGCAATATAATAAATAAAATCACCAATTATCATAGACAACTTCATTCAATTTAATGAAATAGAAGTTCTAACAAAATAGTTCAAAAGCAATCCCTAAAACTAAATCAGCCTAACTTGGTCTCCATAACTTCATCAACATTCAAATAAACCATTTTACAAAGAATAGAAGAAGTAAAATTGATAGAAAATTAAACAAAGGGACTCCTTCTCTTCTTTTTCAAAATTTGAAAATTTTGGTGTTAATGTGCTATTTTCCCCAATCTTGATGATGATCCTTGACTTTAATCTTTCCTCAAGACCCCAAACATGTGTTCTTCACTCAAGGATGGTGTTTCTATAGAAGGGTTTTCATCTCCCTTTATCATGGAGGCTTCATTATCTTTTAATAGTCCAAAATCCCTAAGTTTAATGTAGCGCCGCTTATTATCTTGGATTGTGATTCCCACGATCATAGGAATTGGAAACAAATGGAATCCTCTTGTCTTCTTCTTTTTGATCTCTAGTTCAATCTCCAAGTTGCTCCATCTTCTTTCCTTCATAAAAAATAGTCAATTCTTACCATAAATTAACATCAAACATAAAAGAACAACAATGGAAATCAAACTAAATGAAAACATACAAAATGAATCCTAAACTACACAATAATCAATAATTATGCAAGAAAACACATGCCAATTACCTAGAAAAACATATACTAATGCATAACTATCACACATCCACACATGTGCTGTTGTTATGACTCTACGCAAGAGAAGTAACAATTTCGGAATGGGGTAACTAGTGTCTGCAATTGTTGAATATTATGGCGTGGACCGTAGTGGGTTAACTGTTCACCTCCTTGAATTCTTAAACCATCACCACTTATGGCAGGCTGAGATCCTTCATTCCCACAACATGGAACTTAGGGAAATCAGCAAGAATACACATGTTAGGATTAGGGCCAATCAGGCAAGTACAAGCTCAGTGCTGCCTCAGTAGGTAGAAGAGTCTAGTGAAGAATCTGAGCAAGAGGAAGAAGAGCAAGGCTGGAAGGAAGCTCTGGATGCAATCTTTGAAACCAACAAGACACCTGTGAAGAAAATCAAAATGATGAAGGAGATGGCCCAGTTAAAAAGACGCCAAAGTTGGGATATTTGCCAGATCTATCAATATTTCGAGGCTCAGGGCATTCAATTGTTACCTCCGACACCATCGCCATGTCCATCTCTATGAGATTTTAGCTAACCCATTTGTCTTTCTTTTTCTTTTTCAAATTAGTCTTCAGTTCTTTTTTCTATTGTTTTATTTTATTTTTATTTAGTTTCTGTTACTTTAATTTTAAATTTCTTCTTGTCTTTTATATACTTGTTGTTCCCTTCTCACATTGAGGACAATGTGTTGTTCAAGTGTGGGGAGGGGTTATGTGTTTTACTTATGTATGTGATTTTGCATACTGTATGATAGTTATTAGGTTGCACTGTGTAAATTATTTGAATGTGTCAATGGCTTAGATGGAGTGAAATTTATTTAATTTTAAACATAGTATATTAGGTTGTGAATAATAATTAGCCCGCAAAATTAGTGAATTAGGGGTCTTTAGATGAATATACAGTTTAATTAGGATTTAGTGTAAGTTTAGCAACCTATAGGTTGTCACATTCATTCATAATTTGAGGCTTTTTTACTTAAGTAGCTTCACTATTATTTTTCATATAAACGAGTAGCTTACATAACAAGGTAGGTAGTAAAATAAAAAAATGTTTGTTAAATAAATCACTATTTTGCTAACCTTCAGGTTATGAATAGAGCTAGTAGCCAGTTGAAAATGTGATATAACTAAGCAACTGGATCGATAAGCCTCACAAATGTGTGCCTGCGCGTCAAAAAACTATAATGACGTTTCAGCCAAGTTGTTTAATAAAAATGACTTAGTCAAGTTACCGGATCGACATTCATTACCAATGTTTGCCTCCGAGTAAAAGACTAAGTCCCTGCTTAAATAAATAAATAAATAATTGTTATCTTAATAAAAACCTACCGGACTTATAATAAGCTTGACTTTTCATGAAAATATACTTAGGAATAGTTAGAGAGTCTAAAGGACTAAAGAATTATTAATATGTGTGTACAATTGAAAAGGGTAAATAAATTAACACTTAGATCTTAATTAATTTGTATATTTAGTTCAAAACCCCCTAGATATATATTTTACATGTTAATGATTATATATAACTTGTATGATTGTGATTAAGATTAAATTTATTTTATGAAGTTGAAACCATTGCTTCATTATTGCATTGTGTGTTGTGTGTTTGTTATGTGTTTATTATTTTGTTTGGTTGAGGACAAGATAACATTAAAGTGTGGGGATGTTAATTGTCATTTGCATTATGTTATTAGGGTTCAATTTGTTAGGTATTTAGTGTTAATTTGAGTATTGAGTGGGTGTTTAGGTTTTAATTGTGTTAGTTTATGTGTTTAAGTTTTTTTATGGGTTAGTATGAGTCTTTGAGCTTAAATGTTATGTTTTGTAGGTACCTTGATGTGTTTGTTAGTGTTTCAGGGTCAATGAAGAAGTTTCGGAGAATTTCGAGCCAAAATCATGACAGAAAGATGTGAGCAACCAAGGTCCAGGCCGCGATTGTGACACTTTGGTCACGATCATGACAGAGAGGTTTGAACCAGGACATGATCGTGGCACTTGGGCCACGATCATGACAGAAAGGGATAAATGCTGGCCACGATTGTGCAGGCAGGGCCATGTTCATGACTTGTGTTGGGCAGACACAAAAGTAGGTGAAAACGTCAAGTTGAAAGGAAATTTTTAGACCGTTTCGACCCCTAATGAAACCTAAGGCTTCAAAGGTATTTAAGGAAGATAAAGAACAGAGAAAGCAGCTTCGAATCTGATTTTGAAAAGAATTGCGTCAAAGGTAGGGAATGTGGTTCGTATCAATTCAACTAATCAAAGTGTAGTGTGTGAAAGCTTTGCCCGTGTATATGTTGAGTTATATCTCCTCAAGCCTTTGAGGACTTCCATTATTATTGGAAAATTTCTCCAGAGAGTTGAATATGAAGGTCTTCAATTGATTTGTTTCAAGTGTGGTAAATTTGGCCATAAGCGAGACACATGTCTTGATGATAAGCAGATGCCAAAAAGTAACGATAGAGGATCTGATAAACCTGATCATCATGATAAAGCTAAAAAAGCCACCAAAGTTGATTCTTCGATGAATCCGACAAGTTCACATCCTGATAAGAGTTCCTTCATACCTTGGATGTTGGTCCAACGCTATTCTCTACGGCCATCAACAGGTGGAGCTAACAAAGGAAGGAATTTTGTGGGGATTAACACTCGGTATAACTAGGGGAATAAATTTTCTACGTTAGCAAATAATTCTGACACTATGAATCAAGCTAGAGATAAACAACGTCAATCTGGGAATATTGCTGGTAGTCAACGAAAAATTACTTTCATAAAAGCACGAGTTTGGAATCCTAAATTTTCTTTTGGTATTTGAATTACCTCTCCCAGATCTAGTAACTGTAATGACTTTAAAAGGTAAGAGGAAAAATTATAAGCCTCAAATAAAGGGAAAGAAAATATCTTCCCATCTACAAAGTTTATGAAACCACCGCCTGTCTTTCATTTTAAATCGGGCTCTTCTACTGATGTGGTTTTTAATGCTCAATGTTTAGAACTTCTAATTGGGCCTTCTAAGAATGGGTATACCTCTTCCAGTTTAGAATAGACAATTATTAGCCCATCAAATAGTCCTAATTTTGATATTTTACAACAGATCCCTATGGAGGTGTCCAATCCAGTTCAAACTCATGATCGAAATAAAGAGAACAATAGGCCTAATATTCTTCCATTGGTTCATCCTCCTTCACATGTTGTAGGAAACTTGGGTGGTTCTAGTGATAACACTTTTATTGATCAGGAGGACCATGAGGATGATTCCAGAGATGAGATGGTGTCCATAGCTGATGAAGAGAAAGAAGATGACGAGGATGATAAGGGGGATGAAGATGAGAAGATGTGTGATTAAACAACCTTGTCTTTTTGTTTTCTCTAGTGCTTATAATGATTCTTTTCTGAAATATGAGGGGAGATGCTAGCTTCATTTGTAAAAGGAATAAGAGTTTATTAGAACCCACAAAGTAGAAATTCTTATTTTCACAGAGCCTCGGATCAGTGAAGGGACAACAGATAAGGTCATTCGTAGTTTGAGGTTTGACGGGCATGCTAAAGTGGATGTAGTGCGTTTCTCTGGTGGTATTTGGGTGCTTTGGAAAAATTTTATTGGCAACATTCAAGTGTTTGAAATGGTTGGTCAGGTCACCTGACAAAGTTAAATGGAGACTCATGGCAATGTACACAAGTCCTGCGGCGGTTAATTGACAGTTCTTTTGGGATTACTTGTAAGATTGGTTAGATTTTGTTAGACTACCTTAGCTTATTATTAAAGATTTTAATCAGATTTTGTCATGTATGGAAAAGCAGGATGGAAATCTAGAACCTTTACAGCATATTGAGGAATTTTGTAAGGTTGTTTCTATTCGAAAACTTATTGATCTTGATGCCCAAGGTTGTTGTTTTACTTGGTCTAATAAGCAATTTGTCTCCGGGCTTATGTGAAAGAAACTAGACCAAGCCTTATGTAGTGTGGAATGGTGTCATTCTTTTCCTGAGGCTTTTGCACATAACTTACCTCATGCTTATAGTGATCATTGCCCAGTTTTCGTTTATTTTGAGAAAAGGTTTGCTGCTAATCGTTATGCTAGGCCTTTTCTTTTTGAATCTGCATGGAAAACCCATTCTTCTTTTTCTTAGGTCCTTCGTGATAGTTAGAATAATGATATTGGGCTTCACTCTAATCTTCACAATGTCCAGTTTACTCTCCAGCATGGAAATTCAGAAACTTTTAGGAATATTTTTAAATGGAAACATGTTCTGTTAGCTCTACTAAGTGGCACTCGAAGGGTATTGGAATGGACTTCCAATCTGTTTCTTTTTGCCTTGGAAAAAAAGTTGTGTGCTGAGTATAATGAGGTCTTTAATCATGAGGAATTGTTGTGGTTTCCAAAATCAAGAGAGAATTTAGTTCAGCTTGGTGATCATAACACACACTTCTTCTATACCACTACTTTAGTAAGAAGGAACAGGAATAGGATTCATATGATTAAAGATGGGGCTAGTAATTGGATTTGGGACGAAGTACAAGTTCGATATACTATTCTTCATCATTTTTATCAAGTTTATTTGACTGAGCCTTTGCAATTAGATTTTCAATAGGCTTGTCCTAGGTGTTCACAGCTAATAGAAGAGAGTTTCCTTTTAGATATTGTTAGTATTCCACAAGCTAATGAGGTCCTTACAGCTTTGAAACAGATGTCCCTCTTCAAATCTCCTAGCCCGGATAGTTTTCATGCAAGCTTCTATCAAGCTAATAAGCCCATTGTAGGGAATTCTTTGGTTTCTTTTGTCCAAGATGCATTTACAAGGGGGAGTTTTGAATATCCCTAAAGTTGATCATCTGGAAATGGCTACTCATTTTTGTCCAATTTCTCTCTATAATGTCTCGGTAAAGCTCATGTCTAAAATCATTATGAATTGCCTCCGGCCTTAGCTCCATTAGTTTATAGCACCTACTCAAAGTAGTTTTATTCCAGGCTAAGGTACTTCAGATAATATTATTCTTGTTTAGGAGACTATTCACTCTTTCTCTTAAAAGAAAGGGAAAAGTGGTGGCTTGATGATGAAGATTGATTTGGAAAAGGCTTATGATCATATTGATTGGGAGTTTTTGAGATGGGTTCTTCAAGATGCGAGGTTTCCTTCTACAATTGTGTCTCTTATCATATTCTGCACCACTTTTATAAAGATGAATTTTCTTTGGAATGGTGAAGTCACTAATTACTTTGAACCGTCTAGGGGTCTCCGATAAGGTGACCCTTATCTCTTGATATTTTTGTTTTATGTTTGAATAAGCTTTCTTACTTGATTGAACAGGAAGTAGTGGCAGGTAACTGGAAGCCTATCAAATTATCAAGGGGTGGGCCTGCTATTTCCTGTGTGAAGTTTGCAGATGATTTAATATTAATGGCTAAGCTTCAATTAAACAAAGCAAAACCATGATCGCCTGTTTAGATAAATTTTATGCTTTTTCAGGTGAAAAGGTTGATATTGCTAAATCTAGATTTTATATTTCACCGAACACTGCAAAGAAAATAGTAGATGGTATTCAAAGGTGTACAGTGTATAGGCATTGCTCCATATTTTGATCTTGGATTGTATCTTGGTGTTCCCCTTTATACGTAGCGTGTTTCTCAAAGAACTTATGATCATATTTTAACAAAAATCAAGAAGAATATTGACTACTTGGAAGGCTGATCAACTCTCACTTGCTGGTCGAGCTACACTTGTGTAATCTGTCACTAGTACCATGCTTACCTACACTATGCAAACCACGAGACTTCCCATTGCTGTATCCAAAGAAATTGACTCTCTAAATAGGAAATTTCTTTGGGGTTCAATGGATAACAAGTAGAAAGTGCCACTACTTAAGTGGGATATGGTGTGTCGTCCATGTAAGGAAGATGGCTTGGGTTTTGGGAAAACTACAGATATGAAATTGGCTTTGTTGGCTAAGTTTGGTTGGAAAGTTGAGGCCACTGATAGTGGTTTATGGGCTCGTGTTTTAAAGGCTAAATATTTTCAAAGCTCCAACTTTTTGTAGTTGATAATAAAACCTATTGGTTCTCATACTTGGAGGAGCATTTTTGTTAGTAAGAATATTATCAAGCACGACTATTCAAGGTTGGTTGGGTGTGGTGATCAAACATCTTTTTGGTTTGATAATTGGCTCAATAAATCTAAGTTGGTCTTATTAATTGATCAAAATTCCCTAACCCTTTTGCAAGATGCAAAAGTCTATAATATTGTGAACTCCTTCCCTGAGGAAACCTAAAATCTTCTTTCTCTTTTCATGCTTGTTCGTGTAGAAAAGGACAGAACTATTTAGTTTGCTTCTCCTTCTAGTGTGTTCTCGGTAAGCTCATCTTATAATCTTCTGTTTGGAACATCACAAAGGAATTTCAATTGGAATTTAGTTTGGAAGAAGACTTTGCCTCCTTGCATTAAGTTTTTCTTGGGGCTGGTAGTTCATAACAAATTGTTGACACGTGAAGCTTGTGTCCGACACCGTATCACTACTACAGCTATTTGTCTAAGATGTGATGATCCTTGTGAATCAATTTTACATTTAATTTAAGATTATTAAGAGCTACAAGTCATTTGGTCCTCTTGGCTCTAAGGTTGTCGGTTAGATGTTTTCAATTCTTTATCTCTTGTTGATTGGATTGGTGTTAATTTTTGCAACTCTTCTTTTATTGTTGCCAATAATATCCCCTGGGCTGACCTTTTTGTTATACCTATTGGTATTTATTACGTTGGCGTAATTGTGTTGTTTTTGAGCCAGATTTTGTCTAGCCCCCTATGCTACTAATATCATTTGTGCAAGTATTTAGAATTTTTGCGGATATAGCATGATGCAAAAGGCCTTGATGATAAAGCAGGATATGCTGATTGCTTGGAGTCTACCACCCACTGGTTGCATCAAAATTATTGTGGATAAATCAGTATTCACAAATCCAAGAGAATCAGGGATTGGAGGCCTTGCAAGGAACACTGAAGGAAGATGGTTGTTAGGGTTTGCAAGGAGACTCGGTTGGGGGAACATTACAAATGCTTAATTGTTCAGAATTTATTTTGGCTTGGGATCGAGGCTTCTGAAATGTGTTTATTGAATCAAAGTCTCTTTTATCCGTTAACAAAGTGAATGGCAACCTTTGGCTTATAGATTAATTCTATCAAATTATTAATGCTTGTAAGGAACTACTTAGCCGCACTTGGCAATGTCGTATTGTGCGTACTTATTGCAAAGCAAATATGTGCACTGACTACTTGGCTACTTGGGCTTATGGAGGCATTTTTGATGTCACTCACCTTGATAACCCCCCAGACCGCTCCACCTTTTTCTTCAGGAGAATCTCTTGGGTGTTGCTTGGCCTAGGGCCGTTGCTGTTTGAACCTAGCAATCTTTGATTGCTCCCTTGTATTGAAAAAATAGACAGCCAAGACGATATAGATAATACCACTTGCTATAAGCTGTATAATTCCAACTTGATTTTACAAAGAATGACTTACCATAACTTGTGTCTTATGTTTGGGGACTACTCTTACACTCAAATTTTACCGCTTAATAATTTGCAATTAATAGAGGCAAAATTGATCATACCTACCAAAAATGAAAAATTATCTTTAAATATCATCTTCAACTAAAGCATAAAGTTTTTTAGTAAATATACCAACAAAACTAATAAAAAATAGGAGAAGTTAGCATTTAGGTAGGCTAAGGCTAATTTAACTTCAAGTATCGATTAATTATAAAAATACTAACAAAAAGAACAAAAAAAGATGTGGTATTAGAGAATTAGCATGTCTAGCTACTTGGATCCTTTGATGCCAACTAGGAAAGTCTACAACAGTTGTTCAGAAGCTTCTTATAGGGAGCCAGGCAGTGTTCTTTAGCCGCTGATGTATGTGTCAATCGGAACAAACTTCTGCTCCCATCCATTTGGTAGTTAGTACTTCTTTCTGCCTCTTATAAGCAATCATGACAAGCCAACACATTTATTATTATTATTTTGAGACATAACATAACATCTATATGTATTAATTGGAAACTTGAAAATGAGTAACTTTTCCACAGAATAGAAAAGCAAGTTTTCGTTATCCAAATTAACAATCTTCATTGAGTATAATACTTGTCATGGAAATGTTATAGTAAATAAAGATTCTTAAATATTACATATAATATACTCAAAACATAATAAATATGAAGATCCATATTAGTTTGAGAGTTATTTAAAGTAAAATTGCTAATAAAATAAGTGTATATTATACATATAATCCATAATATTTTTGTTATTGCACATTTTAGAGTAGGCAACCTAGTTAACGAACATAATACACACGAAGAATGAAGATATGAGTGGGCAACCAAAATTTGGTAATTAATTGAGTATTCTAATCCACAATTATATCAACCTATTTGGCTCTAGTTTAGTTGAGTTTTAAGTTGCATTCCATTTATTAATAAATCAAAACAATACTGCATTTGAAACACAATTCATGTTTTAGAGTTTTAATTACTACAGTAATCTAGCTTAAATAGTTAACATTAATTTTTAGCAGCTTAGACCGCAATGTTTGGGCTAAAGTTGTCATATTAGGTGTTAAAATACATTGTAAGTAATTTTTTAGATTTTCATTAACATATATGTTAGAATTAGGAACAAATTTACAAAATGCAATCACTGCAAATTAACAACTTCTTAAAATAAAATGTTAATGCTATGAACAAGAATTAAAACAAACTTTGAAAGATTTTATGTACAAACGTTTATTTACAAATTTTACTATAAGGTTGAACATAGGGATATTTGTAAGTCATTACTGAACCTATAATGTATGAAAATTTTGAATCTTGTACATATTTACATTTTTTTTGCTGAAAATCCATTTTCTTACCTTAAAAAAATTTGTAAATATAAGTTTTTAGTTTCTTTGACATGCTTCTTTTCTAATTTCCATGTGTTGGTTTTGCGTTTATTATCCACATATTTAATAATTATAATTTTTAATTACAATATTTTTAATTAAAATTAATAGATACAAAATGGAAATCAATGTTTATATTTTATATATTATCTACCATATTTATATTTTCATATTTTTAATTAAAATTTTTATCTTATATAATTTAAAATAATTTTCATGTGATTTGTTGTGATTCTTTTCTTATATTAGATTTGGAATGGGTTTAAAGTCTCTAGTTTTTAGTCTTACGACCTATAGACAATTTCAAATTTTTGTTAAGTTAGTTTTGTAAACCCCCAACAATTTTCATATATAGCATTGTATTAATTTACTATCATATACAAACTTCTGTTGGTTTATGCCCTACAGTTAATCGGTTGGTTGTAGTTTGTAACAATTATTTAAAGACATTATTTATCTTATACATACTTAGATGTAAATGGTAAAGTCCATGATATGAAAATACATAGCAAATGAAATTACAATGAGATTATAATAATGAGATTTATATTGCATTTATGTATTATCTCTAAATCGTTCCTAGTCATTGTTCTATTAAGACTAGATATTAATATAATGTAAACAAAAACTAGAACAGATTATGTTTTTTCTTATGAAGGAAGTAGTTGATTTCATAAGATAAAGTATGGAGATATATAAACAAACGTGTGAGTTTTGTTAGAGAAAAAGTTCATTGAACTGACCCTATGTGAGAAATTTGTTTGAAATATTACTTGTTTGTCAATGAAAATTCTCATTGTGATGATTGTTTAAGTGATTATTTGGCTTGAGATCTCCAAATTTATCTTGTATAGGGATTGCTATGTTTTGATACTACATATGACCTATTCTAATCATAGGATAGTTCAATCGATGATCATTGGATGTAACATGAACTATATGGAGGTAGTTAAGTGATCAAGATAAGATTCATCACCCTAAAGTAATTAAGGAGAATATTTCATTTTTCTCGATTAGTATTGATTCGGGAAATCTTTGGCCAAGGTGGAATGATGTTTTATAAATAGTTTACAAATGTCATTAATTAAATCAATAGCTAATGGCGAAGGACTAATACAATTGGATTCAAAATAAAGTAGATATTAATTCAATGCTTTATGTCTAATCAGAACAGTGTATGATGAAAGGACTAAATCATACAAAAAAATAATGTATGGAAAGATTAGTCAAAACCACTTTGACATCCCTAAATATTTGCGTAGTCATGATATTTTGCTAGACGTCAATCTTAATCTTTGGATATAAATTGCTTAATTACATAATTAAAGATAAACTAAAGGTGTTTAATTTATCTAATCCTAAATACGATTCAGGGTTATAATTTGTATCCATTACCAACATATTTGTCTAATGGGTCACACATAAAGAACAGGTTGAAGAAAGTAAAAATATTTTAATCAAGTTAGACTTGATTGTAAAGTTTGAGAAACTTTATAGTTAAATACAAGATATTTAATGAATAATAATCAATATGAGATATTAGATCTTATTTGAGCAAAATTAATATTTAATAAGAATTATTTGTAATTTTACTTAAAGTATAATTGAAATTAGAATTTAATTTCAGTTAAATTACTAAAATGTCTAAAACTTATTAAAAATAGGTTTAAACTCTAATAGAGTTAGCACTCCTAGCATAACCCTCTCTATATGAGCTATAGAGTTCTCTCAATTTGTTGTGTAGATAACATTAGATGCTGAACACTTATACTGCTATGCTAGTTGAGATGAACTAGTTTCGAAAGAAATCTGAGAGGGGGGATAAGATTATGTTCAAGCTTTGAAATAAGGTATTAATTAAGATTCATGCTTTATTATTATTTAATTGTTAATCATTTTATAAAACTAAAGTGATCATAGCTAGATGCTGAACACTTATGCTGCTATGCTAGTTGAGATGAACTAGTTTCGAAAGAAATATGAGAGATGGGATAAGATTATGTTCAAGCTTTGAAATAAGGTATTAATTAAGATTCATGCTTTATTATTATTTAATTATTAATCATTTTATAAAACTAAAGTGATCATAGCTTTGGGAAATTAAACAAAAAATGACTTCCGTCATAGCTACTACATAAAATGACTTCCATCATAGGTTCCCAATTAAATTATTATCATAACAGCTTTTGATAGGTAAGTTGCCAATGTCAATAGAAGAAACAAGAGTCCAACAAAGATTTTAGAAGGTTTAACTATATAGTGCACTATATATTTTCCATTATTGAAGCTTAATAGCTCGTAACCAATGTTATGAACACCATACTAGTACTGGTTCCAGATTTAATCACGGTACGATAATGTACCAGTATTGATCAAAATTGGGCACAATTTTTAGGTAATTTCTAAAATTATTAAATATTCCCTGAAATTTTTTAAGTTGCAAAATAATTTCTCAATATATTGTATTTATAATTTATAATTTTACGTCAACCTTGTCTCTAAAAATCATGACAATAAAAATTTGAAATAACAACTATTTATTTCTATTAATATTACTTTTTACATATTTCACATATAAATAATTACTACAATTAATATTTAAAAAGATTATTTATTCATCATACAAATATAAATTAATGATAATAAAAATACTTAAATGTTACAATTTTATCATATAATAAATAATAATTACATCAAAACATCAAATAAAAAGAATAATAAAGATTTATAACTCTAAGTATTACGATTTATAGTAAGATTTCATCTAAAAAAACAACCCTCTAGAAGTGAAAACTGGAACAAAAAAATTTACAATTATATTTTATATTGCATATTTATATCAAGGCAAATTGGATCTATAAAACTACTTGTAGAGGGTTGTTTTTTAATTTCTTAATAATGATATTAATATAATGACATCTTTTTCAAAGCTTTAAATTGTATCAAACAAAGGTCAAGTCCTTTAATCTTTTGTTTTCCAATCTATTCTTTTTCTTGGAATGGATGAATTCAAATGTGCTCTATTTTTTTCACACCCTACTGCACTCACACATTAACTCAATATTTGAATTGAAAACTTTTGCAATTTTAAAAGACCACTTTCAAATTGGTCCCACCAAGAAACTTTAAGACAACAAAAGTAACATTGTAAACAAAATAAAGTGATGATTAATTTTTAACAAGTAACAAAAGTGACAAAAAATGTACCTGGACTAAGTTTGTCTCTTTGACGAATAGCGATGCCCAACATCATCATAAACATCTCATAAATCTCTAATTGTGAGCTTAGGACATCTTACATCATCTTTGCGTAACAATTCTTGTAATAGTTAATATAGCACTCCCTTATTAACTTCTTTTTTTTTTCTTTCTAAAACTTGGTTTGAAATAGACACTAAGATTAAAAAATGCCCTAATTGTGAACAACAAAGAGTAAAGTTATGTTTTCTATCTCTTATTGTAAAATAAGATGTTTACAAAGAAGGCCTATTTTTCAGATTAGCCTTGATTGCTTCCTTCTCCCTCTTCAGGAAGTTATAAAAATAACCCATTGTTATCTTCTCATGACTATCATCCAAACAAAGTAACCTTACCAAAAGACCTTAAACTCAGATGAAAACTTAGCAATGGACCAAAATTTATGATCTTTAATTATAATTCTAGAAACCACCATTCCAACAGTAGACTTACCATGCTGAGATGTAACCTGCTTTTGATGTGTAAACATTTGGATCAAAATAAGAAATGGATACCAAAGATAAAGAAGAAGAAAAAAATATACAAAACTAAACATCTCCTACATTGTGTGATACTAGTTGATCTGACAAAGAAGGCTTCTTAGATGATGATCCTAGATTGATCGAGAAGCTGCAGAGGAGGTGCCCTTGTTAGATGATCGGGGCTAGAAATCAATGCCTAGTCAACTAGTCATTAAGAGCATCAGTTCTCCTATCTATATAACTATAAACCATAACTTGCTCATCTGTTCCACAAGGTCTGCTTGCTATCTCTCTAGCTGAGTTATCTTAGTTGCTCCTGGTCCTCTAGTGTAATCCCATTGGTCTGAGATGGTGGTGATTGTGGCTACGGTGGCTGTTGTGGCTACTTTGATCTGTCTCATCCCTCCGGTGCTAGTTAGTCAGGCTCTCTAATAAGTCTATACAAGTCTCCCTTAGGACTCTGATGTCAATGTACCATGCGTATATGTTGTATTATTGCCAGATTGAGCAACATCATGGTAGTCACCTCTTGCATCAATGGTATCCAATCAAATATACCTATTCGTCGTGCCAACTCGATCATATAAGGTCTAACACATATTGTGCCAACCTTCTTGTCCCCACTTTGATGCCAGATAAATTGGAAAAATGCATGTTCTAGGTGGATAGGCATCCAATCAATCATGCTCTAGAGGAAATACATGTTTGTATTCCTAACAACTCCCCAACTGCCTCCTTATTGCTTAAAATGTGACTCAGAATACCATGCATGTATCTGAGTGCTGGACTGCATAAGGTTGAAGCCTTTAACATGTGTGGATCATGGTTGCCTTTAGAGCTAGTCCTACTCAAAAAGTGTCTTGGAGACAACCTGTATGAGAAATCCATTTGTAATGTTTGGTACTTTAGTGTCTTAACATACTCCTGGTCTTATAGACCCATAGTGATAGAGAACTTAATATAACTCATTTGATGTATCTCCTTTATCATCTATAACTGGACTATATTGGGGTGATCCTAGTCGTAATATCCCTTCTCCATAAAGAATGTGGATAGGACCTTTAAAGTGAGCTCTCTATAAGAAGGTTCCATCATTCCAAAAAATCAAGACTATGCCCCTACATCTACTAACTCTTTAACCTGTTGGGCTAAGCCAAACTGCTCCAAATCCTCCCAGTCGATGTACTGATTGGATCTGAATTTCTTATATTTCATCCTTTGATATTGTTCTTCCTAAGCTTTGATATTGAATAGTAGCATTGATGGCCTCTCTCGGGGTTGGACTATTATAGAAGACTCACCTCGATGCCTTTTTCTTGGAATCTTTTTTTAATGCCATAATCGTGTCATCTTACCTACAACTTTAAACAAGTGTATGAAATTTGATAAATAATCACTAAGGTACACTTTTTCCCACAATTAATTTTGATCAATCAAACACCTAAATCATTAACAAACTAAAACAATTCAAGAAATAAACAACTAAACAAATTTAATTAGAAATCACTTAACAAATTGATTAGTCATAAAATTAAAATTAGAAATTGTGCAATTAACAAGTTAAATAGACTCAATTTTTAAGTTATAATTCTAACCCTAAAATTGAACTAAAAATCCTAAATTACCAATTACACAAAATTGACATTATTAAACATTAAATCCCTGCAATTAAACACAAATCTAGTCTTAATTAACATCGAGATTAACTAATTAACCTAATTAAACACCTAATGATCCAAAACCTCAAGTTTATGCAAATTAGGTTGAATTTGAACCCAAATTGTAAGCAATTATTCAAATTAAAAGTTAAAATCAATTGGGCAAAGATTAAATCCAACTATTACACAATAATTAAGCATAAAATCACACAAACTCTCCAACAATTCAAAAAGCATGAAATTGGGATTTTTGATTGAAAAATCCGCAAATGTTGCATAACTCCCAATGAATCATGCATAAACAAGTTAAAGCAATAAGGAAACTTACATGGATGTCATTGATGTGGTTGAAAAAACACAAAAATTGAGTTGGGAGTGTTGGAGGGTGACGGTAGGAGAGAGTGAGAGAAGATAAAGAATGAAAAATTGGAGAATTTGTGGTTTTCATCGTGTGTCGTGAGAGTGCATTGTTTGATGCATAGTGTAAAACAACATCATTATGTTCAAAAAGTGTATAACTCTCTACAACCATGTGCAACATTAAAATTTAATCCTCAAATATAAAAATCTTTGCATATTAGCATTATAACGCATAACATATAACACATTGCCCTTAAAGTACAACTATGCACAATTTTTCTCAAGATGCTTAATTTTTCTATCCTGAAATGCTTCAAAAAAAATTTAGTTAATTAAAACCTACCCTAATCAAGAAAAAAATAAATCAAATTTAAAATAAAACTAAAAATAACTCATAGGTTGCCTCCCGTATAAAACTTCTCTACCGCCGTTAGCTTGACGTACTTTTTCCGCTCAAGGTGTCTCAAATGAATGGTGTGATTGTAGCCTTACCATAGGTGACATAAACTCTAGGTGGGCTGCCCTTCGACACTTTCTATCACATTTTTCCTTTAGTTTATTCTCTTAAATTTGTAACTTTGCTAGTGGATCCTTACATGTAGTGTCCTGCAGAACATATTGACAAGACTTGTCAACTTTAGTAGCATTTAGAATTTCAAGTGAAATGTTTCTAACATTGTAGATTATAAATGTAACCTTCTCATCCCCTAATAAGCTCCAAGTTAACTTGCCCCTATCAACATCTATGAGTGACTTAGTAGTTGCTAGGACTGGTCACTCAAGGACTAAGGGTATTTTTAAATCTTCCTCTATGTCCATAATGGTAAAGTCAGTTGGGAACATGAACTTATTGACCTTAATAGGTACATCTTCCATGTTTCCCTGTGAAATCTTAATGATTTATCAACCATTTGAACACACATCCAAGTTGGTTCAAGTTCTCCTATTTCCATTTTTTCAAATAAGGTGTACAACATCATATTTATGCCAACCTCTAAGTTGGCTAAAGCTTTATCCAACTTTAAACTATCGATAGTATAACGAATATAAAAATTCCTTGCGTCATTTTGCTTTTCTAGTAGTTTGATCTTCTTGTTGGAATTCTCCTTGTTCATTTCTTTAGTCTCCAACTTCCTCAGTTCTTCATTGTTTAATGATGCCTGTTTTAGTGATTATATGCTCTTTGGTCTTTGTGAAATAGGTTTTGACAAGGGAAAGTTACTTTTTAGTTCTTCTAGAAGATCAAGGTTCTTATCTACCTTTGCCTATAATGATTTTATTTTTGCTCTGATAGGGTATGGAAGTGCAGGTCAATACTCCTTGACTCTCTGCAGGTAAAAGTTATAATTAACTTTTGAGTGACCCTGAGTAATCACTTTATCCTTTTCTCCTTTTTAGAGCTTTTTTTTAGTGGTCTGGGTAATTTCCATCATTCTCCCCTTAGGATTTGTCTCATTTTTACTCAAAAAACTCCCCTTCAGTCACTCTGCCACTGGCTTTACAAGTTGATCTATTTTAATTTCCAAGTTTCATATGGATGCATCTGTCTGTTGATGTTTTGTCTTTAATTCTTGAATGAATTCTATAATCAGCTTATCCATACGAAGTTTCTTCAACTATGATGCTTATGGATGAAATCCAAGTGGAGGGTCACTTCATTGTTGTCCTTGATTTTCCAATGAAAAGCTATGGTGGTTTCTTCATCCAGGTGTTGAAGCTATGTAACTATAGTGCCTTGGAAAGCAAGTGTGTTTACTTATAACATATTTTTCTTCCAGTTACAGTCTTGTAATGAAAATATACCGAGATTCTTTTGTATGTAATATACATATACATAGAGATTTATAGGAAACATATATATTATAAGAATCTAAAATAATGGATTCACAGTTGAATAATCAAGTTGGTCGCTTGATTATGGTTT
>JAOQMS010000004.1:11724084-11764581 GCA_027563885.1 Erythroxylum longipes | reverse complement strand
ATTGGAAAAGAGTCACATGAGCATTTCATATACATTTTTAATAAGTATGTTTGATTGTTTGAAATGCAAAATTGTCTTAACCTTACATGAGAAGATGATATGCAATAATTTATGCAAAAATGCAAAAATGTCAATTATATGTTATATGTGTGATGTGTTGCATGAATTAAATAAACCATCGATGATGGTTACCTCATTGATTTCGTAAAACTCACCAAAATTGCAACATTGATTTTTCAGGACCAAAAAATGACTTTAGCTATTGAGAGATGCTACAAGGAGTACGGTCTTGTACTTTTGAGAAAAAAAGAATAAATGATTCAAAAGTGGGTCAGCTAGGATTGGAAAAATTAGATAAACTTTTTGTGTATTTTCCTCTTTCATGTAGCATATTTTGTATTAGGATATGATGATGTACATGTATGAGTGTTTAAAAGCTACAATGTAAATACGTTTGAATTTATGAAATGAAATGAGAAAATTTTGGTTTTAAAATATTGTGAATTTATTTATGATGTCTTATAAGAGAATAAAAAATGATGATACCATGTTAAGTGAATGTTGAGTGAATGTTGTGATTGAAAGTAGCGCACCATTATCATAGGTTATGTACTGGAATGTCCTCAGGATGTTCCGGTATGTACCCCATGATAACGGGGCGCTACAGAGTACTTGTCCATAAAGAAAAGGAAGAAGGAAAGGAAGTCATGTGCAATTCCGAAAGCCTACAAAAATTTTGAAAATTTTCTTCAAAGCCTACAAACTTATGGATGTTGCAAAGCAACATATCCATCATGTTTCTAGTGCGTACCACTCAAGCAATACTAGCTGCATTTTCATAGGTCTAGCCAAAGGCTTTTCAAAATTTTGACAACTTAAATAATACACCATAATCAAATTCAAAAAGCATGTAGACATCAAATGAAAGAGATGATCATATGGATAGATAACATGGCCATTAAGCATTTGTACTTTTCTTTATAACCTTAACAAGAATATTTAGGTTCCAATGTTCCTTTCTATTAGAAGCACTGATAACAGATTATATCTAACCCTTGAAGGCTCAAAATCATCAGAAATCAGCCATACAAAGCCCGCCAGGGTTGTTCATTATCCGTTGAAGTCTTGACTGGATTCCATTTAATTTTGTCTTTCACACATGACAAGCCAAAAGTTGTTGCCAAAAGTTCTCCTATATTATAGAGCATCTGAAGGGTAAAAGGAAAAGCACCAGTCAGCTATTATGAACTTACTTTCATTCAATAATGTGTCATTTTTATTAAAACTTGTACAGTTCTTCGGATATAGGTGAAAGTCATCTCTTAATCAGTACCTGAAGCTCTTCTCCCACAGATTCCCTGTGACAAATAAGAACTGAAGTTGGAAGGTTCAAGGCTTGGACCAACTGAAGAAAGCAGGCCACATATTCACAATGAATCTGCAAGGATGAAGGCAGCTTGACTAATCTGCCAGTGATGGACACCATGGTATCTGTTTCAGGTCCAATATGCACACCGTAAAGTTCAGCTTTTTTACCAACCACACCCATGGATTTTCTATCCCATTTAAGCTTTGATATTGTCCCCACAAAAGGAAGTACAAGTGAAGGTAGCCCTATCGATGTTTGTAATATTTGGGTCAGAACTTCATGTACAGCACAAACCAAGTTTGGTGGTTCATACTTCTCTAAAAGCATCAATGAAACCTGATAAATAACAAGACTTTGAGTTCTGCAGACATTCAACAACATGAGAAACCACGATCTAGCATGAGCTGTAACTATTCAAGACTTCAGCAACTATTGCAGCTCAAATATAAAAGCTGCATATTCCATGTTTTTAATTCATGAAACGTTCTCTGAGTGCAACAACAAGGAGCAATTCCACACTTGGACAACTAACCCAGGTCAAAAATGATAAGCTTCCAGCTCATCTATACTAAACAAAAAACAATGATGTTTCACGATGCGAACAAGCAAAAATCTGCTACATCAGCACAAGTATTCTGTGCATCATTAAACCAAACCAACCCTTAAAATCAATCCCTTTGTCAATCCCCATTAGCAAAAGCCCGACGATGAGTCCCTTGGGTTGTTCAATCACACACCACCAAGGTATCCAGAAGATGCAAAATTTCCACAAATCAAACTCCATTATTCCAATTAAACGGAATGGTTTGAGTTTGAGATTGAGATTTTTAATCGATAATCGTACACCACAACAGTTCCTAATTCTCAGACATGCAAAATAAAGTGCAAACTACAAATTAAAATCAAACAACACTACTTTTATTGGAGCACAACAGTACCTGATAGTTGCCACCATCGTCGACGAAATGAATCAGTTTGCCACACGCTTTAGAATCACTTATTCCATAACGGTCCAATGGCAGATCGAAAGACTCGTCCCTGTAAAACGATTTGCTTCTTTTAACGAAGGGGATTTAAAATCAAAAGAACACTATTGAACGAATAGAGGTGATAAGAGAAAGAGATAGCATACAATCTCTGAAAAGCGGAAATAGGGTTGGGTTGGAGAGCGTCGGCGATGACTGTAGCCAATCCATCGGAGTCTTTGAAGAGAAATATTACATTGGGAGCAACCTTCATGCTTCCTCAGTCTCACCCTTTCTAATTTTGCTCTCCTAGGGTCTATGCCACTAACAAATTGAATGATGTATGGAATGATCTTTTTTGCTTTATCATTTTCAACGATATCTTTAGCAAATTTTCAGTTTACCATAATAACTTTTATTAATAAAAATACTCCGTTTGCTCCGGGCGAACATAAATGCCTTATATCCAATCATTATGAATAATTCTTGTATCTTTTATTAATTGTTTTTAAATTTTAATTTTTTATTAACAAATATAAATTTTTTCCACTATATTTTAACTTTTTCAAATTTATTGAATCTTTACTATTATCTCTTATTTCAATTGATTTAATTCCTCGTTAATAACTTTTATATTTCTGAGTCTTGAATCTTTCATTATGATCTATGAATTTAACTGATAATTGTGTAAAATTGGGGTTGTTGATTGGAGAGAAAAGATTGAAATCTTTTGAAGTAAGTGCCTCCATTTTGGGTGGCTGTATAAGGTGCGTTTTAACTTTCCTTTTGCTTTGAACGTGTCGTGGGTGTCCTTGCTTTATAAACTATTGGACATTGCATTATAATATGAATATTATTCATTCCCTTTTTATCTTTTGCTTTCTTCTTTCCTTTTGCTTTCAACGTGTTGGGTTGGGTGTCCTTGCTTTATAAACTATTGGACATTGCATTGCAATATAAATATTCTTCATTCCCTTTTTATCTTTTGCTTTCTTCTTTCCTTTTGCTTTCAACGTGTTGGGTTGGGTGTCCTTGCTTTATAAACTATTGGACATTGCATTGTAATATGAATATTATTCATTCCCTTTTTATCTTTTGCTTTCTTCTTTGATGTTACACGAGTCTTACCTCCTCTAAGGAATTCTAGAGGTGAAGGCATCAAATCTAACCATATATCTTACCGTAATTTTGTTATATTATCATTTGCAAAATTTTCATGTGTCTCAATTGTTTTGTCATTGTTTTAAGTTTTGGTGTTTTTTAGTTTAACTTTCTCCTAACTTTAACATATCCGAAATTTTTCGGAAACTAAGGCCAATGATTGTTTATTCTACACTTTTCTCTCCCCTTTTTCATTTGGGCCTAGTTTTATATTGAATCTTATTAACTTTAGCAAAATAATAGCTAGCTTTGATTTATCTTTCCTAAAATGTCAATTTCTTCATTATCCATCATTGTATCTAAACTGTCCAGTCATTTAGGAAAAGATGGAATGCGTCCTCTTTACCAGTATAATTTACTCTTCTCAAAAGTCTTCTACATCATTACTATATCTTGATTCTTTAATATGTCTTATAGTGTCTTAAACAAAAATACATTTTGATCTTTGTTTATCCCCAAAAAGTATCTTTGCCTAGTCTAGTTGAGAACACTAAAATGACTTTCAAAAGTTGGTATCATATACAATTCTTTTAGGCTATGTGTTTAATCATTCCAAGCATTAAAAAAGAATTCTAAATGGAGAATATAGGAATATGTATTGACTATGTCCTCCTGACAAAGACATATAATTATTCTATAGTAAGTAAAGGATAGTTTTTATATTCTTCACTCTCTCTTTTGTTTAGGACATTATTGTTCCATTCATTCTAGCTTAACTTTGTTATGTTATAGGATACTCGTGGATTGCAAGCTATACAAAAAAAGTGTTTATTCTGTAGCTATATCTTTATTTCTTACTTCTTCTATTATTTCTTCCATTTCCCACTAAATCAGAAAGTTATAATAACATTTCTTTATCATAACATTTCTTTAGGTCATCTCTTACTACTTCTTTAAATGATAACTCCAGTTAGGTGTCTCCATCTGGTGATTTGCTTTAGGGATTCCAACAAATAGAACATGATGGTTTCTTGTAGCTATATGGTTTGATAAAATTACTTTGAAAAGCTATAGTTTGGTTAGCTAATAGAAATTTTTTATAAAATAATTTTCTTGACTAAGAGAACTTTGCTTTCTATGAAATAATCTTCTCAGAGTTGTCATTGGTGAATCTAGTTTCCTTCTATACTTTACTCTATGTTTTGCATCTAAATTTAAAATGGAATCCAAATCCTCAAGTTCTCTACTTTGATCTACTTAAGTATCCATCCATTGCTCTATCGAGTGCTTCCATCTTCAATTTACCTTATTGGATTATGTTTCTGTAGAACTATGAAAAATTTTCTATTGTAAGATTTGGGAAAATGTCCAATTATAATCCTAGATAAAGTGAAACGCAAGAAAAGATGGAAATGGTTACCTGATGGCTAAAAGAATACTCTCTTGCATGCTTTCCCTTCATTATAAATTCTTTCTTACTTAGAAATAGAGCATCTACTTTCTCTATTGTCAAATAATGTTAGACTTCATCTTATTAATTAAATTATTTTCTTTAGTAATAATACTTGTAATGTGTTTAATGATTAATAGATTTTAATACATTTTTCTCTCTTTACCATTTTTCTTATTGAATTATGATAGCTCATTTCTTTTCTTTTTCATGTTTTGAAACCAAAACGAAAATATCAAGAATCCTTGCTCTTTAAATTTATTGATTATATATTTAACTAATTTTATAATGAGAATGTATACTATTTTTTCTATATTTTTAGGCTAAAATTGTAATAGAGAATATAGAATTATCGAAAAATGACTTTATAAACTTATTATCATCTACTCATGATAAAGTTGATATAATATGGAAATATTTTTCTTCTTCTCAAACATCTAATGGAAATGTTTATAACTATATAATTTGTTATACAACATTTAAAGGGGGAGAAACTTATAGAATGAAAGAACATCTTGCTGATATTAAGGCTAATATTATTGTTTTTTGCAAAAAAATTACCATTTGATATAAAGGAGAGGATTAGAAATTATTTGTAATATAAGTTGAAAAAAATAAAACAAAGAGACCTATAATGTGTCTTTAGAGATGATAAAGCACAAGTATTGGATAAGGGAAAAAAGAAAAGTTGTTATTAACATAGATTCTTGTTTTCCTAAAGCAACCACTTATGATTCTTAACCTAGTTCAAAAAGTATTTTTATTGATAAAGATGCTATTTTGCCATGTAAAATAGGTTCAACTAGATGGTTATACTATTTATATATTCCTTTGAATTCTTTAAATTCGCCTATTTTTAAGAATCAATAGATGTTATAACGATTAGTCCATGACATAAGTCACCTTCAAATTATGAGATTAATGTAACTTTATTTCAAGATTTAAAAAATGGACTATCAATTTACTATAGATACATATAAGTCCAATTGAGGAACAATAAGATGTTATTATGGAAAATGGGTGGATTGATCAAAGACAAAGAACCTTGATTAATTTTTGATTTATTTTAATGTTACAACAACTTTTATCAAGTCTATTGATGCTTATAGTATGGTAAAAAGTGATAATACTTTATTTGGATCTTTTTTTAAAATTATCAAGTGGGTTGGACAAAAGGAATATTATGCTCTTCGTTATAGATGACATATCTAATTATGTATAAGTTAGGTACTTATTACAATCAAAGTATGAGCATATTCTAATCTACTACTCATTGTATAAATCTCATTTTAAAAGATATTGTTTGTATGGAACATATTTCTACTCTTACTTCATGTGCATTTATGCTTAAAATTTTTGTGTATAAACATATTTCATTTTTGACTTGGTTAAAAAAGATAAAAGATTAGGTTAAGATTGTGAATCATGCTACTACTAGGTTTCTAACTATCTTAATAACTTTGAAAAGTGTTTATGATCATAAACAAGTACTTAAAAATTTAGTGACAAGCAAACACTTTTCAATTTATAAGTTACCAAAGGGTACAAAAGGAAAAGAGGTTCATACTATTATTATGGATAATAAATTTTAGGATGCTTGCTTGATTGTTGTGAAGATTGTTGCTCTAATTGCATGGTTATTGGAAATTGTTGACCTAAAAGAGAAAATGTATTTAGGGTACCATATGTATAGAGTTTATAAAAAAGATTATAAATCTCTTTAAAGGGAAGGAGAAATTGTACAAGTCTTTTACAAATATTCATGATCTGTGATGAGACGAGCATCTTACTTAAAAGATCTTTTTAGTAGCTTAAAATTTTCAACCCCTATTGCTTATAGAGTAGAGATGTATGAATAGAAGTTGATATTATGAGTGGTCTATTTTCTGTGATTGAATTTAAAGTATCTTTTTAGTGAATAGCAATTAAAGGCAAAAAGTGGAATTAAACAATATTATAAAGGTTTAAGGAGTTTTGCTTAACCATTTCTAAATAAAGAACTTATGATAAGAATAATGTAGCCCAATAAATTTTCACACTTTTAGTTTATCATTTATTAATAATATATTTTGCTTTTTATAACTCTTAATTTAAAATTCAGATGAGTGATGAAGATTATTTGATGAAAGTGCTCTAACTTGAGAAAACTCGCTATTTGATTACTCAGTAAAACAAATTCTTTATTAGGTTGCAAACCTAATTTTAGCATTTTTTATCATTTCCATACAAAGAACAAAATCATTTGGAACATCAAAGACTTAATGACTTTTTTTTATGTTTCATATAATTGAGGATGAGGAAGTTATTTTATTGATTGAATTTTTTTCAATAATTATACTTTTATAGTTAATTATATCATTTCTCTATTTTATACTCAGAGCGTTTATTAAGAAAAGGTTATATGATCTAATTGATATTGATTATATTGATCATACTAATTTTTTGATAAAATAATAAGAACCATCGTCTGAATTTGATTATACTAAACTTGAAAAGATAATTATTAATGAAAATGCATTTGTCACAATGAATGAATTAAGGACATTTACTGATGGTGAATTGATACTTTATTTTATAATATTCAAAAACTAAAAGTATAATGAATTGCATTAAAAATAATTTTACACATTACTTATTTGTAATTTATTTAAATGTAGTAGAAGATATGATTGTAGATACTTTTGTTAAAAGTGTGATTTATAAGTCTTTAAAAAGTATTGGAGAATTGAAATCGTTGACCATGATGAGACAAAATCTCCTTTAAAAGCACAATTTTAATTTTAATTTTAATTTTATTATTATTTTAATTTTTAATGTTAGATTCAATTTTAGTTGGGATTATTAAAATTATTGTTAATTGTTTATACATTAATAGACATTGCTATATTTTTTAATTTCAGTAAAGTATTTGAATTTTATATTATATTTTTTTCTTTTTTATAATTTTTATTTCTTAGTTACTATTTATTAATTCTATAATGGTTTAATATTGGTTGAATCTTTTAACCTTAAACCTTTTTCCTTATTGATTTAATTTCTGGTCTTGCTTTTAAAACATTAATTTCAACTTCAATTTTAAAGATTAATTAAATGTTAAAATTCAACTGAGAATGGTTCTCTAACTTATCTCTAGCTAATCCATCAACCATGTTAGTTTTCCTTCCTTTTAAACTTTCAAAGCTATTACAATCTCCATTGCCACACTTTAACTCTATCTCACCTTCTTTGTTTCAAATTTCCTTTAGTTAGTAGACTCCCCTTCTTTCTATAAGTCATTAGCTCACTCAATTTTTTTCCACCATCCCTTCCCATCGATAGAGGCCTAACGCCATAGAGGGGTTTTTAGTCCTTTTCCCTTCCTTTTAAGATCCTGCTCCTCCTTAATATACCTTTTAAAGTAACTGCTTTTTAAAACCTTTTCTTTTTGCTACCTTTAGATAAACTTTTAGGTAATGGAGACAAATAACCTTGAAAATATTAATATCAACATATCTTTTCCACCATTCCAAATAAAACCTTCCCTAACCCCTTTGCCTTATCACTGGATGTTAAAGGACCATTCTCAGTTAATCTGATACTAAGTTAGAGGCAGGTTGTATGTGTGTAGTGACGCTTTGCATTATTCTCCGCTAGTTATGGAAGATGGAAGGACTTTGGTGGCACTTAAAATCTAGGTCTTCAAAGATGTAGTGAACTTTTGGAAGTCATTGCTAGTTGGTTTCCTTTAGTATAAGCAACTAGCATTCCTAATAATAAAGGAGTAGGCGACAAATACTTAGAGATTTAGGGGATTGTCAGAGGTTATAATCTAGAAAGAAAACTTGTTGCTCTTTAAGTTTTCAAGTTAGGCCAACATTAAGGATGGAAAATAGTCATGAGGAGGAAAGCATAACCCATTAGTAGATTCCAGTATGGATAAACCTATATGGAGTGCCAATAGAGTATCGATTAATAAGGGGACATAATGTACTAGCTATTTATGTTGGTGTTCTGATATTTGTGCATTAGTGTTTGTTTTTCTAAAGTATTTGACATGTATTTCTTGTATAATAGGTTATTATTGTGTTTTAGGATTTATTTTGTATATTTTTCTTTAGTTTAATCTTCATTGTGTTCTTTTATGTTTGATAACGATTTAGGGTAAGAATTGATTATTTTGATGTAGGAATGGGGGTGGCAACCCTTCTCATTGAGCTAGAGACCAAGAGAGGGGAAGAGAAGAGGAAGAATTATAATGCAAGAACCCACGATCGTGGGTTTCATGTCAATTCCCATGATCGTGGGATGTCTAACCCGAAGATATACATGGCGTTCACTTACTTTTTAGGTTTTCATAACTATATAAGGATATAAACCCCAATGGACGAGAAAGCTTCATGTGAGACTTGCCTCTTTGAGTAAAAACATAGGTTTAGAGCTTTAGGAGAGGTAGAGATTCAAGATTTTTCATTCATAATTGGGAAAACAGCATACCAACGTCGGATTTTCCAGATTTGGGCCAAGAAGAGGAGGAGTTTGATTCATTTAAGTTTCTTTCATTCTTCTCTTCTAGCATTTGTATGATGGATTATTTGAATGTTGGGGTTGTTATGGACGTCATGAATGGCTATTTTAATTGTAGAGATTACTTTTTAACTTCTTGTTAAACTCTTATTTTGTTGACTTAAATGATAAATGTTTTTAGTGAATGTTGAATATATATACCTTGCAATACATTAAGACATTGAGTTACGTTATTTATGTAGAATTGTACAATGAGAATTGGCATTCTATAGACCTAAATTCATCAAGTTAATTAATTAGGTGAAAGAGAGACCTTGGCTAATTTAATTGATCACCCATAGGATAATTTAATAACTAATTGAATTGGTGGATTGATTTTGTAGATTGGGAGATTGCTTAATCATTTCCATTTAATTTGGTTAGGGACAATTGTTTCCACCTTGAGAGAGGGTAGTTAATAAATTAGGATATCTTAGGTGAAACACAATTCAAATTAACAAAATAGGAGGGAGATAAGATAGTGAAAAAGTGACCTCTAGTTGTAAAAATCTTGAATTCCAAGTTTCTACATTTTGAAGTGTCATTTGTGTTTTGCTGGTTGTTTAAACTAATTTAATTTTCAAGTTTATTTTCATAAAAAATTAGGTTCTTAAACAAAGATTAATCTAAATTAAGTGGTGGCTAAGCACAATCATTATGGGATGGACATTTGCTTATTACTACAAGTCACGACCTGTATAATTGCAATTTTGGGCATAAAATGAGTAGATTATTTTCCGTTCAACAAGTTTTTAGCACCATAGGATTGTTTGTTTAGCATCTTGTTTAGTTTAGGTTACTTTAATTTAAGAATTTTTGATACTTTTCCTTGTGTATTTGCAGGTGCATGAACACAAAGAGCATATGAAGATCGACAGAATTTAGCAACAAAGAGTTATCCGATATCACAAGACTCGAACGTGAGTTAAGAAGAGCGAAGCATTGAGATATTATAGAAAAAATTATGGCTGAAGAAGGAGAACAAGGAGGAAATGAGAGGACATTGGTGGACTTCATGAGGCCAGGATTCAGTCCTCAAAGAGTTGTAAGGCCAGCTATTTAAGCTAACAACTTCGAGATCAAGCTGGCACTCCTTAACATATTGCAGAATAGTGTGCAATTTTATGGGTTGTCCAATGAAGATCCAAATGCCTATATTGTAAATTTTTTAGAGATCTGTGACACCTTTTGATTCAATGGTATGCCCGACAATGCCATGAAGCTATGATTATTTTCTTTCGCTTTGAAATGTCAGGAAAAGGCGTTGTAAAACTCGTTAAATTTAGGGCAAATCACTACTTGGGAGCAATTAGCTTAAACATTCCTCGTAAAATATTTTCTATTAACTAAGACAATAAGGATCATAAAGGAGATCATAAATTTTCAGCAGAGTGATGGGGAATCTCTATATGAAGCCTAGGAGAGATTTAAAAAATTACAGAGAAGTTGACCCTATCACAACCTTATGAGGGAGTTCCTAGTGCAGACATTTTACAACGGTGTGAATCACAACATAAGAAGAACTAGCTGTTGGAGTTTCTTGATGAGGAAGACTTTTGATGTAGCTCATGATCTTCTGGAAGAATTAGCGAGCAATAGTTGTATGTGGTCAAGTGAGAGGATTAGATAGGGGAAAAAGGAGCAAAAGAGTATGATTCCGATTGACTTTGATATAGCTTTGCAGGCACAGATTATAGCCCTTACCATGCAGTCGAGCAACAACCAAGGAGCTTCTTCATCTATGACCAAAGCTATGTAAGTACAGTGTGAGCTATATGGGCAAAACAACTATGGCTTAGCTGAATGTTTCTTGTTAGAAGCCAGTGGTATGGAACAAGTAAATTACTTGGACCAGCCATAAAGAGGTAATAATCCTTACTCTTGGAGTACTAACAATATAGGTGGCTAACAATATAGGTGGCCAAGCAAGACTACAAGGACCTCCTAGATTTGAGCAAGATTGAAGTGGATCTATGGGGAGTAAAATGGACAAGCTGATGGATGTTTTGGAATCCAAACTAGCAACTTAAGAAGAGAACCAAAAAAGGATGCTTGCTAGCCAGGAAGAAAGTCAAAAGAGGATGGAGGCAAAGTTTGATCAGATTGTGAAGAACCATGCCTCATCCATTCATAACTTGGAGGTTAAGGTAGGTCAACTTGCTAATGCTTTGTCTTTTAGAAGTATAGGTAGTCTACCAAGCAATACTGAGTCTAACCCAAAGGAACAGATCATGGCCATCACTTGGACTCAGGAAAAGAAAATTGAACATATGAAGGAAGACGGATACGAGAGAGAAGGACAAGTAATTATAGAATTCCTTCTAAGTGAGCTCATAATTGAGCCAATCAAGGAGCCTCAACCTGAAATTCCATACCCTATTCTAACTCAGTCGAAGTCAAATTCAAGTAGGGCAATGAGGAATTTTAAGGATGTTGAATCAAACAAGGTTGAGGACATAACAAATCAACTACAAATAGGGCTTACGTTAAAGGAACTAGTCTAGAAGAAGGTGAAGGAGCACATAGCAGAAGGAACCTAACATAGCACAGAAGAAACATGACTCAGGGGATTTTTGCATTCCTTGCAGTATCAATGGAGTTAACATAGCTACGAAATTCGTAGATTTTGGAGCAAATATCAATATAATGCCATACACCTTTAGTCAGAAGTTTGATAGAATAGTTCATCAATTGAAGGGGATTATTAAGAACATGCAAGTACAAATTGATAAATCTATCTTACCTACAAATGTTATATACTAGATATTGGAGAAGATGTGGAAACCCCTATGATCCTTGGACAACCGTTCTTGTTTACTTCTTGCTCGATAATTGATGTTGATGGGGTGAACTAACTTTGAGGGTAGGAAAGCAGTGGATAACCTTCAAAATGTCAAAGAAAGATAATAGTTCTCCTTTACTTCCGACTAATATCAAGAAAACTGAAACTCGAGGACAATAGGAAGAGATTGAGGATCTTTGGAATGCATTCAGAAAGAAATGATCGCGTAAGAGAAGGCAAAGGAAGGAGAACCACAAGGAAGGTGGAATCCATAACAAGGTAGCTTATGTGCAGATTTTGAGATCAGTGACTACATTACTACTACGCCGTTCATTTGAACCACCTTAAGCATAAGGAGAGCACTGAGCTACCAATGTTAAAAGAAAGCACTACATAGGAGCCAACCCATGGAATTTTAGTTTCCTTTGATTGTATCTTGTTTACATGTTTGCTTGATTTATTTGATTGTGATTATGTTTGAATTGAGTTTTCTTGGCGTTGATTTGGATTTTGTTTGAGTTTTAACTTGTTTTTTCTTTGAATTTCTTGTGGTTAGATGATTTGGAGGTGTTTGTAAGTTACGGGACTATTGAGAATGCATGCTAAGCTTGGAAGATGGTTAAGAAGTTGGAAAAATTGGAGTAACCCATAACTGTGGGATTTGGTAAGTTTCCCATAGCTGTGGGAAGGTTCTCCAAAAAGTTTTTAGAGCCTTAACCCATGATCGTGGGAATGCAAGTGTTTCCTATGACTGTAGGAAGACTCTCCAGTTAACCCACGATCGTGGGAATGATAGGGATTCCCACGATCGTGGGAAGCCCTATCAATAAATAAATAAATTTCCCTCCCTTCTTCTTCTTTCTTCATTCTTCAAAATTTTCACAATCTCTCTCTCTAAAACCATGAAACCTAGTCTATTAAACTCTTTAATCCTTCATCTTACACTCAAAACTTAGTATTCTCTTTACTTCTTCCATCAATCTTTCAATCCTTTACACTTATTTCACATTAATCATTTAAGAATCCAAGGATTTGGTAAGATTTTTTCTCTTTCTATTTAAAAAACATGTTCACCTCTCTCTTCCTTAGTTTTTGCAGATTTTAATCATCCAATGGCTCCCAAAAGGCAAGTCACCTGAAAACCAACTGATGAACTATGCCTTTAAGTCTCTGGAGAAGGTGAACCAGAATTGGCGGCCACTTTTCGTGCCCCATTCCCTATTTATTTGGAAAATGAAGATATGAGATTTTAGGACTTTAAATATAGAGATTTAATGCCTCCAAGATAATTTGATTTTAAACTATTATAAAATCTAAGATTAAGGCAAAAAGTTGAGAGATTAGTTGCGAATATTGGTTGGAGTAGGTTAATTAGTTGTGATGTGCTGATATATCTTATGATGACTGTCAAATTTTTCACCACTATGCACTACAATCCTAAAATGGATATATTCTGGTTTAGGATAGGTGGTCATGTTTACAGACTTGATTATACTGTCATTCGTGTACTTTTTGATTTATCGGACACTAAAGTTTTGGATGATCACGATGACTTTTATGTGGATGATTATTGGAAAATTCTGACGGGTGAAACCAATTTTGACTCTACAAATGCACTAAATACTTTAATTTGTAGCACCAATCACTTAAATTTATGTGCTTATTAAGTGCTCAGCCATGGAATTTTTTTTCCTTTAGTGAAAGGATCAAAAAATCAAAATAAATGCACCTTATCAGATTTTTCAATCTATTGTGAATTGTGTTAATAAGAAGAGCTTTTATTTTGGCACGTCATACGTTATCACTTCTTTGGCATTGTTTTAAAACCTTGCTGTGGATAGTATGCGTACGACTAGATATGATGTTTTTTAGGTTCCTTATTTGAGACGCTCTAAAATTTTGGAGCCCCACTATATCGAGCTCCGAAATCCTCAAATGCCCACAACTGTTAAGAATAAGAAGGGTAAGGATGTAGCCACCTCCCGACCATCCACATCTCAAGCACCTCAGGAGCCACAAGAAGAATTAGTGGAAGAGGAATCGACTACAGTAGTAGAGGTCAACATATTCCAGCAAATCCTCGACCAGATGGCCTCTAACCATTAACAAATGGTGATCCAAATTAATGAGCTCGGCACCCAGATGAGCAGTGGTACATGAAGAAGAAATTCCTCAAGTTCATCTAGAGGAATAATATTGAAGTTCCTTCACCTACACTATTACCACCACAATCTTCATAAGCCTTCTTACCCTAAACTTTTTACATTGTTTTAATTGCTTTGTTAGTTGTTTTATCTTTTGTTTGGTTTGATATTTCTTTTGTTTGGTTTGATTTCTTTTGTTTGGTTTGATGTCTTTTGTTTGGTTTGATGTCATTTTACCATATTTTGTGCTTGCTTTGTCATATTGAGGACAATGTGTTCTTTAAGTGTGGGCAGGTGACACTTGCTTTGTCAATTGCATTGTTTTAGTCACTGTTTGCATTTTGTTAATTAGGATGCATGTTTTAGGAAAATTATGTTGTTTCGTGTTAAGCAATGGAACCACACTTGAATCATTTTGATTAGTTTTGCCATAAGATTTCGTCATACTAGTTAGAATGAGATTGAATGCATGCTTGAACTCGGATTAAGCTATTTGAGTAGAGAGTGAACCATGTTGAGTGATGAAAATCAGTTTGTTACATAAGCTTACTCCTAATTTGACACTTAAGCAACGAGGTAGTGTAGAGATGCATAATGAATTTTCATTTGAGTCAAAGTGAGGATTGAGCCTATATGACTCCATTTATAGTCATTTTACTTCTTTGTTTGTGTGATGCTTCCTTAGGTTATTTCCTTCATAACTTGTTTTGAATTGGTTTGAGTCTACTAAATGCATGCTTAATAGAGATGATTAAGGCATTTTTCGTATTAACCCTTGGCTTAAATGACCTACCTTTTATTATCCCTTGCTACCCCATTGAGCCTTCACCATTTTGTTTCTTGAAAATACCTAAATTTTAAAACTCGAAACTCCATTAACTTACCCATTCATAAGCTTAGTAGAGTATTAAGTAACAAATTAGTTGGGATTTTTACCTTAATTTTTTTTCCGAGATGAGTTGATTGATACTCCTGCTCTTGAATCACATTGTATTTAGTTGCTATTTCTTTCATTGTTTCTTCCATTTGAAAATAAAAATAAAAATACTCTAAAAAGAAAACATAAAAGAAAAGAAAAATGCAAGAACATTTTATTAGCATCAATAAGTGCAGAGTAGTAGTATATTACACTCGTGTATCTCAAAATTATGTTTTGTTATCCCTCTTTCCACATATTACTTTATGAATTCTTGTGTTAAAACTTGTTATCTTTTTTACCCACCTTAACCCTTACCATATTACAACATAATCAAGTCCTTTTGATCTATTTATGCATGAAATCATTATAGAGGAGATTTTGTGTATTAGCAAGCCTATGGTAGTCTGATTGAAACTGTGAGGAAGATTCATTTTGCATCTATACTTATCTCTGAGTGATGGTGTCATATATTGAGTTTGCTTATGTACACTAGTGAAAAGTAGTCACGATATGTGTAGTAACTTGACATTTGAGTTGGCCAAAATTTGAGGGATTGCATGGTTTGATCTTTGTGAAAATGAAGTGATGGGATTGTTTGGTTGTGTTTGCTTTTTCTTGAAGACAAGCAAAGATCAAAGTGTGGGGAGTTGATAGTTGTGCATTAGTGTGTGTTTTTCTAAAGTATTTGGCATGTATTTCTTGCATAATAGGTTATCATTGTTGTGTTTAAGGATTTATTTTGTATGTTTTTTATTAGTTTGATCCTCATTGTGTTCTTTTATGTTTGATATCAATTTAGGGTAAGAATTCATTATTTTGATATAGTAATGGAGGTGCCAACCTTTTTCATTGAGTTAGAGACCAAGAGAGGAGAAGAGAAGAGGGAGAATTATAATGTAAGAACTCACGATCGTGGGTTTCATTTCAATTGCCACAATCTGCATTTGGGAAGTTCTTTAGGCAAGAAGGGTACTTTTTTAGAGAGAATAGGATGTGTATTCCCCAATGTTCCTTGATAGATTTATTAGTTAAAGAATCATATAGAGGAGGTTTAATGGGTCATTTTGGTATTAAAAAGAATCTTGACATTTGGAATGGACACTTCTTCTCGCCACACATGAGGAGACAAGTAGAAAGAGTGTGTAGGAGATGTATGGAGTGTAAACAAGCTAAATCAAGAGTTCAACCCAATGGGTTGTATAAACCACTACCTATACCTAGTGAACTATGGGTAGACATTTTTATAAACTTTGTTTTGGGTTTACCTAGGTCTAGGAAAGGCCATAATTAAGTTTTTCTAGTTGTTGATAGCTTCTCTAAAATGGCATATTTCATTGCATGTCATTAAACCAATGATGCATCATAGATTGCTGAATTGTTCTTTTATGAAATTTTTTGCTTGCATGGAGTTCCAAAAACCATTGTTTCTGATCGTGATGCAAAATTTTTGAGTTATTTTTTAAAGACTTTGTAGGGTAAGTTAGGAACAAAACTTTTGTTTTCTACTATTTTTCACCCATAAATAGACGGTCAAACTAAAGTGATAAATAAAACTCTAGGTTCTTTATTGCGTGTTATAGTTGGAAGAAACTTGAAAACATAGGAAGAATCGTTGCCATTCATTGAATTTGCTTATAATCAAACTATATATAGTGCTACTGGTTTTTCACCATTTTAAATCGTTTATGGCTTTAATCCTTTGTCTCTATTAGAACTTGTTCCACTACCATTAGGTGAAAGGCACAACTTGGATAGAAAGAAGAAAGCTGAGGTGAAAGAAAGACGTAGCAATATGAAAAGGAAGCAAACAAGGGTCGAAAGCAAGTAATATTCAAACCTCGTGATTGGGTTTGGGTACACTTTAGAAAGAAAAGATTTCCCATCAAATGGAAATCTAAGTTGCAGCCGCGTGGACATGGACCATTTTAAGTGGTGGAAAGGATCAATGAGACTGCATACAATATTGATTTACCAGGTGAATACGGTGTTCATACTACTTTCAATATTGCTAATTTATCTCCTTTTGATTTTGCAAATGAAGAAGCTGATTTGAGGACAAATCCTTTTGAGAAGAGGGGGAATGATGAAGATCAAGCATCACAAGTGGCTTCAGGCAAGATAGAAGGATTAGGATGTGGACATGTTAGAGAGCTTGGGCAGCAAGGAGAAACACTTAAATAAGCTTAACAAAGTGATATTAAGGAAAAAGATCCATTAGAGAATCTTGGAAGTCTAATGACAAGGTTGCAAGCTAAGCGTGCTAAAGAGGCTCTTAACAATCTAATGGTGGATCTATATGCAAGAGAAAAAGTTAAAACTCTTAGGAACACGTCACTAAGGTTTATAATGATGATTCAAGGCTTGGAACAATATGGTGGACTTGTTGAAGAAGGCTAGACCTGATGCACAACTTGAAACAACTCATTTGTTTCAATTAGGTTGTCATGAGCATCTTTGGGTCAATTGCTTGGGCTTCTTATTTTATTTATTTAAAACTTTTAGTTATGCTATTGAGGACTTAAATAAGTGGATTATGGTCCTAAGTAAGCCTAGTTACGTTTTTGTATTTGTGTGGGCCTAATTAGCTTATTTTAAGCTTATTTGTTAGGAAGTTTGTTTTTGTAGACTAGAATAGACCAAAATCCAATTCCTACCCGTGTAAAAGTCATCCAAGTAATTAGGGTTAGTATAAATACTCTTTATTTCATGTATTGTTGGAGACTTCATTCATTCAATATTCAGAAAACAAATTGATTGTTCTTTTGCATTACTTTAGAGAAATCCTTCCGTGGTGTTCTTTAAAGACGGTTTTTATTCAAGCAAGTTCTTGTGAAGATGAAAACCATTCCTTATCACCCTCAATCCTTCCCAAATTATGTGGGTGTGGCGTAAATACCTTTTGAGTTGTTTATGTCATTCTTGCACAATATTGAACGTTCCTTGGATCTTAGATTCATGATTTGTGCTTCATCCAATTTGAGGTGAAGAGCTTATTAGATGTTTAGTTTTGGAAGTTTTACATTCAAACTACCATCACATCCACACAAGAATCATATTTTTAAGGGAAGGAAAAAACCTAGAGATAACTTTTGTTGTAGTTTAAACTTCAGATTTTAGAGGGAGAAGCTTTAAATCCATTTGATTCGAATTAAACTCAATGTTCAAGAACCATAAAGGATTATAAGGGACTTTAACAAAACATTATATTAGTCTTAAGTTGAAGGGAACAGAAGCTTCCAAAACTTTTACAAGGATTTTAAAGAGTGCATTGATAAACTGGGAGTTGTAGACCTAAGTATAGAGGGGAATTTCTAGACTTAAGATTATTACACAAATAAACGACAGACATATAAGGAAGAAGATAGATAAAGTTTCATTTGATAAGGAGTGGATAGGGAGCTATCCATAGATCAAAGTAGTCTTTATAAAGCTTAATGTCTCGGATCATGCTCTTATGGTGATTCAAAAAATCTTCAAAAGGTTAATTGACAAATAACCATTTGATTATATTTATATACTCATATTTAATGTTATTTACTTATTATTTAAAAATTTTATATTATTTTTGGCACTTAATTCACTTCAAGCGTGTTTATAGGTGATAATTCCCTTTATGGATGAAAAGGAGAAGAATTAGAATTAAATCGTTGCATAAAAAAATTTAAAGAGACTTAGAGATATACGACTATGTACAGTGACCATGTAAGTCTCCGTAAACATGTGGAGATTTAAAAATATTGTTTTTGGCTATGCATGTCACTCATGTAAGTCTATATGCTCATGTAAAATCACAAATTTAGGTGTTTTTGGGGATATAGGTTCACCTATATGACTGTTTAAGTGATCATGTATATTCCAAAACTTTAGTTTTTACTATAAAACGATGTTATCAGAGGTAGATTACAAGCAGGCTAATTTAGAAGCATTTTTAGTCATAAGAAACATAAAGAAGAGGCAGTTTTGTTAAGAAGATAGGGAAAACACGAAGATTGCATCACAAGATCTGATAGAGAGCTTTATTCAATTCAAATTAGAAGAAGATTCATTAGAGAAAAAAAAAAGAGATTTAGAAGATGAATTCTTTTATTTCTATTTGTTCTTCTGAATATTTGTCAATTGTTTTTTTATGAGTAGGAACTAACTTTTTTAGTGCCTACGTGTGATTAACCCCAAGTTGTGATAACAAAATAATTTAATCTTTTCTTTAATGCAATTTTATTGATTGATTTATTGTAATTCAATTATATGTTATATTCTTTATCTAATACATGTAGAACATTATTTAATGATTTGATTTCTTATGATTAAGATTGAGAAATTGTTTTGTGTGAATAGATACACCATAATTAAAAGGAGTTGCATGCAAACCTAGAGATAGGTCGACATAAATCCTCTAGATTAGGGTCAAACGTAATAGTGAAATTCATAAATCAATAATACAATTCTAGAGGTTTTAACTTGGAAGAGATTTTTGTTAATCAATTGAGGGGTTAGTTGTTAATATTCTTGAGAAAGATATTAACAAAAGATGGGAATTTCCATACTCCAATAATTAATAATTTAATTGCATGATAAAGGGTTAATATTTAAGAATTCCTAGAGGGATTCATGATCTAGGTACTATTTATTTGATATCGACTTTTTGTAGTACTTTGCCTTAGCTCGTTATTGTTTTAATCTTAGTTTAGTTTATTTAGTTTAATTTTTCATTAAATCTATAATTTGATTCGATGGTTAGAAAATAGAAAAAGGGTTAATACTTGTATTTATAATTCTCATAGGATCGACTTGTACTTACATATGCTAGCTATAGTTACATCGTGTACTTGTGGTTAAATTTGAAAAATATTTATTGACATTGAACACATCAATCAAGTTTTTGCCATTGTTGACGAGGAATTGTAATATTAGGAAAGCCTTGTTTTTATTCTTCTAACCACTATTTTTGTATTAATTTTAATTTTAATTTTAATTAATTTATTATTTATATTTTGTTCTTCTCTATTTTTACTTTGTGTTTGTAGCTTATTCTTAAGGTTTAAGATTCATTGTCATAGCTATAACCTACAATGGAAGAATGAGAGGGGAATATTCTTATATGAGTTATGAAATGCCATCGCATATGGCAACATCGTAAATTTGAAAAAAAAAGATATGATGACATGTATTCAAAAGCTCAACCAATATCTATGCTATTTTATGACATTTGTGTAGGTAATTATTATATTCATAAATGTCAGGCACCAAACTAAATGTGAGAGCAACCATATTGCATGCTAAAACAACCTTGGAGTACACCATATAAGATTAATTATAATTTAGAGTAAAGTAACCCTTATGCTGATGGATGGAATGATTATGCGTCAGCTGAATTTTTATAATAATAGTAACAAGAAGAGTGACTTACAGATATAATAAGATAATACCTTACCAAAATTAAAGTGAGCCAATGTAAATTAGAAGAGATACTTTCTTCATTTAAAATATAGAGAAAAATACAACATATTATTTGAGCTTATTAACGTTGTAACGTGAAGAGAAGGAGGTAACTGGTGCTTTAGAAGAGAAAGAAAAACAAATGATAAAGGAAGTAAAAGGAACAAGAAGAGGAGAAAGCCTCTGTCCAAGAAGAGGAAGTAGAAGAGTGGAAGAAGATGAGGAGGAAGCCTCTATCAAAGAAGAGAAAGTAGATAAGTGGACAAAGGTGAATGAGGAAAAATAGGAGGAGGAGCCAGATAAGGAAATTAATAATGAATTATTAATAGTCACCTTAAGCACAGATGATTTCCACTTCTTGGAAGACAAAGCATTTGAGTCAACTGAAAATTCAGGGGGTTTCATTATTCCTTTTTTATTAACATTTGTTATTGAAAAGGGAATTAATGGAGTCAATTGGAGTTATTAATTTGAAACATTATCTCCTTATTGTTATCTTACACCATAAGGCCTATTCATAGGCTAATAAACCATTATGTGAAGAAATGAGTGGAAGCAAGCCACTAATTATAAACCCAAGTTGACGGTAAGGATCAAACGTACATCAAGCTAACGATATTAAGCAAGCACTACTTAGGAGGCAACCTAAGAATTAAGATAAGTTTTATTTTTAATTATATTTCATTTTGTTTCCAATTTTTAATGTTAGCATAGGACTTTATTTCATGGTATTTTGTTCTATGTTATTTGCATGTTCTTTATTATTATTGTTGTTATTTTTATTTTATTTTATCTTTTTATCCCTTGTTTTTTATATTTTGCAAGGATGGATGTATTTAATATCAGATGGACCCTTCATCAAATTAGAACTCTGTAATTCTTATCATTCAGGGTAGCACCAATTTTGACCTTTCTTACTTTTTGTGTTTTATTGTTATTTTATTTTGATGTGCTTATATTGTGTACATTAGGGATAATGTACAATTTTAAGTTTAGGGAAGGGATTTCTTAAGTTTATTATAATCTTTTTATCTTATTAATTGATATCTCGAGTTAGATAAAATTTGTCCCAATTACTTAAAATCATTATTGAATATTAAATTGAATTAGCATGAAAAATGATGAAAGTTCCAATAAACTTGTTTTTATACATTATATTTTTTAGTAATCATTGAAATATTTAATTTGAATGAAAATTGCATATTGTTTACACATATAAGACCCTTTTTGTGAGATTTTGAGCCTAAGAGCAAATTCATCATTATTTAAGCTCTTTTATTCTTTCATGTGTGTTATCATGCATAGTTGGATAATTTAAAACTTGATTTTATTATTCATCTTGAGACCATATTTGTTAAATTAGAAGCATTAAAATGATAAAGGCATTTAGATCGAACGTTAGTTTATCCTATTTTCATGATAAGTACCCCACCACATTTTATTCCTTAGGAGTAACCAATTATGATGCTTAGTCTTTTCCATTGACAAGAACCACATTATTAGCCTTTACTTAACTTTCTTGAAGCATTTTTTCTTGTTTTAAGCCCTAAAAGTTATTTATATTTACTTGATTGCTTGAAAATTGAAATTTGAAAAGGTCTAATATTTCTTTAATTGTTGGTAGATGATGAATGATTAAAAAACTTTTTTTGTAAGCATAATAAAAAATATTTAAATTATGGTACCAATAAACTTAAAATGTGAAGGACCTATATTGTGAATAATTGAGTTTCATGTATTTTTTTTTGTAAATTCCCTTCAATTTGATCACCCTTTTTACTATCCTTATCATACCTTAATTAAGCCACATCGAAACCTTGTATTAAGACCTATTGATTTTTTATTTCTAGTTTATTTATAAGTGGTGGATATATGATTCTATTGAAAGCTTATGGTTTAGAATTCTTCTATGCATTGATTTAAGAGTTTTTACACTTTTCACCCTAACCACTTTAAGTGCATTGAGTGAATTCTTAGTGAGAGTATGAAAATTTATGCTTTTGATTTCAGAAAGATTATCGATGTGATTATTATTGATATTAACTTATAAAGGTTAGTTCTAGGATAATTCAAATCTTATTGTATGTTAATTTGATTGGTATGATGTGATGATTTAGAGTGTGAATGGATAGGATGAAGTTAATAAGAAATGGATGTTTGTAAAATTAATGATTTACATTATAATTTGCTAGAGGATAAGCAAAAGCTTAATGTGTTTTGCTTGTTATTTAATATTTTATAGTAATTTTGATATTTAATTCACTTCAAATGTGTTTTCAGGTAATAATTGCCTTTGTGGACCAAAAGGAGAAGAATTAGGATGAAATTGTGGCATAAAACAAAGATTTGAAGCAACATAGAGATACACGATCGTGTACAATGACCGTGTAAGTCTCTATAAATATGTAAAGATTTGAAGAAAAAATTTGGATGTGTATGTTACCTGTGTAAGTCTCTGTGCTAGTTTAAAATTGCAAATTCAGGTATTTTTGGAGATACATGGTTACCTACATGACTATATAAGTGATCGTATATATCCCAAAAACCATAGTTTTTAATATAAAAGGATGTTATCAAAGGTAGATTAAAAGGAATCATACGAAACATAGAGAAGAGGTAGTTATGATCAAAGGACAAGGAAAACATAAAGATTACATCAAAAGATTTGATAGAGAACCTTATTCAATCCAAATTGTAAGAAGAGTCATTAGTGAAAAGAAGGGAGATTTAGAGTATGATTTCTTTGATTTCTATTTGTTCTTTTGAATATTTTTCATAAGATTTGTTTTCTATAAGTAGGAACTAATTTTTTTAGTACCTAGGTATGAGGAACCCTAAGTTGTGATAACAATATGATTTAATCTTTTTTTAATGCAAATTTATTTATTAGTTTAATGTGATTCAATTATGCATTATGTTCTTGATTTAATATATCTAGAATGTTAGTTAATGATTTGATTTTATATGATTAAGATTAAGAAATCCTTTTTTGTTAATAGATCTGAATAAATCTACAATAATTAGAAGGAGTTATATGCAAATCTACAAATCGATTGACATAAATCCTTTAGATTGGGGTCAAACCTAATAGTGAAATTCACAAACTAATAATGCAATTCTAGGGGTTTTAACTAGAAAGAGATTTCAGTTAATCAATTGGGGAGTTAGTTGTTAATAGTTTTAAGAAAGATATTGATGTAAGATAGGAATTTTGACTGTCCAATAATCAATAATTTAATTGTATAATAAAGGGTTAATAGTTAAGAATTAGTAGGGGATTCATCACTTAGGTAATATTTATTTGAAATTGACTTTTCTTAGTATTTTCCTTTGTCTTAGTTTGTTATTGTTTTAATCTTATTTTATTTATTTAGTTCAATTTTTAATTAAATCCAATATCTGATTTGACTGTTAGGTAATAGGATAAGTGTTAATACTAGTACGTACAATCCTCGTGGGATCAACTCATATTTGCATGTGTTAGCTAAAACTAAATCATGCACTTATGGTTAAATTTTGTAAATCTTTAATAACTTAGAACACAACAATTAGTAATAATGAGATTCCTTTTCAAATTTAATGATTATCTAGCTAATCATAATGGTTCCTTAAAGGCAGTTATAAGAGGAAGGGAAAGAATGGTTAAGGGGTTTAAGGCATTCACATGTGTCAATAAGCTTGAATATATTTAGGAGGAACTAAAGCTTTTGAAAAAGAGAATTAGTTCTTATACACTTTTCCAAGTTAAAAAGCAAAAGGAATATTAAAAAACATCATGAACTTGATTTACGATGAACTTAGAGATGTATAATAGAAGGAATATGAAAAGAATTCAATGAGGAATTAATCAAGAGAACTGGATGACCACTATTCACTTCTATGACATGGAGCTAGGATATTTTAGTTGTATGAAGGGTACAGGAGTTCCAAGTTCTTCTTCAGCTCAACCTTATCAAGAAGGAACTATAATAAAATCAACAGTATTATGGATCAATCTAGAATTTTAATCACTTCTCAGGAAATGTTAAATGATAAAGCACACTCATATTTCAAAAGTATCTTGGATGAATAGTTTTCTTATTAAGTTTTTTTAAAATCAAACACCAAATTCATATGCTAGATAATAGGAGAAGGTAATTATTAATACTTACTCTCTTTGTGGGATCAACATGTACTTACCTGTGCTAGCTACATCTACGTTGTGCGCTTACGGATAATTTAAATATTGATATAACATAAAAATAGCAATTAATGTGAGAAATAAAGGGAAATTTTTAGTTTCAGAGTTGCATAATTAAAAAAATTGGTGAAATTTCTTGAAGTACAACTTGTGAGGGTTTCACTTAACCTTGAATAAGAATTGTAAATAGTTAATTTCTCCTATGAAAGGGAAAGATGATTATAATAATTCCTCTTAACCCTAGTAAAGAAGATGTTGTATGAACAATTTCTCTTCATCTATTAAAGGAAGAAGATAGTGAATTTTCAAGTAAAAATTGGAGAGAGGATGTAGGAAAATAGTTGTTAAGTAAAAATTGATCTGTTATGAATTTGCTTTTTTATGAATTTTCCATAACCATTCATTACAATGGACAATTCATTCTTTATTTTATAAATAAGGTAAAAAGTGAACTCATAATGTTCACCTAACTCTTATATGCTATCTATTGATCAATAATAAGTTTTACCAAAGCCATTTCATTCACTATTATATCAAAAAATCTACTATATATGTCAGAGATGCTTTCATCATGCTATATGAGAATAGTTCATATTGATGAAAAAATATACCTACTTTTCTTTCTTTTCTTTAGTTCATGCATTTGTATATGTTAGTCTATCAATTTAAGATGATAGAGATTGATCAAATTATAAAATAATAAAATAAAATAAATAAACACAATTGATGTACTAGAATGCAAATTAAATTAAGAATCAATCAACGGAAATAGTGATACCTAGAATTCGAATCCTTATAGGACTTATCATATAATTAAGACTTCACACATTAACTTATTCTAGAGTTCATTGAAATATGGAAATTCCCTAATTATGCTAATATCTTTCTTATTAATATTAATACCTGATCATAGGTTGATTAATTAAAATCTCTTTCTATTAAAACCCCTTAAATCACATTAATTGATTTATGAATTTTATTATTAGGTTTGATCCTAATTCGTAAGGTTTATATTGAACTATCTTTAGGTTTGTATACAAATCCTTTTAATTATGCTAGATATATTCATATAAAAGATTTCTTAATCTCAATTGCATGAAATCACTCAAGAATTAACATACCAATAATATTATTTCACTACAAGGTCCATTTTGGGTTTCATCTAATCTAAGTACTAATAAAGTTTTAGTTTTTAATCATGGAAGACATAACACCAAAACTAAAGAGAAACCAAAATATTAAGGTTAATATGATGAATAGGTAGTACTTACCTCTTAGGGATTTGGCTTGAATTAGTTATTATTATTATTATTATTATTATTATTATTATTATTATTATTATTATTATTATTATTATTATTACTACTAATAGCGTTATTATTCTTATTATCATTCTTATAATCATCATCATCATCATCATCATTATTATTATTATTAACTTTTGATTATTATTATTATTACTACTACCACCACCACCACCACCACCACCACCTCAGCTGCTACTACTACTATTACTACTAATACTATTACTACTACTATTACTGTTTCTACTACTACTACTACTAGTATTATTATTTTCTTCTCTCTTTCTTCTTCTTTTTTCTTTTCTTTTCTTTTCTTTCTCTCTTTCTCTCTATAGCTCTCTCGCTCACACACACACAAACTTACTCTCTTTTGGTGTGGGTCATTTGGATATAGTCTTTCTACTAGTTAGGAGTAAGACTACCTATTATTGGACCCACTATACCCTACGAAGTAGCGTGATTCATAGTGTTGTTGTTATTGTGTTACTAGCATGAAATTATAAATCAATCTAATTCACTCCATAGTTCTTCAAATTTCAATTTAATTAACCCAATTCCACTTATGCAGAAAATGAACATTCATAAGAAAAATGCTAAAACCTTTAAACATTTTCATGCCCCTTGTTAAAAACAATACACTAAACTTAAACAACATATAAGAATTTAGAAGTTTGTTTGAAAAGTCACCTAGTCTTTCAATGTAAGATTAAACACCTTATCGTAAATATCCCCAATTACTCACCTAAATTACCATCTCAAATGGCTACTAGCCCCACTCCTTAACGTCAAACTTTTTAAAGTAGGTGGAGTGAAATGATTTATGCTAAGTTATTCACAAATTGCTATTTATTTATTTCTTTGTTTCTTCCTATCTGTGGTAATAAAAATGCTAAAAAAGAATTCACATTTAACTCAATGTATGTAAAAATTATACATAAAGTATCATCATACCACTAATCCATAGGTTTATTAATTAAAATCATTCAGGTTTAATATATAGATCTAGATATGGCTGGAGATCTTGATAACAGGAAATCCATTTCAGACTACTTGTTTAAATTTGCAAGGGTAGCCATTTCTTGGCAATACAAGCTATAAAAGTATGTAACTTTATCCACAACTGAAGCAGAGTATATAGCTATTGTAGAATTAGGTAAGGAGATGCTTTGGTATCATTGGTTGAAATTCATGATTGAGGAATGACAATTATAGTTGAAGAAGATTCAAACAATAAGAACTATACTGATATGTTAACAAAGGTGGTTCCTGCAAGTAAGCATGAGCTTTGTAGTAACCTTGCTAGGATGACTCTTAAATAATCATTGACTTGATTCTATTCTCCTCCAAAATGGGTTGGAGGGGGAGATTATTGAGCAACTAACCCTATCTAGAGACAAAAGTGAGTTTTAATGATCTTCAATATTATCAAGGATCACTGAAATGATGAATGAGTGAAGTCAAGATGGATAATGGTTGATTTGAAGCCATTCTTAAGAGATACAACCATTGAGAGCACAACAAGCCCGTGTCCTTAACTTACCTTGTTGTATGTGAAGGTTATGTAAAAGACTATAAATGTTTACAAGATAGATGATGACTTATATAACTATATAAGAATAGACACGCCATTGTCCCTATCATACACATCCGTGTGTACAGGTTATGTAGGTAACTGAAAACATGTATAGGTGGATGGAAACAGTCAAAGAAATACATAATAGTGTGGAAACATATATGCTCATGTCACAGGTGTACATGACCATGTAAATGGATCGTGTCACTAACTGAGATCGTTTACATTCATGATTCCTTGAAATACGGCTGGGACAAGGTCACTTATATGGTCATTCAAGTAACAATGTCCAAAAGTTTTAATATAAAAGGAGAAATGATGAGATTCATCAATATAAGTGAAAAGAACTCCAAAAAATGAAAATAAAAAAAGTCAGAGTGAGCTAAGAAGCCTTTCTCATCCTGTAATTGATAATTTTGCAATAAGATATCTTTTTAGAGTGTTTGTTTTAGGATTAGATTGATAGTGTTTTCCATTTTGGAATCTCAATATTTAATCAATATTTTTTTAGATTGAGTATCTTAAGATTAATTTTTTTAAGAAAGGTAATTTTAAATTAATGAAATAACTCAATTATAATAAGTCATTCAATGGAAAATAACCTAAACTACACCATATGTCTAGAAATCACTACATCTATATCCAACCATTTTAGGAAAGTTAGATCTAAAATGTGTAATTTCCAAGGTTTAAGAGAGTTAAATTTTCCAAGAAGTCACTAGCCTCCTGCTACATTCTTTTGTCACAAGTTTTATAACGAGCTACTCCTTTATACTTGTTATTGTTAACTCTATAAGGGTGCTTGTAATACACCACTCTTATAGAGCATATGCTCGACAATATCAATGGTATTCGAGAACATACTCTACAAGGATGGCATGTTAAAATGATTAGAATTACTCATTGCAAAATTTTTCACATTAAACACATCGTCAACAAACCAGTAATCAATTTGACCCATTTCATTTGCAAACATATCCAGTTAGAAGAGTCTTTACATTTTATAATTCATTTATACAATATACAACAATTATGAAATACAATACTTAATAGAAATTGACTGAAGACATATGTAGGAACAAACTGATCCTGACCACTAACTCATGTTCATTTGCAGTGGCTATACTCCAATTGGTCTAACTGGATAACTCCTCTGAACTTGAAAAGCCACGTTGCAATTTTGATGAGTTTTGCGAACATAGTGAGCGAACCATCATTGATGAGCTCACTCATATCAAATACACAATTATCTCACATATAACCAAATATACAACATTCCTCATCTTAATAAGACATAATGAATGTCACACATTTCATATACTCTTTTCAGGCATAATTTGATCATGTATATCCCAATCAATCACATTATCAACAATTATCAATAATTACACAAATATGAAAATCACTTTATCATCACAATTTCAGAAATGGAATCATAATCATATAATTCATAATCATATATGTGCAAATACATATGCATATGAAACTCCACATTCGTTGTTATTTTTTTGTGACCGAGTGCCTTTCACTGTCTCATATCCCTCACGAATATTGGGCTCCTTTAGATACAGATACTGTCCTGTGCCTATTTTGGATACCAAGCTCATTAGTTACAGAGCCAGGTTCTACGTGTAGAATTCTGAGCTTAAAGCTCTTTCAAAGTGGTCACTCTGGTCACAATCATATTAATGTGATACATCAAATCACAAAATATGCTACCAATAACATTTATTCATGATGCATAAATATATTTAGATGTTCATCGGACCTCAGTCCAACATTCAATTTTTGTTAAGTATACAGATATCATTCAAATTTATATACAGACAGAACATTCCCAATGCATTCCCAAATATCAAAATCCTTGGACTATTTATGTCTGGAATTATCACAATCAAGTCATTAATAATTCAATACATGGGAGTTAAATAGAAATATATCAATCCTAGTGAGAACATCTAGGTTACTCACAATATGCTCCAGATTAGCCATTGCTTTCATGATCTAGAAATGTCTAGATGCTGACGTTCACTTTTGTGTATCTATCGTCATACATTACATACACATATTTCACACATCAATAATTTGTTAATCATATGATTATTCAATCATTTTCACACGTATATATATATATGGGTTTGCTTGTCCAAATCACACAAGTTTTATTAAGTAGAACTCATTATCATAAGACTAAATATATTCGGGTTAAAGTGACCTTAAGTTTGCTTAAAAAGTCTAATAATAAACCGAACTCTAATTTATTATTATAACAATGGAAGGCAACAATTATGTTCAAAACATGTACTTAATATTTTAGTGAGGGATTTGATTTTCTCATCAAACAGTAAGTTACATGTAGAATATCTAACATATAAAACATATATATATATATATATATATATATATATGTATGTATGTATGTATGTATTTATATATATAACTCATGCACTCATAATCAAATTTTATTCATAAAATATAAAGCTTCGTTTGATTCTAGTTGTTAATATTCATAACATAAAATAATAATTCCAACTCTTTGGAAAAAAAATTTTAATTAAACCCATTGATTCCTAAATGAGTTAAATTCCTATTCTAAATAGAAATTTAATTTAAGTTGAAAATAATTCTCAAATTCAATTGGATACTATTTCCAATTATCTTGACTCCTTTAATAAAATTTAATTGAAACAATTTTCAATAAATACTCTTCTTACTTATTATAATGTAGAAAAAGTCCTTTTCTAAATTATATAAGTAACATATCTGATTTAATTACAAAACATTTTTTCATAATTAGAAAAGTATTTTTAATATTAAAAGTAAATTACTTTTAAAATTAAATAATTTTTAATTTATTAAAAAGTCCTTTATATTATGTATTTAGAGACTAATTTCTCAATTAATTAAAAAATCTTTCTTTAATAATTTATAAAAATATTTAAAAAATATTTTAAAACTTCTTTTCTTAATTAATAAATGAAATTTCTTAATTAAAATTTGAAAACATTTTTCAAATTTTAATTAAGAAAAATATCTTTTCTAATAAATCAAGAAACTTACTACACATAAATAAAGAAACAATTTTTAATTAAATTAAAAAATAATTCTATAAACAAATAAAATCATAAATTTAATTTGCATTAATCAAATTGAAATAAATGAATTTAATTAAGAAACAACTTTCTTAATTGCTTACGAAAACACTTTTCTTAATTTTAGGAATCTAATTAACTAATTTTAATCTGATTAAAAATAATTAATTGTAACTCTAGAAAAAACTTTTCAAAAATTTAAATAGCAATCTATTTAATTATTAATCTTAATCATATTAAGAAAAATAATTGATTTAATTTGGAATTGATTTTGAATTTAAGACTCTTTTAAACTGTGTTTGGAATAAATTTACAAAGATTACATTAATCTTAAATCTAAACAAGCCTTGTTTGTTTAGGAGACATTAACCTTGTAACCAAACAAGACAAATCCTACTCTAATGTCCAAACACCCTTATAGTTATCCATTTTGTCAAATACTCCTTATTCTAACCTTAGAATAAACTTATTACTAACGATTAGCCCTGGTCTCTGCAGATGATCCTTGTACCTTACTCCTATTACTTAGGCCTATATGGATTAACAACCATGCTAAACTTGAAAGCTTAATGGGGAAACACTTAGTTTGGATGACCACTTATAAGAGTCATCCACCAAGCACACACATTCATAAATATCACAAAATGTATAAATAGTGATGACATAATTAATCAAGGTACATAATGCAAATATGCTTTAATGTATTATTCATATATCATAAATTCATATTTAGAAACCAAATATTAATATTCAACGCTCATCAATACAAATTATCTTTTCAATTTCTCATTATTACAAATCATCAATATAATCAATACAAATGCTCATTAATACCAATTATTCATTTTATCATGCTATATTTCTTATTTATAAATGTTTAATTTACTTTTTGTGTTAGGCCTGCACATTTCCGTGGGTGTGGATAATGGGAACTGTAGATATCTGAAGATATCAAATTGTAGATACCTGAAAGTATTGAACTACAAAGGCATCAAACTGTAGCAATTGCATTGTAACCCTATAGACATGCCGATCTATCCACCACCAAGACAATAAAGCAGACACTGCAACATTTTCTTTCAACAATTTGCCAATTTCACAATTCATATATTGACAAATCATACGATATTTGTTTGAAATCATAAAGTTTGTATTTGCGTTCAGACATGCAAGTCATAACTTACCACCATTAGAAGTTTATCAAAATCATACTTATATAATCATGCTATACACATATAAGCAATAAATATGCATATAAATCATCCATATAATTATAAATTTCCTTTAGCATACATTATGATCAATCTTAAAATTCAACGTTTAATCACCCACTTCATATATGGTAAGTCATATTTCATTTATTTCTAAGTGTTTGCAAAATTTCATAAACATCCAAAAAGGTTCGGATATGATTTGGTAAAAACCAGAAACAACAACAAACTCCAAAATAATGTAATTTCCTTCTTGTCGTGTCCCCTGCCCAGAATTCATACCTTCACTTGTTCAGTATATTTCACATGGAAAACATTTAAATTAGGTTTTTAGGTTTGCTAGACATTTGTTTCCCTATGTCTCTAGTTTCCATAGCATAAAAAATTTGGCCATTTGGACTTATAAATCATAAAACATACACCAAACATCACAAGTTGCTCCAACACAGGGGCATCATCAGGTCACCATTGTCAATCTCAAATTCCAATGTCATTCAACTAGAATTAGTTCAAGATATCTTTTTTCCTTCTCTTCTCCTTTGGCTTTGTTTGATTCACTAACTAGAAATACCACAAATACATATCTTAACCCCAATTCCAACCTTTTAATTCCATCTCTTCATAAGGAAAGCAAGAAAAAAAAGATGAAGAGAAAACCACTAACTTTTACCTTGATTTCCACCGAGGATTAGCTTGATTCCTTATATGCAAAATGGTGTGACGAAGAAGATGAAATGGAGACAAAATAAGAAGAGGAAAATTTGGTATTCAAAACCCTAAATGCACATCCCTCTCTCCTCTCTTACATGTCCATTTCATGACACACATGCTTCATTCCTATTAGTCACATATGCTTTAATCCTATTGGTCATACATATTTTAATTCTATTAGTCCATGTGTTGATTTTAGGAAAATTGCACATTTGGTCTTTCTTCTTCCTTTAATTCCCACATTGGCATATAATCTCATCAATTAATTTCATCCTCATCCATATTTCACGTTTAAGTACTTATGTCCATGCCGAAATGAACAAGTAACCAATTTACCCATATCTTTTACATTAAGTACCATTATATCCCTTACTATGCTTAGATGCACTCAAATTTTTATGTTCATTTCTTAATACACCCTAGACATGCTATAATAATTCTAGGATATATGTTAGGGCCTTATGGCTACAATCATTAATATAGAGTCAATTATAATTAAGTGTTCGCTCCCATGGCTCGATTAGAGATAATTCATTTAATCATCTTCATGGTTGCATAAAAGAAGTGAAAGATCTATCAAATGGAAGTTAAGTGTGCCTTTTTGAATGTTGATAGGTGTGAATTGCATAAGGTTTTAGGGCTTAATTTGTTATTTATTAAGTATCAATTTCAATGTTTAGTATATGTTTAGGTTAGAATTGTGTTAGTTTGTGTGTTTAATTGTTTTTATGGGCTAGTATAAGTCTTTGAGCTTAAATATTATATTTTTGAGGTACTTTGATGTGTTTATTAGTGTTTCAGGGGCAACATCAAAGAACAGAGAAGTTTCGGATAATTTCAGGCTGAAACAACAGCCCATAATCGTGGCATAATAGGCCATGATCATAACAGAAAATGGGAGCCAGCCTATGATCATGACAGAAAATGGGCCACGATCGTGACAGAAGACTTTGCCACAGCCCACAATTATGGCCTAATTGCCACGATTGTGAAAGAAAGGTTTGGATGCAAGCCACAATCAGACGCGCAAACAAGATAAAAGTTCAAGTTTTGAGGATTTTTTTAGAACGTTTGCACCCTAGAAAAACCCTAGGGCTACTCAAGACACACAAAGTATCTAAAAAACAAGAAGAACAAAAGAGGGAGAGCTTTTGCAACAGACACAATCCTGAAACCCTAGAGATTTTTATCGAGAGATTGAGGAAGAAACAAAGTAAGAGAGACGTGGAGAAGAAGCCTACTGGAAGTACTTCCCAGAACAAGAGGTTTCCTGCCATTGCTGCCTCCGTCATCTATTTTGAGTCTATTTCTGGTTTAATTTCAATTCTTATGATTGTATAGAATTTGGGATAGCCATAGATGATAGATTTGTTGAATGTTGAGGATTTGTCTAAATTCACCTTCGGAATATTTTGTCTTTGATATTAATGAAATTTCATTATTACGTTTTTATTAGATTTCTTGTGATTTCAATTCTGCACTTGTATAATTCACTAACAAACTGAGAGGGTGAACCGAGTGAAAAATTATTAAATTGGGTTAACGAGAATTAGGTAATTTAATAGATCAAGAATTAAATCAAACCGATAAATTTGTGTAATGAGAGATTTTGCATAGGTTTTCGGTAGTTTTTTGGACAACTTAAGATCTAATTTAGGTTTTGGATAAATTGTGAATCGAGAGATTGTAATTCCTATAATCTGATTAGGGTTACTGGTTATAACTTGAGAGAGAGTCATCAATCTTAGTACCGTCTAAAGCCAGTAATCCAATAAATTCATGATCAATTAGGTTTTCATTAAAGTCGGATAAAGTTCCTATTCTTCCCAATTGGTAGTTCCTAGGTTGATTATTGATTGGGTGTTGCATCTGTTATCTTGTTTATATTTTCGAATTTGATTATTGGAATTGATTGCATGACAGAAATATTTTCTTGTTTAGTTTTGTTTATTTTGAATTATTGCGAATTGAGTTTAGCCTCATATTTTAGAGTTAGATTAACCCTTCTCGTGGGATCAACACCTTAAGTACTGCGCGAATGACTCGTTCACTTGTAGAATATCAAGGTTAAATTATTAAAGATTTTTTCATATTGAAACTTGCGATCAAATGTCTACCTTGAAGAGGAGGTGTATATCTAACAACCATTGGGGTAATGTGGTGAAAGGACACGAAGATAAAGTGCTAAAGTTAAAGAAAACATTATATGGCTTGATACAAGCTCTGAGAGTTTGGTATAACTATATTGACAAATATTTTCAAAGTCATGGATTCATCAAATATCTACAAGAACAAACTCTTTATGTCAAAGAAGGTGAAAATGGAAGCATTCTTTTTGGATGCCTATATGTTGATGAATTAATCTTCGCAGTAATTACTCTAAAGATGTTTAATGAATTCAAGAAGATAAAAGTTAAAGAATTTGAAATAACTGACATAGGACTTATGTCATATTATCTTGGTATTAAAGTAAAGTAAGATGAATATGAAATTTTTATTTCTTAAGAGATAGATATAAAAAAAGTTTTTGAGAACTTCAAGATGAAGAATTGTAAGCCCATGTATACCCCAACTATTTATGCAACAAAATATTCAAATTTTGATGAAGGTGAAATGGTGGATCCTTATCGGAACCTTGAGGCATTATTTTTGGAGTAGGAATTGTATGCCATTTTATGTAAGTTCCAACTATCACTTACATGATAATGGATAAAAGAATTATGTGATATGTCAAAGGTACTATTGACTATGGCTTGCACTATTCTCCCTCATCCAATGTCAAACTTGTTAGGGATTGAAGAGGTGATATTGATGATGGAAAGAGCACAAGAAGATTCATATTTTTCATGGGTGACACTACCTTTACCTGGAGTTTGAAGAAGCAACCCATTGTGACTCTTTTTACATGTGAAGTTGAATTTGTTGCGGTTGCTTTTTGCATTACTTATGCAATGTGGCTGAGAAGATTGTTAAGAATGCTACATGTAGCTTAAGATGAAGCTACTACTATTTTGATGGGAAACACATAGATACAAAGTTTCATTTCATAAGGGTGTGCATTGAGAACAAAGAAGTTGGTCTTTGTTATGTTAAAAGCGATTGTCAAGTAGTTGATATTTCACCAAATGATTGAAGTTTGAAAGTTTTACAAAACTGCACACTTAGATTGGAGTCACAAAGAAGAATCAAGTTTAAAGGGGATGGTGAAAAATGGAACAATTATGTAAGTGGAGCAATTAATCAAACATGATTCATTTACTTGGTTCATGTATTTTCTAATACATCTATTCAAGAACCTATAATTTCTAGAAGTTAAGTTGAATTAAATAAGTTCATTATCTCTCGTGTGAGGTGTTTTGTACACCTATAAATATCTCATGTACCAGTGCATTTAAAACAAAGTGAAGAACCCAAGCAATTAAAGTAAAATGAATTTACAAATAGAGTCTGAATGTTCTCGCTTCTTTACTTATCTCCTTATTTTTTATAATTGTTGAGAAAATAATATTTCTCGTCTTCTACCTTAATCAATTTGATTCATTTGATTGGAAAAAAAAAAAACTAAATGTGAACGTTCAATCTCCTTAGCCAAATGGAGTGCATGGTCATGTGAAACATATCAAATCTCTTCGAAGGCCCATTCACAACAAAATGCCTCTGCACTTGTTTCACTCTCCTCTGCAATCTCAGGTACTGCCTCTGAGATATGTCCTTTAATATCTCCTTAATTCTTGGTATGTCTTTCACTTCAACAAGCACTGAAAAAGCTTTCCAATTCAATACATCGCTGAAAGGTGGGACATAGCCTTCGCAAATCAACACAGGGACGCATTCTGAGTAGATAGCTTCCACAACTCTGGGACTCGCCACTTCATAGCCACTTGGGCAGAGACAAAACCTGCTCCTTTTTAGCATGTAATCGTATGAGATAGCATTAGGCAGTTGGTTGTAGACTTGGACGTCTTGGTCTTTGTCTTTCCATTGCTCTAGAAGGAGACGCCTAATGTGGCCGTGTAGCCTGCCGGCAAAGAAGGCGAGAAAGGGCCGCTTTGATGGAGATGGGCCGCCCACAAGTCCTGTGATATCTCCTGTTCTGAGATGGATTTCTGGGAACGAAGCGTCTTTCCGAGGGTTGAATCCTTCAGAAGTATTTGCGTTGCATAAAACTCTAATGGAATTACGAAACAAATCTGGAACATAAGAAGATGTGCGCGGTCCCTGCGTTTGAACAAGCCATATCAACATATTCAAAAATCATATCTTGGCCTTGTAATTGTAGGACAGAATTAAAGACACTTACGCAGCTGAGTATTTACTTTTTGTGTAAGGGAACTCTCCTTTCCTATGTTAATATGTAGAACTCGGGTGTAACTCATTCAGTACATTTCATTTTCAAATATTCGCTTTTGTCTTGGATTAGTGACGGCCACCAAACTTTTTCCTTTACCAGGTCCGCAGTCGTGTGGCTTACATGGGAAACTTGAATTCAGGGAAAATAAGAATGAATTGTCAGACATTACTTTCAGGGAAAGCAATTGCATCCAAACGTCAAATCAGCCAAATCTAACTTTTTTTTTTTTCTTATTTCAAGAAAATTGGTATAAAAATGCCAACCCTCACATGTTAACTATTGTATTCTTCATGGTTTCATCTCCGCTAGCTATGTCGAGAAATGTGGGTTTTGATCTTTAAGGATACTCCAGGACCAAAATGTAAAAGATTTTCAAGCTATAATTATCTAAAAGAAATATTGCAAGTCTTTGAATATGTGATAAAAAAATCTCTTACCAAGTATACCTATAATCTAAGTTTTCTGATTATACACAACAAAGCAAAGCAATCGAGTAGTGTTCAAACAATTTTGATGTAGATATTAAAAGAAGGGTACGTGATTACCCAGTCATGGCAGGAAAGCATAAAGTGGTCAGCTCCTAGGCTTCGGTTCCAGAAAGGATGCTTGCTAGAGATGACATTTACGTAATCAACAACCATTCGTCCAATGGCATTAATTTCATGAGACCCTGGCGCATAGAGATGCTCAACCAAATTTACCACACTGAATGGAAGGAAATAAACTAGTGCCTTCTCAGGGTTCTTGGTTCTATACAATTTGCCCTTCTCCAGTTCGTGAATGAACCTCCCCTCTGAAGAGTATATACTTTTGCAGGGACCATCATGAAATAATGGAGGTTCGCCTTCCTTGTAAATATATATTTTGAATAATCTCTCCATCTCCAAATAACTCCTGAAGATTCACAAATATATTTATAGAACTTTCAGTTTTTCTGGTCGTTGATCTCTGTACAAGGGGAATGAATTACCTGTTATTATTACCACGTTACTATTTATTCTATAAATATCCATTCATTCAATAAACGAGTCATCCATTCAATAAATGAATTCTATTTATTAAATAGATGACTGCTCATAAAATAACGGGAATAAGTGATTAAACCTCAGTATAAGAGCTAGGCATGCTCGAAATGAATTTGGAAGTACCTGTGAAAAGCATTAGGGTTTCTGTAAATTGGACCTTGTGGTACGTAATCTGGGTCTTCATGCACGGATGAAAAATTCCGAATCTGGGCAGCTTTTCTAATTGAAGACCTAACTCTGGCAAGACTTAGTTCTCTTTTCTTTAACTTATCGGCTTGCTTCATATATCTTCTCTTTGCACCGAGTGTAACATCTTTTGAATCATTCACTATTGATATGACTTGTCCTTGTCTCTGATGAATCGATATAATTTATATATTATGTACCTAGAATTGATGGATTATATTACTACTTTACATATTCGAGTAAAAAGGTGAAGAAGGTCATACTTGAAAGGTTTCTTTCGTCTCGATATCATTTCGGCACGAGTCATTGGCGAAAGTACAGTTTGACGGAGTTTCTTCTGACAAAAATGCTCTAGAGTGAGAGGAACCAAAACAACCAAACCGCCATGTTACAGAAGATGGAAACGAGGACCAAGAAGACAACTGAGGACCCACTGTAAGAAGGAAGACAGAAATCACAATCAAAGGGGAAACAAAAGATGATACCACCAACGAATAGGATCCTGGCAGCGAAGAGGAGAGAGTTGGTGGAGAGCTAGGAGGCCTCATTTCTTTTCCATCCTTTTGACAATGCGGTTTTCTTCTCTGAAAACAATAGTCCACTTTTTCTAGTATAAGTTTGAGATTCATTACTTGATTTCTAGTTATCCTTTTCCTCGTGTCCGAGTTATTCTCTACAGTTCGTCCATTCTCAATAGGAAGACTTGGTGTTGCTGTGTCCTTTCGGCACTTGTAATCCATGCCCTATTACATTCATTTATTCATGATCATATAAGTTATTAATGTTATTGCAAATTATATATATGTGTGTGTGTGGGTGCGCTCGTGCTTATTTTTCATTCTTCATGATCATATATATATGATCGACATTCAACATTAAATTAAATAAAAAAGTTATTCTATTTTCGTCTTGGCAGTTTTACAATTTTGGGTATCCAGTTATCAGTATGTTAAAATATGCAAAAAGATTTATAATAAATATTGCAAAAATAAAGATAATTATACAAATGCAATGTATATCAATGATTTTAAATCCTAACTAAACCGACCGGTTCGATTGGAATAAGTATGAGCCGGTCACCTATCCAGTTTACTTTAACTTTATAATTGCTAAAATTAAAAATTAGCCAATTAAGTAACAAACTGACTGGTTTTCTTGAACCCATTTCTACTTCAAAATTGTGAGTATCTTCTCTTCTTCAACTTTTCAGTCTTTGTATTAAATTAAACTTTCATCTCCTATTTCATATTGACTTTTCACAGCAAATCTTAGTCTTTATCTCTGGTCAAACTTTAACTTCTTTATTAACACTTCAGTTTTGTTCAATCTTTTCCAATGGTTTCCCATTTCAATTGGTATTCTTTAACGTATTCTATTCTATTCCAAGCTCTTTTCTTTAATGTTTTAGTCTATTTATTGTTTTGATTCCTTGTTCCAATCATAAATTAACCTTGTTTATTATTGTTTATTATTGTTTCTTTTGCTAGTTGTGGTGATTGAAGACAAATTCTAGACTAACAAAGAGAACATATAAGGTTTATAGCTAATTTTTTTTTCAAATTTTCATCTTTTTTCATTTTGTTTTCATTTTTCTTTGATGTAAACCCTTCAATTGACACTAAACATATTTGTCCTATTTTGTTTCTGGTTTATGAATCTATTTCAAAGATGTTGAGTTTTCTGGGTTTGATTAAGTTTTTTGGTTAAGAAACAATTGGTTTAATGGAGAAGAATAAAGGGTTGTGGGATTGAAGTGTTCTTGCTCCTAGGAGTTTACCAGATTATGGGAGGTAGGGTTTGAGCTTGGATGATTTCAAGTTATCCTTATTCATCCCAAAAAGAGAAAAGGAAAAGAACGAGAGATTTCGGTGTTTACTTCACTCCTTACTCTTTCAATGTAAAAATGTTAAAGGAGCTTAGTTGTATGTGTAGTGTAATTGTTGACCATTGACAACGCATCATAACATTAGTAAAATAAACTAGACTACTACTATAGCAATGGTGAGTCTACGTCGATCCCACAAAGAGTGTGTGTATAGTTATTGAAATGAAATTAATCGATATTTAGGTTTAGGGGGTTTTGATTTATCAAACAAGAAAATAAAATGAAACTAAACTAATAAAACAAATTAAAGAAAACATACAAAAATGATAAA
>JAOQMS010000004.1:11696358-11720258 GCA_027563885.1 Erythroxylum longipes | reverse complement strand
TGAGACTAATAAAGTGGAGTTTTGAGAAGATAATCTGAAAGTGATCAAGGTGTTATCTTTGAGTGATAACTTACGTGTTAAGATAGTCTGCATCCATGAAGATAACAGAGTTGGTATCAGAGCAAGCAAGCAAGCAGGAGTCAGACTCCGAAATCGGTGTTCGACAGATTATGGTATCAGAGCATGCATGAAGAGTCAAGAGTCGGACTCTGGTAACGGGCTTCGACAGGTTTGGTATCAGAGCAAGGAGTTAGACTCCGGTAACGGGCTCTAACAGATTATGGTATCAGAGCATGCATGAAGAGTCAGGAGTCGGACTCCGGTAACGGGCTCCGACATAAATTTTTTAAGGTCCTCCACAGAAGACCTGATATTCCCCTCAGTTCCCTAATTTGTTTTGAAAAATTCTAAAACTTCTTTACCAATCTCTTCTTGTCCAAAAATAAATTCACCAGAAATAGATTTTATGGAGTATATTCGGATAGTATTTCTTCCTACTGACACTGTAACGAAGAAAAACTTTATACATCTATCCTCATCCTTAATCCAATTGACTCCATCTTTCTGATACATCAATAAACAATGATTATCCACTACCTGCAGATAGTGTTTAATAGGTTTCTTTTCCTCATTTGACAGATTCCCATTACTAGTAAGTTTTGAATTAAGAAGAGTCTATTTCTAGCTTCCTCAATCTCCTTTTTGTATTCTTGCATTCCACAGCTTCAATTCATGTTTAATAACTTTAAGCTTTTTTAAGAAAATGAATTGTTTAGTACCATAAAACTCAACATCCATTCTCTTGATTATAGCTTTCATAAATCCACCCACATTAGCAAGAAAATTATTAAACCTAAAGGAAAACTTGGTACTAACCTTTTAAAATAGATTGACCTTGATGGGACTGCAATCATAGAAACATGGATCCAAAAATATGGCTTTGCTTTCTGAAAAAGTGATTAACCAATTCACATTTACTAGGGCTCTGTTTAGCTTCTTTCGAATGAACCAATTTGAAGTCTGCTTGTTGCTTCATATGAACCTATGACCTTCACATTTTAAGTCAGTTAGTTCCACATCATTAATGCAATCAAATAGGTCCATATTGTAATTAAGCAGATTGTAATATCCCTCTACCTTAAACCTATAGATAGTGATATTGAAATCACCACCCATAAGTTAAAGAATTATCACTGAAGCTTTATTCTTCTCGGTGAACTCTAAATTTCAGATCTTTGAAAAGTCGTATTAAAACCATAAAAAGGTAACAAAAGCAGTGGAATACTCCATTTTAAATTTCAATTTTGAGTGAATAAACTGCTCATTTGCTTCCAAGGGTTCCACTTCCACTAGTTCCCCATCATAAACAATAATAATTCCTCTATAAGCATTGCATTGGTGATTTGAGATCATTTTCCATTGAGTACCAAAACAACTCAACTTATTTAAATTTTATTTTCTGGTTTTATTTTCTAACAAGAAAAATAACAAAGGCTTTTCCTTTTATGCAAAATCTTTAAAGCATTGAGCTTTAATAGGCTGTTTATACCTTTAACATTCCATACCAAGATGGTCATGTAACAATGCCCTTGTCTTTGGAGCTTTTTCTATTGCTCCTGTTGCCTCTTCTAGATTGAACTTTCACAAAATTTTCTTCTTGATAATTAGCATAATTTTGATCTTCCTTCTACTAAATTAGGTCTGGCATTGATACCTTTTGCACATTCTCAAATTTCGTTGTTCTATACTTCAATACTACCATCATTCTCTAGAGTCACTGTCAGTTCTTCTTCTTCCATTCTGACACTATTTTCTTCTAGATTAATTACCTCCAACCCCACCAATTCCCCATAGTCACCTTTTTTTAAGAACTTTCCTAGTTGGTTTCCACTCATTTCCTTGAGCTTTCAAAGAGGTCTCCATTGATAAGTAACCAAGACTATGTCTTCCCTAAGGGAATTCCCATCTGCCAACCTTAAACAAGAATAGAATCCTTCATTTCCTTAGAAATATCCATGCTAACATATAATCTAGCAAATCCTTTTTCATCCATGCATATAGGTTCCTCCTGTTAACTAGCTAACATACTTAAACTCTTTGTAGTCCAATATTCCAATATACACACCTATAAAGGTATGTTTTTTATTTTTATCTTCTAAAGCTCCATACATGGTTGCTAGTTACCAAGGAAAAGAGGAAGGTGTGAGATATGTCATGGTTCTTTTTATCACTTTTTGGGATTCAGTTTTTGAGCTGAAAGTGAATATTACGTTATCATCCTTCGTCAACATTACTTCTTGCATACCACTTCCTTCTATCACTGAAAATGGAGGTCTTTTTCTCTGAAAAAGGCTATAACTAAGGCTTCCTAAGTTCTGGCACCCTCTTGTAAAATGTAAGCTTCCCCTTAAATTTAACATGAGGAAAAAATTCAGAGAAGTATCCAAGTTGTCCCAACACTTGTTTCCATATTTGTCTAAATTTTGAAAGTTTCTGAACCAAGTTTACGGTTTGAGTGGAAGATTAGGATAAGAAGGTAGGCTGAAAATGGGGGACTTTAGTTGGAGCAGGCAGAGGTGGGAAAGTTAAAGAAGAGGGGGATAAGGAGGGCAAAGGAGGAAAACCTTACTCCATCAAGTTGTTTAAGGAATTCTAATAATAACAGGGATGGGCAAATTAAAAAAACCGTTACCACAAACATTAAAGAAAACCAACATTAAGAATTAAGATAAATGGAAAAGACAAGGTTACCGCGAAGAATAAGGAAGATGCTGAGTGGAAGCAATGGGATGCTGTAAGAGCATGGAAAAGGGTGGAGGCAAAACAACAAAATCAAAAAATGGAAAAGTGGATCCATGAAGAAGAGGAAAGTGAAAATAAGGAAGGCTTCCCTCTTACTCATCTATACTCTTGCAGTTGATTGTAAGAGAGAGTTGTAACTTACGTCCAACAAGCAACACGCTGGCCCAGAAACAACTCTCCATAATGAACTGTTTAGAAAGTTAAAATTCATAGCAATACTCTCAAATATCCTCCAGGAGCCTCCGAGCGCTGTTTTAGATTTTATCCATCGAAATTTGCAAGGAGCTTTCTACCGCCAAATTGGCATAGTGTCTGTTTTTACTTCCTTGTAAAGAAAAAAAAAAGAGAGAAAAGGTTGAAAGGAAACGGAAACGGAACAATCTTTCTGAATCATTCCGCTCTTAAACAACCAACACCTGCCTTCTACCACAAGTTGTGAGATTCCAGCTTTTGATATAATAATGCTACAAGTAGCTGCCACACCCGATGCCATGAAAAGAGAAAACAAATTCGTTTATAAAAGCATAAATCATACTATATCGCCATTGTTGTATGCCTTGGTCTGTTCTTTGATTTCAGTTTTATCCGTACCATGTTTGTTTTCACTTTCAGTCAAACTTTCTCCTGCGTACTTGGAGTTCAATATTCCTCCAATATGCTTATCGGAAGCATTAGCTTGAATTGCCTCTATATACAGCACCTTCACCAAGTTCCTGAAGCGACGCCGAAAGGTTGGCATTCGGGACATGGAGGTCACAATTCCTTGCAATCTGGTAAAGACGTCATGCACGAACTATTTGTTAAGAGGTGGTCCTCCACAGTGTCTTAAAAAAAAAAAAAAACGATTCACACTTGCGGTAGAATTTCTAATTCAAGGCACATATGCTTCTTACCTTCTAATTAGGGCTTGCAATTGCGCTTTTCTAACTCTGTCACCAGATGGAAATCCACATTCATCCCAATCCTCGTGTTTGTCATTTTCACAACAAATAGTGACTCTTCTAAGGCAGGTTTCTTCATTTTCATTCAGCTGGAGCTTCTTTATTTGCTCTTTCATAATTAAAAGCGGTTCAATGAACCACTCAAACACTCTATCCTTAGGTCCATTGTTTCTTGTCAGCTCTACATCTATAGCTGCAATCTTTTGTAATCATATTAGTCATATATGGAATCAGAAAATAAAGTTTATCAAATTCAGAGAGAGAGGGAGGGAGAGAGAGCAAAATATATCAAGATAGGACATACAGATCAACAATCCAGGGGAGTCTGACTTTGCCGATGCAATCAGACACTGGAGGATCGACCAAGTGGGTAGTTTGATGACCAGCTTCTTACAATTTCCCTTCATAATACATTCTTCGATATCCTTTTTACCAATCAGGTTATCACGAAGGAATATTCTACCATTCACCTCACATGACTTAAATAACCAATCCCAAACCTGTAATGAGGGTTAAGCCATGATGCTTAAGAAGACAATGGGTTAGCAACCCCACATTACACACTTCATACCTGCACTAATATATATTGCTGGATCGTTCCTTTCAGTGTTCTCGATCTTTCCATGAATTTTAAATCTAGAGAGTTTTGTCTGCCACTCTTCAGTTCATTAATCTTGTCATCGAGTTTAGGGCCAATATTTCTGCGATATCCAGGCCTGGCTGTCACACCAATGTCAACTTCTAGAATTAGCTGTCACACCAATGGAGTGTTCAACTTCTAGAATTAGCTCATCAAAAGAACCATGAAAGACGTTCCTACGCACTTTTTGCTGTTTGAAACATCCCATTACATGAGACACGTTATTTATGTTCTAATAAACGCCAATCGGTGGTGGTTCGAGAAACACATAGCATTGGTCATCCTGACAGTCATAATACAATCAACAATAGAATCAACAGCCCTGGCGCATACCTTGGTAAGCATGATCCCTCCCTCAAGTAGAGTTGATCATTTACATATTCTTCAAACATTGAAACCACAGCAATTATGTAGCGAAGTCCCAAAATAAGTGAGTCTTCCTGGAAAGAAGACTTATCAGTTATCAAATGCCAACAAGTATATAGCTGAAGAAGATAACAGAGGACGGACCTGATAGACAACAGCTCCACCGTAAAGTGCCAAAAAGAAGCTCGATATGATAGCAGATACCAAAGCGCTCACAACAGCCATTGGCCATAAGATTATGGCAAGTCCAGCAAATGGAACACATACTGTTTCCAAGAATGGCCCCTCTCTACCAATCAAGTCTTCCAATAATCTCTTCCAACCTTGAAATAGCATGTATGGACTTTTAAACAGAGCAACTGCTGTGATGAGAAGCATGTCCACTGGCAGGGCAATCAGAATTACTAATAAACAACTAGGCAATTTAGATAACCTGAGAAAGAAACAGGAACTTCTCAGAAATTGCACCATCTCCCAAAGTGATGTAGTTGAACAGAACAAAAGTAACTTACTTTACATCCATGGGTTTCTCATCTGCAGAGACTTTTTCACTTAGATCATCCATGTATGAGAAATATGAATGGAAACAAAAATCTGCAAGATCACGCACCACTGTGCAGCTGCCTTTGATAGTCGACACAGTACCATCCTAGAAACAGAAAATTCATGAAGAATGAATATCAAACCAGACCCGGAATTAAGCATTGTTCAAGCATAGAATACTATAATGCTATAGTTCTTGCAAGAGTGTATGTTGAAACTGAAAACATGATTTGTAAATGAAGAGAAATTGAAAACGGGCAAGCTCAAGATAGAAATCAACGAGTCTACAAATGAAAAAAAAAGAAGAAAAGTTTGATCTAGAACAAATTCAAGAACAAGACGACTCAATTCATATATATCAAACTCGACATATAGACCTCCGGACAGAAACAGAGACTTACAACAAAAAAATGGCAGCATTTCTTCTCCACGTTCTCTCCAACAGCCTCAAAAGTTGCGATAAGAGGAGCTAAAATCCCGTATCCAATACTACCTAAAAGGCTTCCAACTATTCCAATGATCGGCCAAAGGACCAAAGGCATTGGCAACGATAACAAAACTACGACCTTGAGAACTAACCCGATTCTCTTTGTTCTGCAAATCGCAATAAGAAAACAAAGTCGAGATTGAATTCAAATTGAAATGAAAACGAAAGGTAGAAACCAAATGAAGCGATCGGTATCTACCTTGCTACACAATAATAAGTCCATAGAAAATGAACAACCCAGAGGCCAAGAATAACAGCAGAATTACCAACTACAATGATCACCACTAGAATTGGACCAATTATTGAAGCTGCAAAACAGAATATATTTTGTTTTCAGAAGAAAGAAAGTAGATATTAATGGAAATGCATCTACCAGATAAAACTTGCGATGAGGGCAGTCCTGTAACCCTGTCTATCTATTAAAAACAAAAGAGTGTAAGATATGAGAGTGGATGAGGGTTACCTTTGAGAAGTCCGAGGGAGAAGAGCAAGAGGAAGAAAGGCAAGAAGTACAAAAAACTCCATAGTTTAGCCAGACATCCGATAGGAACATCCATTCTGCTTCCTGGGTGAGTTGGAAGACCTGAACATTCGGTTTCACATACAATTGCGAGCAGATAGTAACGAAGATGATAGGGAAGGGTGGTCGGGGTGTTTGCATTAGACAACACGTTGGCGATATATACACATCATAACGCAGCTGTGACTGAGAGAGAGTGCGAGTGAGTGGGCGGCTACGTGGCGGAACACTGTGGTCTGTAAAGACACTTGGCATAAAAGGGTGGGACGTGACACGGTGTGGAAGAAAAAGCCATTCCGTCTTTTGGCGGGAATCAACCGTCCAAATAAAATACCAATCTTAGCTTTTATCAGTTAATAAAATTCTTACTTTTCAGCTACTGTTTTTTATTAAGAGTGAAAACTTAAGCCTATACACATGACGATGATGCTACTTCTTATATTATTATTATTATTAGGATTATAAGCACTGTCCACAAAAAGAGGTACTTGCCCACTTTGGTATGAATTTGACAAGGGAGAAATGTGTCAATTGACTGACTTGTTCAGGCTTTGCTATGAGGCTGTAGCAGTCCGTATGACAGATTTTTCGTGAACCTATTTGACAATGCGGAGATAGTAATTCTGTTGAAACGCCGTTGTCTATAAATGCCAAAAGTAATTGAATGTTGAAGAGATGTACACAAAATGACCACAAGCAGTGGGAATATTGACAACTAAAGAAAAGATGATCGTCCTTCTCAAAAGCTAAAAAGCATAGGATATATAAAAAGTTAATACCAAGTAGCCTGGGTCTGTCTTTAGTGGATAGTCTGTTCAAAGCCGCAAATCATATAATATAAGAGTGAGATGGAGCAATGTAGGACTCCCAAACCAACATAGTCTAGGGGTATTCGGGTAGAGAATCAGCAAGAATTTTCCTGTAGAGAACCTAGTTGAATTATTCCACAGGGTAGACTCCTCCTTAGCTGGATCAGGTGCATTACTAGGCCAGTTGTTCACAGTGAGGTCACAAACTCTATTACAGTGGAAAGGCCATCCCCAGTTCTTGTTGATAATGATAGCTTGTACCCTGGTCTTACCAGGAACCTATGATTGAGATTTTCATAATCCCTCAGCATGTATAATGGACCCAAGGAATGCCAATTTTCAAACCAAAACTTAACGAATTTTCCATTAACAATTCAAAGCATAAATCATATCTCTGGTCCTAGAATTTGTTGGAATGCCCAAGAGTAACTGATCTTTAAAGTCCAGAGGCTCTTCCTTTTCATATAGTAATAATAGTGGATCCGTTTTGACCTATAGGTTCTCTTTCTCAATGCATAATTTTCAATCTTTTAGCCAATAAAATTCTACTCATCCTCTTACTTATCTTAAGTAAGCAAATTGTACTCCATTTCACACTAGGAATTCTTCTATTCTTGTCAGGTCCACTCCAAACGAAACTTATCAATTTGTTCAATGTTTTCATCATATCTTTAGGGATTGTCAACATCAACCTTCACTCAAATGTCAAAAATTTGTTGCACTAAGCTAATTGTTTCTTTTGGATAGAATTCCTTAATAGGATACAATCATTAGTAGTAATCTTTATTGCAAAAAAAAGGACTCCCATATTTTTAAAAAGAGCTTGTTGATATATTAACCCCATTGACATAGCATAAGCACCTACCTTAGAATGATTTCCTACAAAGAGATAATATGAGATTTTGAAAGGATTAAATGATAGACCTAAATTGGCTTTGAAAGTCTCCAGAGAGCTTAAAAGGATCTTAATTGAAAAAGGACAAACTCTATACAACATGAGAAGGACATAAACAAAAGGTAATTGGAAAATTTTGAGTTTACTACATCTATAATGAAACCTAAAGTTTGGTTCTTTCTATATTTGTAACATAGTGATCCTGGATACGAGCTCCATGTTGATGGTAAAGAGGTCAAGTGATTGACTAGGGTTAAGGTCAATATTAAATTTATCACAAGTGCACGATGTAGTTGTAACTAGCACAGGCAAGTACGAGTCGATCCCACGAAGACAGTAATTACTAGTAATTACCCTTTTTCTATTATCTAGCCTAGAATTAGATTTTTGATTTCTAATTAAAAATAAAGCTAAAATTATACTAAAATTGGAAACAATGCGAAACAGAGGAAATTACTTAGAAAAATCAATATCAAATAATAATGTCTAGGTTATGAATCCCCCTAAGAATTATTAAATAATTAACCTTTTATTATGCAATTATATTATTTATTATTGGACCTTGGAAATTCTTATCTTATGTTAATATCTTTCTCAATACTATTAACAACTAATCTATGAGTTGATTACTATAACTCTTTCTAGCTAAAACTCCTAGGATTGCATTATCGATTTATGAATTCTGCTATTAGGTTTGACCATAATTCAGAGGACTTATGTCAACTTATCTCTAAGTTTGCATGCAACTCCTTCCAATTATGGTATATCTATTCATACAAGAGGATTTCTCATTCTCAATCATATGAAATCAAATCATGCACTAATATTCTAGATATATTAGAATAAGAATGAAATGCATAATTGAATTGCATTAAATCAATCAATATAATTGCATTAGACAAAAGATTAAAACATATTGTTATCACAAATTAGGGTTCATCACCTAAACACTAAACACATTTAGTTACTCATAAATATAGAATGAAATCAATAAAAACATGCATAAAAACCAATAGAAAAATAAAGAAATCATAATTCTAAATATCTCTTTCTCTTTTATTGGATCTTCTTACAAGTTTGGATTAGATGTAGCTTTTTATCGGATCTTTTTGATTTTAACTTTGTGTTTTCTGCATCCTTTGATCAAAATCATTACCTCTGAATGTTGTTTACGACCTAAATTGCTTAATAATTCATCTCTTTTTTGTTTGCCTCTGCTCACATCCTTTTATAGTAAAAATTAAGATTTTTGGGATATATACGGTCTCTTACAAGAGCGTGTAGGAGATCGTGTATAATCAAAAACACTTGAATTCTCAATTTCACATGGGCATAGAGACTTATATGCGTAACATACAAAATCATGTATATCAAGATACACGGGCATGTAACTCCATACGACTAGAACTCAAAATCTTCAATCTTCACACATTTATCGAGAATTACATTGTCATTGTACACAATCATATAAGTCTTTAGTTGTTTCAAATCTTCATCTTATATTACGTTTTCATCAGAATTCTTCTTCTTTTAGTCCATGAAGGCAAATATAACCTAAAAATGCACTTAGAGAGAGTTAAGGATCTAATATACAACAAAACTATGAAATATTAGGCAAACCATTTTAAATATGAGTGTATAATTATAGTCAAATTAACATCCATCAAACATGCTTATACTTAAGCTTTTGCTTGTCCTCAAGTAAATCATAATTTAAATTAACAACTTTACAACATCATCCTTTATTAATTCTGACTTGGCCATCCACATGCTAAATCATCATATCATATTAATCAAATTAACATATAATAAAATTAACTTCATAATTCAATAATAATAATCATGTCAATACTCTTATTAAAATAAAAACATATATCTATACACCCTCAATAAGGTTTCACTCAATGCACTTAATCATAAGCTTGTAATATTATCATATCTCCACCACTTGTATGTAAACTAGAAACAAAAATCAAAAAGTCTTTATAAGGTTGTAATGGGGCTTAGGTAAGGTATGATTAGGATAATAAAAATGTGATAAATTTGAAGGAAATTTACAAAGTAAACATTAGAAGAAACCTGTTCATAATATATAAGTCCTTTCATTATAAATCCATTGCTAATATTTTTTTTCTTTTTCTATTATGACAAAATATATTTTTTTGAGCATTCATCATGTACCACAATTAAAGAAATATTTAACCTTTCAAATTTCAAGTTTCAAACAATCAAGTAATTTAAATGACCTTTAGTGATCTAAGTGCCTTTATTACTTCAATGCTTTTAATTTAACAAATCTAATCTCAATATGTATAATAAAATCAAGTTCTAGAATTGTTCAACTATGAATGATAATGCACATAAAAGAATAAAATAACTTAAAATTTTATGAATATTTACTCTTAGGGCTCAAAAGCTCACATAAATATTGATCTTATATGTGTAAATAATATGCAATTTTCATTCAAATTAACTATCTCATTGACAGTAAAAATATGACTTATAAAAACAAATTTATTATAACTATCATCCTTTTTAATACTAATTCAAATGAATAATCAATAATGAAATAAAGTATTTATGGACAGATTTCAACCAATTCAGGATATCAATTAATAAGATTTGATAACCAAGTTGTAATAAACTTAAGAAAATTATTAACCCCTTTCTCACACTTAAAATTGGATATTGTCTCCGATGTACACAATATGAGCATATCAAAGTCAAAAGTGACAAAGCGGAGTTTGGTACTCCCTTAAGTAATTAAATTTTCAGAGTTTGATTTTTATGAGTTTGGGATTGTTCATCTGATACTGGATACTAACATCCTTGCAAAATATAAAGAAAAGGGATAAAATAATAAAAGAACATAATAATAACAAAAAATAAATATGGAAATAAAAATAAAAATAACGTAAAAAAAATACATCCTAATTCTTAGGTTGCCTCCTAAGTAGCGCTTGGTTAATGTCTTTAGCTCGAAGTGCCTTTTACACTCAAGGTGGCTTGGTTAAATTAATATTTTCAATATTATTATTAAGCTCACCTTCAAAATATAACTTTACTCGATGGCCATTAACTTTAAAATTACCTTTATAAGTATGACTTATCTCAATTACATCGTATGGAAATACTTTCTCCATAATGAAAGGTCCATAGCATCTTGATTAAAGCTTACCACGAAACAATCTTAGGTGGGAATTGTAAAAGAGAACTTGATTTCTCTCCTGAAATTGTTATGACTGTTTGATTATCCGATCATGATAATTTTTGGCTCATTCCTTGTAGATTTTGAAAATTTCATAAGCCATTAGTTGCCATTTGTCCAGTTCACTAATTTGGAAGTTTCATTTTTCACCTTCATGTTAATGATCAAAATTCATAAGTTTAATAACCTAGTATGCCTTACGTTCCAATTCAACAGGCTGATAACATGCTTATCCATAAACTAGCCTATCGGATGTAGTGCCAATCGGTGTCTTAATGTCGTCCTATAAACCTATATAGCATCATCTAACTTAATTGACCAATCTTTTCTTTAGTGCTCTATAGTCTTTTCCAAAATTTTAAATCCCTACTAGAAACCTCGACATGGCCACTAGTTTAAGGATAGTATGGGGTGACAATCTTATGATTGATTCCATACTTCTTAAGTACCATTTTAAATTTTGCATTATAAAAATGCATACCATATCACTAATAATTGCCCTAGTTGTGCCAAAATAAGATAATAAGCTTTTAAGGAATTTTATGACGACCCTAGCATCATTTATGGGTAAAGCTTGCGCTTCTACCCATTTGGAAACATAATCAATAGGTACTAGGATATATCTATTACCAAAAGAAGTGGAGAATGGACCCATGAAATCAGTACCCTAAATATCAAATATTTAACAAGCAAGAATAAAATTTTGGGGCATCTCATCCTGGGGGAGAGACATTACCTAATCGTTGGCTTCTATCACATAAAGCTACATACCTTTGGGAATCTTTAAAAATTGACAACCAATAAAAACCTGACTTAAAGATCTTTTAAGTTGTCCTATTTGAACTATGGTGACCTTCGATAGGTCCAGTATGACAATGTTGCAAGATCTTCCACCCATATATTGAGGCACTCATCTTCTTACTATTTGACCCACAAAGAGATGGAACAAACATGAATCTTCCTAAAAAAATATCTCAAATTAGTAAAGAATTTCTTTTTTTGTTGATAAGACAACCCTTCTAGTAAGATCTTAGCCACAAGGTAGTTGCAATATTAGCAAACCAAGGGGGTTTGACCATGCTTACCTCATCTAAATTTTAAAGACACTTTTTTGTAATGCGTCTTTAATGCCTTCTTCATTCAACTATTCCAAATTCAGGCTTTCCAGGTGAGATAGATAGTCTGCTATTAGGTTTTCAACATTTTTTCTTATCCTTAATCTTTAAACCATATTCCTCCATTATGTACTTAACCAGATCATCAAAGATGACCATCATGCACTTATGAAAGGTAGCAAGTGCATTGCATAATCCAAGAGGCATCCTTCTATAAGCGAATGTACCATAAGGACCTATGAAGGTTGTTTTCTTTTGATCCTCTAAAACAATTAGGATTTGAATGTAGCCCAAAAGTCTATCCAAGAAGCAGTGGCACGTGTGTCCTACTAGCCATTCCAACATTTGATTTATGAAGGTTAAAGGGAAGCAATCTTTAATTTTTGCATCATTCAGCTTTATGTAATCAATGCCTACTCTCTATCTAGCGACGGTTCTCGTAGGAATCAGTTTATTCTTTTTATTAGATATCACATTCATTCTTTCTTTCTTTGGTAGAACTTGTAAAGGACTCACCCAAGGACTATTAAGAATAGGGTAATCATACTAGCATCTAGAAGTTTAATCATCTCTGCCTTTACGACTTCCTTTATATTAGGTTTTAGTCTTTTCTGAGGCTATACCACCAGTTTGAACACATCCTCCATTAAAATTTTATGTGTGAAAAAAGAAGGTTCGATCCCTCTAATGTCAGAGATCTTCTAAGCAATGGACTTTTTATTCTATTTAAGTATATTAAGCAACTTTTCTTTTTAATCCACATTTAGAGTTTATGCAATAATTATTGGTAATTTTGAATTCTTCTCAAGAAATGCATATCGCAGGTGATCAAGGAGTGTCTTAAACTCTAACTTTGATGGTTCTTCAAGGGAGGGTTTCAACCTCATCTCTGTAATTATGTTTGTTGCTTCAATTTCTTTCTTTCATATAAGAGGCTTATTGGCCTCATTTCATCCTCATTTTGAGTCATAGATAATTCTTGCACGTTTTTAAACACAAATTTGTGCATAATGCTTGAAGTTACAGAATCATTAATATCAATAAAATAACAGGAATCATCACACTCAAGGGCATGCCTCATGGAATTAGATATCTTAAAAGCGACCTTTCTTTCACCCACCTTAAGAACTATTTACCATCATTAACATCAATAATGTCTCTAGCTATAGTCAGGAAAGGACGTTTTATAATCAAAGCTGCTTTTATATCTTTATCCATATCAAGTATTACAAAGTCCACTCGGAAGATGAACCCATCAATTTTAACAAGAACATCCTTAATGATACCCCTAGGATATTTAACAGATCTATCAGCCAAATGTATACTCATCTTAGTAGGATTAGGCTCCCCTAATTATAATTTCTTAAGTAATTTATAGGGCATTAAATTAATGCTAGTCCCTGAATTAGCTAAAACTTTCTGTAATGAAAAATTAATAATAAAATAAGTGATAATAAAACTCCTTGGATCTTTAAGCTTATATGGCAACTTGTTTTGTAGGATCACTGCGATTTGAGGAATTTACCAAATTACTCGTCCATGCAATCGTTCTTCAGCTTTGCTAGATATGGTATGGTGGGCTAAATTTCTTTAACTTTTGGAGGATGCCCTATATCTTTATCCTTATATTGACTCTTCTCATGATCTTCCTCTTCATTTTGGATTCTATTGTCTGTTTGTAATTCCTTTCCACTTCTAAGGGTGACTACCTTCATAAGCTCATTAGGATTTGGTTCGACGGTACTGAGTGAATTCCCCTTAATTTGCCAATTTATGAATCTAAACCTCCGATTTATGTATGAAAGCCATCTTTCTTTAATGATTGGCATTTGATTCCTTAACAAATTCCAACATCATTTCTTCTAACGAAGACTTATTTTCTTGTTGCTAGAATCCTGGTGGAGGGTTATTTGTGGCTTGGCCCTGATTTTCCTAAGAAAATTGAAGGTGATTCCTCCATCTTGGATTGTGTGTGTTGCTATATGGATTATTTTGGGATCTAGGACCATTCCTTAAATAGTTCATATGCTCAGGCTATATTGTTGGATAATCTTGACCTTGATGATCTAGCCTCTACACCTTACACTGCATAACTCAACCTTGTGGAGAAATCGTAATTCTATCTTTTTTCTACTTAAAGCTTCCACTTGGTTTGCCAATTATGCTACTGCATCCACTTCTTAAACTCCTGCTAGCTTATTGATTCTTGCTCTAGATAAGCACCACTGGTAATTATTCATCGCCATATCCTCAATAAGGTCTTGGTCTGCTTCTAATGTCTTTTTATTCAGCTTACTCTAATTGCTGCATCAACATACTGCCTAGTGTTATAAATTAACCCATTATAAAAAGCATGGATTTGCATCCAAAGTGATAGACCGTGGTGCGGGAATTTTCTAAGCATCTCCTTAAACCTCTCCTATGTATCATATAAAGATTCAGCTTTGAATTATGAGTAAGAGGGATATCATTCTTGATGCGTGTCGAATACACTAGAAGATAAAACCTAACTACAAAACTAGATTTGTAGCAGTGGTGAGTAAGGATCGTATCTATAAGGAGTGTTCGTGTAGCTTTGGAAAAGAATCGGTGTTTACGATATTGGGGGGTTTTGGTTGAAAGCGGTGAACAAAATAAAGTAAAATTGAATTTAAAAAAGTAAATCAAATTGAACATTTAAAAATGAGAAAATTGATGAATGAGTTTGGAATTTGGTTCGTAGTTCAATCTTAGCCTACACAAATTAAACATACTTTATTGAATTGTTGTTTTCACACATCTCTTAGAAATTATTGATCGTAGGTTAACAATAAGTTTTGTTAACCCCAGTTTTCCCTTAAGTTGTGTTTAATCAAAATAAATTCTTTAACTAAACCTAGCTATTGAACAACCTAGAATAAGCTCTTTAGATTTAATAGGACAGTTTATTACAAATAAGGAAAACAGATTAATCTAGGCAACAACCACACAAGCTCGGGTCATTTAACCTATGTTACATTATCCTTAATAATTCAACACCATTAGTTGCCACAAATGAATCCAAAACACAACTATTACATATTGTATTTAAGATTCCAACAATGGGTTCATACATAAACAATTAAACAAGAACGAGAGTATCAATTATCCATATATGAATACCCAAATCAATAAACAAAGGATACATAAAAAATCCTTAAAGAGAGAAAGAACAACAATACACAATAAGAGGATTCCCAAATGAGTTCTTCGGCTTTGATTCACGTCTGAATCGGAAGAAGGAAGCTTAGCCCTCCATAGGTCTCCAAAGAGTGAGTGTTCTGCCCCTCCTCTTCGTACAAAAATGATTCATCCTTTTATTTGATCGCTCAAATGTCTACTTATAGTAAAAACTAGGTTTTTACGGAGATGCACAGTTGTCTGCATAGTGGTGTACCCAACTATTCAACCCAAAAAAATGTTGAATTATGATTGTGCACGGTCGTACAAGATGATGAATGGTTATGTAAGGTTAAGGTGATGCACAGTTATACAAATATATGTACGATAGTGCACCTTGTAGATCATGCTGAATTCTTCGTTTTCTTACATTTTCTTGTCTCATCTTCACCCTAATCAATATCCTTCTTCTTCAATAAAAATAAATGATTTCTATTATAAAGAGGATGGATCAAAGAATGTACTTTTAACTCACTTTAGCTCTTGAACTTCCAAATTGTACCTAAAACCATATATGGACCAAAATGAGTTTCTTAAGCATTTCATAGTATTAATCACTAGGTGTTATGGAATAAATGTACAATCAATTAAGCACATGATAAGTTCCTCTAAACTTAACTTTTGACCTTCCTCAGGCTAAACAACAAAATAAAATTCACAAACCAAAACTCTTACTCATTTTTCATATTTTCTAAGAGTAGATAGTTATAAGAAAAGAGAAATGACTTTCAAAACCACAGCAAGACTCAACATTCAATGCCTCTACTTATGATCAATCAATAATCATCTTCTTCAGAAACTGAGTAATCTAGGGGTAGACTTTGACAAAATGTGTTTAAGTATGATAGATTCAAGGGTACACTCAAAACTCCATTCATAATCAAGAGATTCCACAACTTTACTTATCATTTCATTTCTCTACCACTAAGATTCACATGCATAATCATAAATCAAAGGACTTTTTAAAGGTTATAACGTAGGCAAAGGTTAAGGTGAGATGCATTTGGGTAATGTAGCATAAAAGCTAATAAAGCTAGTAAAGAAAGAGTAACACTTAAGGTAATATCAAGCGCAAAAACCAACATTCACCAAAAACTGGGTACCATCAACTATGATGAATGCAAAAACTATGTTTCACAGCTCAAATCAAGCCCTTACACCACAAACCACATGAAACATAAATTACTCACAACAATTGATGATAAACAATACATTATAACCATAAGTGGCGATCCTTCAAAACAACATCTACTTCATATGCATCATACTCAAATCACCCATTCCTTACAACTTTAGAGGGAAAAACTGGTCATGGATAACTTTGCAAAACAATTGCATTTCCTCTTTGATACTTTTATTTAAACATATATTGATAGCGCGTGTCAAGTGCACTGCAAAATTTACCTGACTCTGAACACTAAAATTTGTAGGTATTGTGAGTCGGGATCGAATCCACAGGGAATGTTTGGTTAATTTTTGTAACAAAATTAATTGATGCAAGGAAAATATAAAAAGAGGTTTTAGATTTTTAAGCAATTTAGAAATTAAAGAAAAATTAAACTATCAAAACAAATTAAAACAAGCAATCAAAAATGAGAAAAGTGTTGAATATAAGTAAGGTCTGGTTCGAGGGTCAATCTCGGACTAAACATGATCAAGCATATTCCATCATCCTAATGTCTTTACAACTCTCTTTAGACTATTGGTCTGAGACTAATAGAACACTCTACTAATCTCGGTTTTCCCTCAAGTCATGTTTAATCAAGATACGATCATTAATCAAACCTAACTACCGAATAACCTAGGATATGATCTATAGATTCAATTTGGAAGTCGCATTACGAATTGGAAAATGATCAATATAGGCAGTAATCTCACGTTTGGGTTATCTAACCTAAGTTATGTTGTTTTTGGCGATTAATGATCTAAATGCTACTCACAAACATCAAAAGTAACAATTACGAATTACGTTCAATGTTTTAGCAATAGGTTCAAAATAAAACAATCAAAATAACATATTCAGATCATTCATTTGAAAACCTAATCAAATCAACACTAACAACACAACAATCTGAAAAGAAATTACAACCTTAAAGTGATAAAAATAGCTTAAACATGACTTGGGATGTTCTCACTGAACCGGAATCCATCTTCAAGCTCCAACAATCAACCTTAATAGCATCCATTTATATAAAAAAATTGAAGGAAGAATGACCACCGAAGTTGACTTTCCCTTTGTTTCTATGACAATGTTCTCTCTTTTGTTCTATTTCACACCACTCTCCCACTATTTATGATGGGACAAATAACGAAGGTTGGCCAAGCTACTATTCATATAAATTGCTTTCTCTCACGCAACTCTCTTATCTCACGTAGCTCTCTATTCACGCTACTATTGTGTGATGTGATAAATTAATGCAATGGACCACTTCACTATTCACATTTCAACTTCTCTACTACAAGCTTTCGACTACACTCCCAAACCGTAGCTCTCTCTGTTTCTTTTCTTTATTTTCTTCTTTAACCCTCTTATCCCAGCTCTCTATTTCATGCCCATCTTTTTTTTTCTCTTCTTTCTTTAGTCCTAACTACGTTGAAACTCAAATGAAATAGCTCCACTTATATTTCTTCACTCTAGCTTTGGTTCTCCCCTTTTCCAGCCTCCCCCAGCCAACACACACTTCTCCCTTTTCTTCCTTTTTTCTCTCCTTTCAGCTAGGTTTCCCAAAAAAGAATCAATTGGACAGGTGGCATTTTTAAAACCAAAGAGCCCACCTCATGTTGCTGTCCACTTTTTGTCTTATCCTCCAAGCTTTTTCATGTTTTTTTCTTTTTTTCATAAGATATCTTGCATGGACAGCTGGGATTTTGATACAGTAAAATGGACAGCTAGTGTGTTTACCATGCACTCACGTTAGGTGTCCTCTTCTTCCTATTCTTTGCTTCAGGAAGACAAAGAGTATAGAAATTGAAAAGATGACTTCAATGAGCATGCTTTCGGATCACTTTAATTCCTTCAGTTTCAAAATGTACCTAAGATAAAAAATGAGATAAAATGAGTATCCTAAGCATTTCTAAGGCATTAATTACTAAGTGTAGAAGATAAAATAGATCAACATTTAAACACATATCAAATCCCCCCATACTTAGCTTTTGACCATCCTTGGGCAAATTCTCAAAATCAAAATCACAAACCAACATTTTTACTCATTTTTCAAATCTTCCAAGAATAGATAATCATAACTAAAGATGAATGACTTTTAAAACCTATAGCAAAAACTCAACATTCAAGCTTATACTCATGATCAATCAATATTCACCACATTTAGAAACTGAGTATTCTAGAGGTAGACTTGGAAAAAAGTGTTTAAATAAGATATTTCCATGGATACACTCAAATACTACTCTGATCACAACAATTCATAACATTATATATCATTTCATTTCTCCAACACTAAAAGGCACATAAATAATCGAATCAAAGGAATTTTTTAGGGTTTTAATATGGGTAAGGATAAGTTGGGATGCATTTTGGTTAATGTAGTTTGAAAGCTATTAAGCTAGTTAAGCAAAAGTAATACTTAATGAAAAATCAAACACACAAGTTAGCATTCGTTTAAAACTGGGTACCGTCAGTCATAAAAATACAACAACTATGTTTCACAACTCAATTAGCTCTCACATCATAACACAATGAAATGCCCATCCAACATAACATCCTCTTCATATGCCATATACTCAAACACCCAACCAATACAACTTAAGGAGGATAAAATATTAATTAATGACTTTTCACAACAATTGCATTGCCTCCATACTTTTTATTTAAACATTTTTTCTTTTCTTTTTTTCTTGTTTTTAAAAGTATAAAAACTTGAAAGTGGCTACATCAACATAGGATTTGTAACGTGACATTTTAACAAATTTAAACAACCCACATGTAAGCAAACCCTCATGCTTTACACAATCACATTCATCAAGAATTAATAAATGCTCCACTAGCTTTAAAGCTTGGGTAGGACATTTGGTTAGGTGGATGTAATGTGGTTTATACAAAAATAAAATGTTAATACAACTTAAAAGGGATTAGCAAGGAAAATTCATATAAATGGGTAGGCTATTTGGCTAATGTAGCTTATAATCAACAAAGAATGCCTAATCATTTTCATAAATATGCGTGTGATAAACAATGTGGTCTTAAACAGAAATTCAACACAAAGTAAGGATGTATGAAGGTCACTCATAATAAACAAAACTATGAGACTGATATGAATGTGTTAGTGTAATATGGCTCAAAATCTCACTAGTTTTTGTCAACCACTAGTCACCAGTCTTCCAAGAATAATGTACATTAACTAATCACAAGAGAAAAAGGACATGCCAAATTTGGCTATGTATTTTTCTAATCAATTCACTCTTTAATTATGACTAAATAATCTTAAAAGCAATAGAACAATTTTGTTCATTTGATTTTGAAAACTACCTAAGAAGCCACATAAGCCATAATTAAGCTCAAAAACATACATAGAAACTCACATACCCCACCCCCACACTTAAAACTTACATTGTCCTTAATGCAAAATTAAATGCAAGAATGAAGCAGTTCACAAAAGTAATAAAAGCAGAAATGTAAATGACATAATTTAACTTCCCTTGGGTTGCCTCCCAAGTAGCGCCTTTGTTTAACGTCATTGGCTTGACCTCTAGTTGCACACATCAAGTGATACTAGTCATATCCTCTAGCATCAACACCTTCAAATCCTCTGTTTGGAAGCCCTCATAATACGGCTTCAAGCGATGACCATTCAATCTGAATGTCTTGTTAGTTTTAAGGCTCTGTATCTCCACTGCACCAAAAGGAAAGACATGAGTGATAACAAACGAACCAACCTAATGGGAATGCAAGTTAACTAGAAAGAGTTTGAGTTTGGAATGATATAGTAACACTTTTTGGCCTGCCAAAAAGCTTTTTCTCGAAATCATCTTATCATGAAAAGCTTTCTTCCTCTCCTTATATATCACTGCATTTTGATATGGCTCATTCCTCATCTCTTCCAATTCTTGAAGTTGCAACTTCCTATACACTCCTGCATCATCCAAGTTTGTATAAGTGGGTTCCTCTGTCACTAACGATGGCTTTCAGTATCCCGAACCTAGAGAAAATGTTAGCCTTAACAAAATCTGCAACAACCTTGGTATCATTTGTCCTAGTGGCTTTGGCTTCCACCCATTTAGAAACAAAATTAACTGCAAGCAATGTATAAGTAAAGCCAAAAGATGGAGGGAAAGGTCCCATAAAATCAATGCCTTAAATGACAAAGATTTCACAGAGAAGCAAAGAAGTTTATGGCAATTGATCCTTACGGGACAGGTTACTTGACCATTGGCATCTATGACAGGATTTACAGAAGGTATATGCATCTTTAAACAATGTTGGCCAGTAGAAGTTGCTCACCAGAACTTTATAAGCTATCCTTTTCACTCCAAAATGTCCTGAGCAAGCGTACGAATGCTAGAAGGCTAAAATTGATGATGATTCATTTTTTGGTGCACACCTCTTAATAACTTGATCTGCACAGTGCCTCCAAAGATATGAGTCATCCCATACTTAATAGTTTGCTTCACTCCGTAGGTTATACCTCTGAGCCTTTGACAAACCAACAGGTAATTCGTTGTAACTAAAAAATTGATAATGTATGCATACCATGGTGGTGTCGCATCGGCAGAAAATAATTGCTCATTTGGAAAGGTTTCTGGTAGAGGGATATTATCTTCTTCCTTTGTTAAACAGCTGAGATGATGGTCTGCCACCACGTTTTCTGCCCCTTCTTATCTCTAATCTCCAAGTTGAATTCTTGAAAGAGGAGAATCCATCTAATCAGCCTCATTTTTGCTTTTTTTCTTTTTAAGCAGGTATCGTAAAGCTGCATGGTCAGAATAAACAATCATTTTAGCACCAAGCAAATACGATCAAAATTTTTCTAAAGCAAAAGCCACAAATAATAGTTCTTTTTCAGTAGTGGAATAATTCAATTGAGCTAGGTTTAGAGTCTTTGAAGCATAGTAGATGGCATGCAAGGCTGTTCCCACTCTTTGTCCTAGAACTGCCACCATTGCATAGTCGCTCGTATCACATATGATCCCGAAAGGGAGGTTCCAATTTGGCGGCTTAATCATCGGTGGGGATGTCAGAAGCTCCTTAAGTTTGTTAAATACTTTTTTTGCACTTTTCGTCGAACTCAAAGGAGACATCTTGTTGACGAAGCTTGCATAGTGGTGTGGCTATCTTCGAAAAGTCCTTAATGAACCTTCGATGGAAACCTACTTGCCCAAGAAAAGAACACACTTCCCTCACAATAGATGGGTAAGGTAAAGAATAAATAAGATCAACTTTAGACTTGTCTACTTCAATACCCTTAGCAGATATCACATGGCCTAAAACTATACCTTGGTCCACCATAAAATGACATTTTTCTCAGTTCAACACAAGGTTAGTTTCTATACATCGTTCCAAAATAATGGCAAGATTCTCAAGACATTCATCAAAAGAAGATCAATACACACTAAAATCATCCATGAATACCCCGATAATCTTCTCAACATATTCGAAAAAATTCTTACCATACACCTTTGGAACGTGGCGGGTGCGTTACAAAATCCAAATGGCATTCTTCAGTAGGCAAACGTACCAAATGGGCATGTAAATGTGGTCTTCTCCTAATCTTTCGTTGTGATTGGGATTTAAAGATAACCTGAAAATCCATCTAAAAAGCAATAATAGTCATAGCCAGCCAATCTCTTAAGCATTTGATCAATAAAAGGAAGGGGAAAGTGGCCTTTTCGAGTAGCAGAATTTAACTTTTTATAATCAATTCATACTCACCACCCGTTTTGCACTCGGGTGGGAGCCAACTCACCTTCCTGGTTTGTCACAATGGTGATTCCAAACTTCTTTAGAACCACTTAGACAGGACTTACCGGCATCGAGAAGCTTCAGTACCTCCTTCTTCACAACTTCTATCATTGGAGGATTCAGTCTACGCGGAGCTTGCCTTGTGGATTTTGCATCCTCCGCTAACAAAATGGGGTTCATACATATGGAAGGACTTATCCCTTGGATATCTACAATAGTCCACCCGATAGCCTTCTTATGCTCTTTTTGCATTCGAACCAGCCTCTCCTCTAGATTTGAAGTCAACTTTGCTGAAATGATAACAGGGAGAGTCTGCTTATCTCCCAAATAGGCATACTTTATATGTGTAGGGAGTGGCTTCAATTCCAATTTTGGTGCCTGTATATCAGAAGGTAACAACTTTTGGTAAGCTTTAGGTATTTGTAAATCATACCTTTTTGAAGAGCTTTCCAATGAATCCAAGGTACCTGTCATTTCTATAAGCTCTTCTCCCATCTCAACAAAAGTGTTGGCTTCTACTTCCATATCCTTAGTTAAAACGATTTCCAAATGATCCCTGCAACTTAATTTAAACATTTCCTACACCAAAGGATCAATCACATCAATAGAGAAAACACAATGATCATTAGGAGGATGTTTTATGGCATCAAAAATATTGAAATAAATCACTTCCCCATCACATTCCATTGTGAGGGTGCCCTTATGAACATTTATCTTAGTTTGAGCCATATTAAGAAACGGTCTCCCCAACAAGATAGGTATCGAATTGCATAAGGTGTCATCATTCATATCCACAACATAAAAATCTGCAGCAAACACTAACTTATTCACCTACACCAAAACATCCTCAACCACACCATCAGGATAAGGATTGCTGCGGTCAGCAAATTGTGTGCTTACACTTGTTTCTTTCAAAAGGCCCAAATTCAAAGAATCATAAATGGAATGAGGTATCATATTAATAGAAGCACCCAAATCCAACATAGCTTTATCGATCATAGTATTACCAAATTTGCAAGGAATGGTAAACATATCTGGATCCCAGAATTTTGGAGGCATCTTCTTTCTGAATACTGCCGACACATTCTCACCCATCATCACTTTCTCATCACCCCTTAGTTTCCTCTTATGTGTATACAGTTCTTTGAGGGATTTGGCATACCTTGGTACTTGCTTGATTGCCTCGAGTAAAGGTATCTTGACTTCAACCTTTCGGAAAGTCTCTAATATCTCTTTATCTTTCTCCTCCTTGTTTGGTCTTGTCAATATGCTAGGAAAATGTAACAACCCCTCACCAATGGGAAGGGTAAAATAGTCATTTGGAATAGGTTATAAGTGCTTAAAATTGTATTGATATGTTCATGCATACACATGTAAGTGAATAGGGAATTTTTGCACATGTAAATGACTGTACATGCATTCATGACATTTCCCGGTATTTTTGTGAAGAAATGTGAATTGTG
>JAOQMS010000004.1:11679639-11696258 GCA_027563885.1 Erythroxylum longipes | reverse complement strand
AAAAATTAATAAATAAATAAAATTTAACTCCCAAAATTCACTTATCCAAACCTCATAATTATTTAAATCATGCTTAACTAAAAAAAAAAATCTGGGGGCCAACATTATGGGTATAACCTGCAATCGGATATCAGGAATAACAAATAAGCAGTCGCGGGCAAATATAACTTCTTTTTTTTCTTCTCTTTTTTCTTTGTGTTTTGTTCCAACTGAAACTCTCTATTTGAGAATTTATAATTGGTTTATTTATTTAGAGAATACGTCTTTTTGATTGATTCTTGTTAGGATATTATTATCAACATTGCACATTACTTTATTTGATTTATTTATTTCAATGGTTTTTATTATGTTTTAATTTTATTCTTATAAGAAAAATCATACACAATTATTTAAAAATTAATAATTAATTGAATCACACCCAAGAGGGTTTTATTTTGTTAGAGTTGACAAAGTTAGAATGTACAATAATAGCTTCAAATGTTGGAGGTTTTTACCACTAAATTCTAGAAGAGTCACTTCTATCATCATATCAACTTCTCCCCATTCTTGGTATTGTATCTCTTCCTTCAAGTAGCATTTCTTTGAAAAATATTAAACCACTAATAGAACTTTTTAGGTTCATGCATCAAGTTCACCCTACAAATATGCTTCCAGGCTGATATAGCTTAAACTTCAAGCCTGAAATAAGTCTTAGTAAACCATCCAAAAGTAACATACAAGATAGTCGCTCCATATTATTATTTTTATTGGATAAGAGTGTTTGGAGATTTAAGCAAACCTGAGGGAAGGTGGTCATAAGTTTTAACAAGAGAAATAAGTGAAAAAATGTTAAATGCCCTATTGAACCCCTACATGTAGACTTTAATAGATTATGAGAATTCCTTTCCTCTGAAGAATGATTTGTTATAGGAAAAATCTCTTCCTAGAGCTTGAGATAATAAATAAACATGCATATAGGTTTCATACTTGTATATATTCAATTTTTAGACAATTTAAGCGCTATCTTCATGTGCAATTTACAAGAAAGGACTGGTGTAAGACTATCTTGATGAATTGTAAGAAGAATGATGTTATAACAAAAATAAAGAGGATAAAATAATAGAAAATTTAGTGAATCCAAACTAGCTTCTTCTAGCCTTATGGTTCGTATTAATCTAGACTTAGGTTATGCAAAGATAAGACTCCATAAGCCTTCACTAAGGGTGCCCACCCATTTTTTCTTAACTTGTTACATTCAAGTACAATAAAAAAAGGATCAGACCTTAGTAGAGGAATTTTCTTTAAAGTAGGACATTAAGGCAAGCTCTATTTAAAGCTATATTATGGTCAAATGCAGATGTGTAGAGGCTTTGGATTACCTAAAGATAAGAGGATCTTAGAAAAGAATTCCTTAGTGGTGGTGTGCCAATAGGTCAAGGTTAATTTTACCAAGATAAGAATTCTTCAAATTCCTTGAATACATCAATAAATGTAGGTCTATAAGCCTTATGAGATGTTTTTAATAGGCTCTTCTTATTATGGAGATTTATAGTGAAAGGTTAATGTAGAGTTTGACAAAATTGTCAGTTTATGCCCTACAACAGACTTGGTTTTACACCCTATAGCTAATCGATTGGTCATAGTTTAGTAACAATTATTTAAAGGCTCTTTTACATACTTAGATGTATATAATAAAGTTCATGAGATAATTATACATCGCAAATAAAATTATGATGAGATTATAATTAGGAGATTCATACTACATTTATATATTATCCCTAGTTTGTTCGTGGTCATTGTTTTATTAAGCCTGGAAATTAATAGAACGTCAAAAGACTAGCAAACAATATGATTTTCCTTATTAAGGAAGTAGTTGATCTCGTGGGCTAAAGTATAGAGATACTTAAACAAATGTATGGGTGCTTATTAGAGAACAAGTTCACTGAACTTTCTCGATATGAGAAATACATTTGGAATATTACTTCTATTTCTATGCAAATTTTGATTGTGATGACTGTATAAGTAATTTTTTGACTTGAGATCTCTAAATCTTATATAAGGATTACTATGTTTTGATAATACTTATGACCTATTTTAATAATATATAACTCATTCAGTAGGGATTGGATTTAGCATGACCTATATGGAGGTAGTTGAGTGATCAAGATAGAATTTATCACCCTAAAGTAATTAGGGAGAATATTCCACTTTTCCAGATTACTATTGGTTCGGGAATCCTTGGCCGAGGCGGAATGGCTAGTTTACAAATGTTGTTAATTGAATCAATAGCTAATGGCAGAGAACTAATATGATTGGACTCAAAATATAGTAGACATTAATTCCATGCTTTATGTCTAATCAGAATATTATATGATAAAAGGATTGAATTATACAGAAAAATCATCCATAGAAAGGTTAGTCAAAACCACTTTGACATTCCTGAATATTTGGGTTATCATGATGCGTTGCTTGATAATTGAAGGTTGCATGATGTTTTAATAGTTATTTTAGTATGTTTATAGTTGTTAATTAATTGATTCATGCATGTTTAGGTTTAGAATTGTGTTAGTTGGTTAGATATTTACGTTTTGAGTGTTATGTGGGTTAGAGCATCCTATTGAGCTTTAATGTTTTGTTTTTGAGGTGCCTTGATGTGCTTGAGATCAGACATCAAAGAACGGAGAAGATTTGGAGGAAGCCCGATGGAGGACCCAGGGCTACGATCATGGCCCAAGATAGAATTTCATCAGGCCACGATTATGGCCTAAGGGGCCATGATAGTGGCTAGCTAAAGTGGTCTCTGCCACGATCGTTGCCCGAGGGGGCCATGATTGTGGCTTGCGAGTGAATAGATGCGGACTAACCTCTCGAACTTAATTTTTTGCTAGTTATTTTAGAATTTTAGGCCTAGGTAAAACTTAGTTTTTACCTTAATTAGAAAAGACTACATAAGGGAAGAAAAATGACCTAGAAAGAGAGCCTCCATTTGTCACTTTGGGAAAAAGCTAAGGAAGAGGAAGAAGGAAGAGAAAGAAGAAGGTGGAGCTTCAGCTGCTTCAACCTCCAATCCTCCAAGTTATCTTTTCTTCTTTTCATCTTTTATTTCATTCATTTGATTGATGAGGTGGAATTGATGGTGATGAGTCTTAGGTTAAGGATGATCTAACTTCTTTTAAGGATTTATACTTGATTTAATGTTAATCTAGTAGCTTTTGTTGTTAATTGTGTTGGTTTATGTGATTAGTTATTGTGATTGCATACTTTGGTAAGAAATCGAGAGAGTGAACTGAATGCAAAATGATTAGGTTGGTTAATGAGAGTTAAACAATCTAATAGACCATGCAAATAATCAAATCGATAATTATATATAGAGAGATCTCGTGTGAGGACCTAGTTGTTTATTGGAGGAAATCTTCAACGGGACGTAAGATTCGGATGCGAGGTCGAGCAGAGTTGGCGAACTAAGTCATGCAAGACTCGAGGGTGTGCGAAGGCACTTGATTTCGGTGAGGCAGGTCGAAGGTATGTAAAATGTGTGAGGTTTTATACTATCTTGTGTTATGACTTGTTTTTAGTCATGGAGCGACGAGACTGCACCATGAGTGAGCTTGATCATGGAAGAAGGACTTGTCCATGGATGTGCATTGATGGACCTATGTGCGGATAGGCCTTGGTGAACACATCAGCAGTTACGTGGCAACTATGGATGATGTGGCACGTGATGATGTGGCAGATAAGATCACAGTAGATGAACATCAGCTTTAAGAGACAAAGATTATGTAGAAGGATCATCTGAAGATAGAGTAGATCTTTGTGGTTATGGATAATCACTCTTAGATAATGTAAGTTTTTATCTTGTTATCGAGATGTAGCTTAATCCTATTAGATAGAATCCTAATTGGATGGGGATGTCATCTATTGGTTAGATTGATGTAATCTGATTAGGATAAGATAGGATAAGATCGTAATCTCAGCTAGTAAAGTTCTATTAGGATTCTACCTTAGTCATCTGGAGGAGCCTATAAATAGCTCATTAGAGGTAAGAGCTATTAATTCACTCACAAAGGAGAGTGAAGAGAGTATTCAGTCAATGAGAGAGATCATTAAAAGAAATCACTTAGAGGATAGAGCTTTGAGATTTGAGAGCTTTTGGGGGAGTTCTCATTGTAAGGGCCTCAAGGAGAAAGTTTCTTGTAAGGGCTTCGAGTAGGGAGTTCCTTGTGAGTGCTTCGAGAAAGAGGTACTTGTGTCTTTTGTTAACATTTTGCTGAGAGTTAATGAAAGAGTAGCTTCGGCTTCATATATATATATATATATATATATATATCTTGTTGCTTTCTTTACTCTATTTTACACTTGTGTTATTTTGTGTGTGAGAGAAACACTTTAAACACTTGTGTGCGCGTCAGGTGTTCGAGAGCTAACGGAATTATTCGGCGACATTCACGTGAGAAGGCTGAATCTTGCTTAAGCAGACCGAAGTGGGATTGCTGGACGAAGTTGGCCATAACTTGTGAAAGTTCAGGTCCAAAGTAGACCTTTATGACACTAGGGGTGACGATGCTTAAGAAAGAGATATGGCGGTGAAAATGTAGAAAAATCTAATCTGTGAAAAATGATGGGGCATGCGTAAGATACACATCCCATGTTGGAAGAGCGTGTCTGGAGCAGACGCTACTGGCACGTGTAGATGCCCCCTATTTGACTGAGGTGCATATAATGCCTGTGGCTCACAAATCCCACACACTTTTTAATTTGATTTTTATATGTTTAAAGCATTAATTTTAATTAAATTAGTTTAAATCCCTAATAAATATAGTGTTTTCTAATTGTTTTCAAAGGGTTATTTTATTAGGAATACGTTGAAATATTGTTTAATTTTTAAAGGAGTTGAATTATTAAATTAAATAAATTATCAAATCATACAAATTTTAAAAGAGTTATCTTTCATAATGAGATTATGATAAATAACTAATATAATGAGATTATATTAATTAAGATGAGATCTTAATTTTTAATATTAAAGTAATTATTTTTCTTAATACGATTAAAATTAATAATTATATTTATTCCTAATTTAATTTAGAAAAGTAGTTTCCAAAATTAGAATTAATTATTTTCAATTAGATTGAAATTAATTAATTAGACTCTTTAAAATTAAGAAATTTTGTTTTCTTAAGTAATTAAGAAATATGTTTATTAATTAAATTTATTTGTTTCAATATGATTGAGATAAATTAATTTTATGATATTATTTGTTTATTGAATTTTTTCAATTTATTTAGAAATTGTTTCTTTATTTATGAATAATATGTTTCTTGATTTATTAGAAAACGTATTTTTCTTGGTTAAATTTTAAAAATTGTTTTTATTTATTAACTAAGAAAAATGTTATTTCTTTTAATATTTTGAAATTTATTTTAACTTATTAAAGAAAGATTTTAAAATTAATTATGAAATCTATCTCTAAATAAATAATACAAATGACTTTCTTAATTAAATTAAAAAAAATTATTCACTTTTGACAGTTGTTTCTTTTTAGTATTAGAAAATAATTTTCTAATTAAGGAAAAGTAATTTCCAATAAGATTAGAAATAATAATTTCCAATTAGATTAAAAATACTTTTTTAATTGGATTAAAATGTATTACTTATATAATTTTGAAAAAAAGGGGTCTTTCTAAATTATAATAAGGAGAAGTATAATTGTAGAAAATTGTTTTCAATTAAATTTTGTTAAAAGAGTCAAAAATAATTTGAAATTGTTTCCAATTGAATTTGAAAATTGTTTTCAAATGAGATTAGATTTCTATTTAGAATCCAAACTTAATTTATTTAGGATCCAACGACTCAATCTAATTTAATTTTTCCAAGTAGTTGGAAATATTATTTTAGATTATGAAGATCAATAACTAGAATAAAAAATTGAAATTTTATGCATATAATTTGATTACGAGTGCATAAGTAGCATACTTTATTTATATGTTTGATATACATATTGGATGTATGTTAAATTGTATGTTTTACATATGTGATATTTTACATGCAACATTGAGTTTGATGGGAAGAATGAAATTAAATCCTTCGTTAAAATTTTAAATACATGCTGAGAAAGTGATTGTTGTCTTCCATTATTATAAGAATAGACTAGAGTTCTATTTATTGTCAAGCTTGTTGAACAAATTGAAGGCCTCTTTAACTCGATTATGTTTAGTTTTATGACAATGAGTTCTACTTAACTAAATTTATGTGACTTGGATGAGCAAACTCATGATTACATGAACTAAGAGGTAAGGTTAGGAATAACATATAAGATATTTTTGACAAGAGTTATTACTTAAAAGATCTAGGAGTCACATGAGATGTGATTGATAAAGTTGTTATCTACCTAATTTAAATGTAGTTGGTTCACTGGGTAAACTCAAAATCAACTAAATTTGAATAAGATCCTATCCCACTAGAAATATTTGAGTAATCTTTTCCAATGTTAGTAAGGGCTATTATTAATTTGAATAAAATAGTAGGAGTAACCAAAATCATGATTGAATTCTTAATCTTATTTAGTAATCATGGCATATAATCAATTACTTGCTTTTCTTACATTTTATTTTTGTTCAGAATGGACTTTACCTTGTTTAGTATAGTTGACTCTAAGTTAGTGAACCAAATTTCTTATACATAGTATTATGTTTGAGAAAAGTTCTCAAAGCTAGAAAAGAAAATTGTATGACCATTTTGTAATTTTGCTATAATATCTGATGAGGGATTTGGTAACAAAGTTTTTGAGTTGACTAATGTCTCATAAACTTGTATGACAACATGTAAGATATATGTCAAAACTATGATAACAAGATCTAATAGGTTGTATAGAGTCGAGTTGAAAGGTATAATACCTTAATGAAATTGTTTCATTCACTTTAGCTTACTAGAAGCAAAACATGGTGGTAGCGTGTCGTAACATTACATTAAATAACTAAACTTAAAACTATAGATAATGATAAGTCTAGGTGGATCTCACAGGGAGTTTTTGGTTAGCTTTCATAATGAAAGGAATTGGTGTTTAGAATATGGGTGGGGGTTTCAGTTGAAAGCGGTAAAGAAAATAAAGTGAAATTAAACTAAAAAACAAATTAAGAAAACAATCCAAAAGTGACAAAAGTGATGACTGGGTTTGGAATCCGGTTCTTAGTTCAATCTCATCTACATGCGAATGAGCATACTTCCATGTCTTGTTATTCTCATACCTCTCCTAGCAACTATTAATCGTAGGTTAACAGCAAGTGCTATTAACCCTGATTTTCCCCTAAGTTTACCTTAATGATTTGACACCATTAGTTGATACAAATGAATCCAAACATAACTATTACGTATTATATTTAAGAATCTAGCAATGAGTTTACATAAAAATAATCTAATAGAGCATTAAGATCATTCTTACACAGCACCTAATGTAACAAACATAGGATAACATAAACAATCTCTAAGAGAGAAAGAACATAATACATAAGAGAGAGATGCCCAAAGCATGCCTTCGGCTTCGATTTCACCTCAGAACTGGAATGGGCATGCTTAGCCCTCTATAGGTCTCCAAAGAGTGCGTGCTCTACACCTCATTTTCTCCCAAAATTGATCCGTCTTATGTTTTGTCGTTCAAATGTTGTTTTATATTAAAAATTAGGGATTTGTATAGTCACACAGTTGGATACATGACTATGTATCCAATCGGTTATGTTATAAAATGTGCCCAATTCTTGAACTTATACAACCATGTAAGTAGATACACGGCCGTGTATCTTCCAAGTCATCTTTGAAGCTTCACTTTATTAAATTTTCTTGTCCCATTTCACTCCAATCTATCTCCTTCTTGTTCCACAATGACAATTGAGTTTGAAAATCAAGAGGATGCCTTAAAGAATATGCTTTTAACTCACTTTAGCTCTTATACTTCCAAATTGTACCAAAACTCAAATATGAACCAAAATGAGTTTCTTAAACATTTTATAACATTAATCACTAAGTGTTATGGAATAAATGTACAATCAATTAAGCACATATCAATTTTCTCGACACTAAGCTTTTGACCATCCTCAGGCAAAATGATAAAATCGAAGTTATAAACTAAAACACTTAATCATTTTTCATATTTTCTAAGAATAGATAATCATAAGGAAAGATGAATAACTTTCAAAACCATGGAAAGAACTAAACAATAAATGCTTTTACTCATGAATAATCAACAATCCTCATCTTCATAAACTGAGTAATCTAGTATTAGACTCGAACAAAATGTGTTTAAATAAGATAGATTTATAGATACACTCAAACATCATTTATGATCATAACATTCCCCAACTTTACATATCATTTCATTTCTCCACCATTAGGATTCACCTGCATAATCATTAATCAAAGGACTTTTTAAGCTATTGTTCCACATTTTATATTCAAGCCCTCAAACCATAAACCACATTAAGATTAACCAATTAGAAAGAATCACTCATAAAAATCCATGTTAACAATACATTAAAACTATAAGGAGTGATCCTTCAAAACAATATCTACCTTATATGCATCATATTCAAATCACCCATTAAATACAACTTTAGGAGGAAAAACTAATCATGAATAACTTTGCAAAACAATTGCATTTCTTCCTTGATACTTTTATTTAAACAATTTTTTCTTTTAATCTTCTTTTTTCTTCTCTCATTTTTCTTTCGCTTTTCTACTTTGTCTTCTTTTTTCATATAAAAATTGAAAAAAGCTACATCAACCTTATAATTCATTGATAAGACCAATCATAACTAACCCATATATATGCACACCCCTATACTTATACTTTTGTGCATCTACAATCATTAATAATCAATAAATGCTCCCCTAGGTTTAAGGTTTGGGTAGGACATTTAGTTAGGTTAAAGGTATGTAACGTGGTTAGCACAAAAAGAAAAAGCAAATAAAGCTCAAGGGGGCTTATCAAAAGGAAAATTCATATCAATAGGTAGGCTATTTGGCTAATGTAACTTATAAAACAAAGAATTCCTATATCACTTTCATGTTAATGCAAGTGATAAAATGTGGTCTTGAATAGAAAATCAATGCAAAGTTAGGATGTACCTGTCATAAAGGTTACACATAAACAAAAGACATGAGACTGATATGGATGTGTCAGTTTATAAAGGCTAAAAAATCTCACTAGCTTATGTCTGCCACTAATCACAGCTTTTATAAAGATAATGTATATTGACCAATCACAAGAGTAAAAGTACATGCTCAAGTTTTCATGAATTTTTCTAGTTAGTTCGCTCTCTAATTATGACTATATAGTTTTAAAAGCAATATAAAAGGAGAAAATGTTCGTTTGATTATATTGATTCTCTCTCTTTTTGTTTGAAAAATTAAAAACTCATAAGAAACACATAAACTTAAAAACACACATGCATATCCTAATAAATGAGAAAATGTAAAGGAAAAGAAATAAACTTCCTATAAGTTGCCTCCTAAGAAGCGCCATTGTTTATTGTCTTTGGCTCAACTCCTTGTTTTCCTCATCACATGACAAATTTATGATCTTCAGGTGTCACACTTTGCTCCTTTTCCACTTGAGGTAATTCAGGATGGGGCCTAAGTTGATGACCACTCACATTCAGCATCTTCCCTATCTTCAGACTCTTAATCTCTACTAAGTCCCTGCACTCTTGAAAAATCTCCAGTATCTCTTAACCTTTTTCCTCGTTCAATTTCTCTAACTTACTAGATAAAGGTGAAAGGTTAGTCTTAATAACAATTAGAGACTCAGTACTCACCTTTGAGCTAAATGATATATCCTTTTCCCCTTCAAGCTCCTTCTTAACTTCTTCTTCACAAGCAATCCCTTAAGTATTCCTCTCAAGATTCTTAAGCTCCTTTCCAATCTGAAGGTTTTCGCACTAATGTTCCTTGGATACACCTCGGATTGAGATTGTTGCTTCTTTTCACTTTGTGATTCTAGGTGGTTGATCGTTCCCACCATCTGACCTAGATGACTTACCGAGGTTGGGAATCAAAACATTGCAACTTATTAGAACCATTTTACATCCTGATGAAGTTGCAGAGTATTAGCATTAATATCATTAACTAAGTCTTCTAGAGATATGCTTGTGTTTTGCTCGCTCTCCAAATTTTGGTTGCTACACCTTGTCACTTGTGAAAATTTCCTTACGTCCTACTAAAAATGTAGAGTATTAATAGTAATGGCATTAACTAAATCTTCCAAAGATTTACCCAAGTTGTAATAAGAGGCTTATCATCTATATGGGAATTGTTGTGCATTTTGCAGCTTATTTAGGAAGTAGTCATACTGGTTAGCGTTGATAATATCCAGTAGTGACATACTACCTTCATTATGTCCTTTTTATATAAAAACACAAACAAAAGGTTAAAAGATTAAGAAATAAATGTAAAAAATAATTACGAACAAATATATAAAAAGCACCAATTAAAATTAATAACAAAAACTAAAGAACTACGCTCCCCAGCAACGGTAGCAAAACTGTTAACACATCATAACACTACACAAAATAACTAAACTTAAAACTATAACTAGTGATAAGTCTAGGTCAATCCCACAGGGAGTGTTCGGTTAGGTTTTATAATGAAAGGAATTGGTGTTTAGAAAATGTTGGGGGTTTTAGTTAAAAGTGGTAAAGAAAATAAAGTGAAACTAAACTAACGAAAAAATTAAACAAAGTAATAAAAAATTGATAAAAGGATGAATGAATTTGGAATTCGATCCTTAGTTCAATCCCAACCTACATACGAATAAGCATACTTCAATGTCTTATTATTCTCATACCTCTCCTAGTAACTATTAATTGAAGATTAACGGCAAGCTCTGTTAGCTTTGGTTTTCCCTTAGGTCGCGTTTAGTTAAAGCAAGCTTTTTAACTAAGCTTAGCTATCAAACAACCTAGAAGAAGCTCTCGAGATTTAATAGGACAGTCACATTACGTGTTAGAAAAATAGATTAATCAAGGTAACAATCACATAAGCTCGGTTCATTTAACCAAGATTACGTATCCTTAATGATTCGACACCTAGATGCTACAAATGAATCCAAACACAATTTTTACGTATTGTATTTAAGATTCTAGCAATAGGTTTACATAAGAACAATCTAATAGAGCATTAAGATCATTCTTATATAATACCCAATTCAATAACCATAGGATAACATAAACAAACCCTAAGAGAGAATGAACACAATACACAATAGAGAGATACCCAAAATGTTTCTTCGAATTTGATTTAACCTCGGAATTGGAATAAGGATGCCTAGCCCTCTATGGGTCTCGAAAAAGTCCATGCTCTGCCCCTAATTTTCTCCCAAAACTGATCCATCTTATGTTTTTCCATTTAAATGTTGTTTTATACTAAAAATTAGGAATCTAAGTAGTCATACAGTTGGATAAATGTAATTTTTATTGTAAAATGACATTTAAAGGGAAAATTTTCCAACTGTGCATACCAGAAAATGTGCCTAATTTGTGAACTTACACGTCCGTGTATCTTCTAGATCTTATTCAAAGTGAGTTAAAAGCACATTCTTATCCCTTCACCCTAATCCTTCTTCTTCTTGTTCCACAATGACAATTGAGTTTGAACATCAAGAGGATGGCTCAAAGAATGAGCTTTTAACTCACTTTAGCTCTTATGGTTCCAAATTGTACATAAAATCAAATATGAACCAAAATGAGTTTCTTAAACATTTCATAGCATTAATCACTAAGTTTTATGGAATAAATATGTCGTTATAGTTGTCATAAGAAGAAAGTGATTGCATGAATTTTCTTGCCTAGACACGATGTGATAGATATCATATATATAATTCTAGTTCATTCTTATGAGTATTTGATATTGAATTTAGATTCAACATTATAATATTCAATGCATGATAAGAAATAGATTGTTGAGTAAAAGTATTTGATCTAAGTTTATGTAAATAATTTGTATGTATCAAATCAAAGGATACTTAAGCTTAACTTAAATGGCAAGAATACAAAGTTAGATAACCAAGACTATCTTTTTATGCCATTTTGATTAAATCAACATAATAAGAATCATAAAGTTATACTTAAAGATATATATATCCTTTTGATTATGGATAGTATGAAACTTGTTAAGTATAAGAATAACTAAATCAACCTTTGGTGAAAGGATGGTGCTGGAATTGAATTGTTAAATTTATACATCTGATGTGTTTGATAGAATAGTAATGACTTTATATGATATCGTTATGTATTAAATGAAATATTGATATAAATATTTTGAAAAGTTCAAATTGTTAAAATCTAAGTAAAAATTAAGCATTGAGAATATTGAAGCACTTTAATGAGATCATTGTGGTAGTTTTTAGATTTTTTGTTATTTACAGGGAATATGATTCTCTGGTGAATAAATTCATAAAAAAATTTCATAATAGTATGGATTTATGTAAATAGGAAGATACAATATGAGATATTGTATGATGCAATATTATTCCTTTTGTAGTTATGCCTAGTAAAATGACTTACCTTCAATACTTTTGATTGAATCAATTAGTAAGATTTCATATTAGATATGAAATGATAAGTCTTTGAAAGAGTCAAAGTTGATTTAAGGATGTGATGCTTAGCTGAAGCATATATTATCCATTAAGTTTTGAACTCAATTAGATAATAAAAGGTTACGAGATATCTAAAAGGTTGGATATAATCTTAAAGACTTGTTGAACAAATTGTTTGTTCCAATGTGTACTTAAAGGAAAATAATTCTCAAGAAAGTAGTAGGAGTAAGATGAAATTTGAAAATTTCAAATCTCATGACAGTATATCCAATTGGAACTACTGCCTTTGTTGATACATTTGATATATAGTATTGACTTTCATGATGAATTCAAAGAGTTTGTTTTGGAAATGATTGTGTTTGTTCCAATATGTACTTATAGGAAAATAATTCTCAAGAAAGTAGTGGGAGTAAGATTAAATTTGAAAAGTTCAAATCTCATGACAGTACATCCAATTAGAACTACTGCCTTTGTTGATACATTTGATTTATAGTATTGACTTTTATGATGAATTCAACGAGTTTGTTTTAAAAATGATTGTGAATTTATCATGTCTACAAGAAGGTTAGTGGGAATATAGTCTTCCTCTTCAGTGGGAGTATCTAGAGACATTGTTTATAAAGCAAAAATTTTAATTTTCAATTGTTGAAAATATAATTTTCCAAGAGCAACTCATGTTGGATATGAAAAAGTTAACAACTTAATTATGGGAATTAGATCTATAGAGATAAATTGGAAGTTGTTCACCTAATCTAAGTCTAAGTACATAGATAATGTACTAAGGATGTTTAGTTTTTAAGATATCAAATAATTGTGAAGTATTAAAGATATCCATTATTCTATATATGAGTTGATATTTGAGTTTAAGGTGATAAGGATATTTACTTCAGAAGTAAATCATGATTACGGTATATTTTACTTAGAACAATATTGTTTAGAGATTGGAAAGGTTCCAATGTAGCAATGGTTATTAATTAAGTCATAATGCATTTTTTATTTAGTGGAAATGATTAACTAGATTAATAAGTTCTTTAGTGAACTTGATATAGTTCCTTACATTGTTCAAGATAACAATGTAGACTATGGAGCATTAGAGTTATTAGGTATGTAAGAGGAGCAAAGATCTTATCAAAGATCCAAGGATGTATTTAGGTTATTGTTCTTAACTTTGATGATAATTAAGATGAAAGTTACAAGATTTAAGCAAGTACTCACTATGGAGAATCTTGTAGAATTCTCTCATTAAGCCACTGCCCCAATAGTAGCATGACGGTAATATGGTGATATGCTATATGATACTTAAAAAAATTGGCTTAGTGCAAGTGAGAATTGTTGGTTTATGCCTTAAACCAATTGGTTAGTTGTAGTTTAGTGAAAATTATTTAAAAGCATTCTTTATCATATACATACTTATATGTATATAATAAAGTCCATGGGATAATTATACATTACAAATGAAATTATGCTAATATTTACATTGTATTTATGTATCATCCTTAAATTATTCCTAGTCATTATTTTATTAAGACTGGACACTAATAGAACTTAAAACTACTAACACATGTTATGTTCCTTATAAAGGAAGTATTCTATCTCGTAGGCTAAAGTATAGAGATAGTTAAACAAATGTGTATATGTTTGTTAGAAAACAAGTTCACTAAAATGACCCAACATAGGAAATCCATTTGGAACATTACTTCTATGTGTACATAAATTCTCGTTTTGATGATTATATAAGTGATCCTTTAACTTGAGATCTCCAAACTTATCTTGTATAAGGATTGCTTTGTTTTGAGAATACTTTTTTATCTATTCTAATAATGGATAGCTTATTTAGTAATCATTGGATGTACAATGAACTATATGGAAGTAGTTAAGTGATCAAGATAGGATTCATCACCCTAAAGTAATTAGGTAGAATGTTATGCTATTCTCGATTAATATTGATTTGAGAAATCCTTGGCGAAGGTGGAATGATGTTTTGTAAATCTTTTACAAATGTTATTAATTGAATCAATAAGTAACGATGGAGAACTAATATGATTGAACTTGAAATAGAGTATACATAATTCCGAGTTCTATATCTAATCGGATCATTATATAATGAAAAGATTGAATTATACAAAAAAATCATACACAGAAAGGTTAATTAAAACCACTTTGACATTCCTAAATATTTGGGTGGTCATGATGTATTGCTAGATGTCAATCTTGATCTATGGATATAGATTGTTTGATTAGAGAATTAAAAATAAATTAAAAGAGTTTAATTTATCTAATCCTAAATATGATTTAGGGTTATAATTTGTATCCATTACCAATATATTTAGGAATCTAATGGGTCTCACATAAAGAACAGATTAAAGAGAGCAAAGATATTTTAGTCAAGTTGGACTTGATCGTAAAACCTGAGAAATTTTATAATTAAATATAAAATATTTAATAAATAAGGATCAATATGAGATATTGGATCTTATTTGGGCATAATTGGTATTTAGTTAGAATTATTTGTGTTTTTAATTAAAGTTTAATTGAAAAAATATTTAATTATAATTAAATTACTAAAATGTCCAAAACTTATTATAAATAGGCTCAAGCACTAATTAGAGCTAGCACTTCTTGCTCAACCTTTTTTTGTAAAAGTTACATAGTTCTCTCAACCTGTTTTGTAGATACCATTAGAGGCTAGATACTTGTGAGGTGGTTGAGATAAATTGATTTCAGAAACAGTTCCAGGAATACTATAAGATTATGATGAAGTTTCAAAATAAGGTATGAAATAACATTCATGCTTTATTATGATTTAATTATTAATCATTTTATATAATTAAAGTGATATTGGCTTTTGGGAAATTCAAAATATAAAAATTGTAGTTATTCCACTTCGGTCAGGATCGGATCCCATCCTAATTTCTCAAAAAAATCTCCTAGGCTCAAATAGAGATGAAAATGCGTATGAGGAGACCTAAAAGAACTAAACTGAAAGCCCAAAAAAAAGAAAAAGCAAATTTAGTCCTTGATATCATGATTTATAGTTTAACCGAGGATTATGAAAAACTTGACCTAATTACTCATAATTTAAGTGATTTTTACTAGAAAAAGTACATAGTTGTTTTTTGTGATTTCCTTAAGAATTATTAATTTTCTTTTGAGACAATGAATTCTAATAACATGGTCATGTCCTTCATTAAGGGCTTCAGAAATAAGTCAACGCACACAACCCTAAAGATCAGTGACTCAAGTGTTACTAATTAATTAATCATAAAAGTTGCTCCTGAGCTCGAGACTACTTTAGATGACTTTGTCTCCATCTTGAAGAATGTAGGTCACTATGATAAATGGACTTTTGATTCTTTGTTTAGTTAACAACAGGTACTCTTTCTTCCTTACTTTAATAAGTAAGCTAGTAAACTATCTAGGGGTTCTAAAGGTGAAAGGTTTGAGAGCCAAAGTCTTTTAGCTTTTAAGTTGACTCCGCTAGAGTGATTTTTTAATGACATTTTTTGTAGTTTTTTTAGTCTTTCCTTTCTGCAATTCTCCCTATAGTCAACTAGGGTTGTAATGCTTTTGTTTAATATAAGCTTTCCTTTTACATAACTTGTCCTTATGTTTTAGACATTCATTCTACATTTCATTTAGACTAAGCAAATGCAACAATAATAACAACAATAACACAATAAAAATTTCGTTGAAACGTAGGGTATGGGGAGACCTAGTAGCACGTAGCCCTACCCCTAAGAAGTAGGGATTTTGTTTCCAAATGACCTACATGAAAATAAATAAATAAATAAATAATGTAAATAATAAAAAATAAATACTTAATAATTGGAATAACTAATAATCTAAATATACAATAATGAAAGAATAATAATAATAATAATAATAATAATAATAATAATAACAACAACAACAACAATAACAACAATAACAATCACCCTCATCCTCATTGTCATCGTCATCGTCATCGTCGTTGTTGTCGTTGTCATAATAATAATAATAATAATAATAATAATAATAATAATAATAATAATAATAATAATAATAATAATAATAATAA
>JAOQMS010000004.1:11639637-11673458 GCA_027563885.1 Erythroxylum longipes | reverse complement strand
GCGAGGGGCGCTTAGCTAAAAGTGGTGAACAAAATAAAGTAAAATTAAATTAACAAATGTAAATCAAATCAAATAGTTAAAAATTAGAACACTGATGAACAACCCAGAGCAAGCTCTCTAGATTTAGAACACTGATGAATGAGTTTGGAATCCAGTTCTTGGTTCAATCTCAGGCTACACACGATTAAACATACTTTATTGAATTGTTGTTTTCACACCTCTCTTAGAAACTATTAATCGTAACTTAACAATAAGATCTGTTAACCCTATTTTTTCCTTAGGTCGTGTTTAATCAAAATAAACTCTTTAACTAAACCTAGATATCGAACAACCTAGAGCAAGCTCTCTGGATTTAATAGGATAACCATATTATGAATAAGGAAAATAGATTAATCTAGGTAACAATCACATAAGATTGGTTCATTTAACCTATATTACGTTGTCCCTGATGATTCAATACCATTAGTTTCCACAAATGAATAAAAAATATAACTATTACGCATTGTATTTAAGATTCTAGTAATGAGTTCATACATAAACAATTAAATGAGAACAAGAGTATCAATTATCCATATAGGAATACCCAAATCAATAAGTAAAGGATAACATAAACAATCCCTAAAGAGATAAAGAACAATAATACAAAATGAGAGGATGCCCAAATGTGTTCTTCAGCTTTGATTTCACCTCCGAACCAAAAAAAGGAAACTTAGCCCTCCATAGGTCTCCAAAGAGTGATTGTTTTTCCCTCCTCTTCATCCAAAAGCGATTCATCATTTTATTTTGGCTGCTTAAATGTCTACTTATAGCAAAAACTAGGTTTTTGGGGAGATGCACAGTTATATACACGGTGGTGCATGCAATTGTGCAACCCAAAAAATTGTTGAATCGCGATTGTGCACTGTCGTACAAGATGATACATGGCTGTGCTAGGTTAAGGTGTTGCACGATTGTGCAAATATATGTACGACAGTGCACCTTGTAGATCATCTTGAATTCTTAGTTTTCTTGCATTTTCTTGTCCTATTTTCACCCTAATCAATCTCCTTCTTTTTCCACAAAGAAAAATGAGTTCTATTATAAAGAGGATGGATCAAAGAATGTGCTTTTAACTCACTTTAGCTCTTGAACTTCCAAATTGTACCTAAAACCACATATGGACCAAAATGAGTTTCTTAAGCATTTCATAGTATTAATCACTAGATGTTATGGAATAAATGTATGATCAATTAAGCACACATCAATCATCACTCAATTTAGTAATCTTGACTAGTAGGAAATGCTTTAACAAAAACTTCATAACCACTTCTTCCCATATTATCAGTGATGATCGTGGCATCGCATTTGACCATTATTTAGCCTTACCCCTTTAAAAAAAAAAGGAAAAAGCCATAGTCTGATGGAATCATCATTAGCTCCATTGATTTTAAATGTATCATAAATCTCTAGAAAATTTAAGATATGCATGTTTGGATCTTCATCTCTAAGTCCATCAAATTGGATAGACTACTACCCTATCTGTATGATACTTGACTTTATCTCAAAATTATTGGCACTCATAGTAGGTCTCATGATGTTGGAATCTGATCCAGTCAAGTTTGATCTAGCATAGTCAAACCTAGTCCTCGGTTGGTCAGCTATATTGTGCAATTCTTCAATATTTGCTCAACTACCCAAGCCCTCTATCTGATGATCTAGTTCAAACTCTCACAGTTGCATCCTACGAAGATTTCTATGTATTGTTCTCTAAATTTCTATATATACATTGACTAAGCTCTTAGAATTAGTCTAGGTTATAAACTAACCAAGAGTCAAGATCTACAAAAAGGAAGAAAACTACACAAGTTAATAAAATAAAATCACTTAAAAATAACAATAAAACAAAATAAAATATAAATGGCTAGAGTAATAAAATCTAGGTGTTCTTAATATTACTATCCTTGGCAACAATGCCAGAAACTTGATTGATTAGGGTTAAGGTCAATATTAAATTTATCGTAAGTGTACGATGTAGCTGTAGCTAGCAAAGGCAAGTAAAGGTTAACCCATGAAGATAGTAAGTACTAGTAATTACCCTTTTTCTATTATTTAGCTTAGAATCAGAATTTGGTTTTTAATTAAAATAAAGCTAAACAATTAAACTATATTGTTCTCTCAACAGCCTACTATTCACCACACTATTCATCTCCTTCTTCAACCTTTCCCCCATGGCTGCTAACCCCTATAGCTCACCTTATTCCTTACCACATTCTGCCATCCACTCATACGTACCACATACTGTCTCATTATCCACAAATCTATCGAAACTGACTCACCAGAAAACTCACCTCCCTTATCCTAACGCTCACTCAATCCTATCATATCACTCATCTTACCAACCTCATAGACCATACCTACTTTATCATTCAAATCCTCTTATTTCCAAAACTTCCCATAACTCTTTATACTTTCCCACCTAGTTTTTAACCAACAGTTCATAGCTTGTACTTATAAACTTACACTTCCTAACCTTACATCAAATTGTTCCAACAACTTAGCAAGGAATTCTGCTTCAACCTTAACCAACCCGCCTACTACAAGCCTTAATAACACCCCCCCCCCCCATTCGAAGGACATGGACATAAGTTGTAGGTGATGCTAAACCAAAATAAAAATTAACATACTGCCTTCTAATGAAACTCATGAGCAGAGAATTGCTTCACCACCAATGGAATTGTTGCAGGTTGGTGTTGATAAGTGGAGAACCACACTTCTTAGATTTTTCATTGACAAAAGGATTCCTTTTCCAGTTATGAAGTAATGGACTTTTAATAACTGAAACAATATGGAAACAACATATATTCTCCTCCTTCAAGAGTTTGACTTGGAGATAAGAGATAAGAAAGTGGCAGAAAATATGGTTATCGATCACCTCAGACACTTGACTAGAAAGGAAGATATGATACTTTTAAGAGAGACATTTCCTGAAGAACAATTGTTCTCTACCGATTTGACACCTCAATAGTATGCAGATATCATAAATTTTTTAGTTGCCAATAAATTACCTGTTGGTTTTCAACGGCTCAAAGGGATAAATTGAATAATGAAACCAAGTACTACATTGGGGATGACCTGTATCTATGGATGGACTGTGCAAATCAAGTCATAAGGAGGTATGTACCTGAAAGTGAAACACCTTTGATATTAGCTTTCTGCCACTCATATGCCTGTAGAGGACACTTTGGAGTAAAGAGGACTACCCATAAAGTTTTGGAGAGTAATTTCTACTACCCCTTATTGTTTAAGGATGCATACGTCTTTTTCAAGTCATGTAACAAGTGACAACAGTCAGGTAACTTATGCCGTAAGGATTAAATGCCACAAATTCCCGTTCTTTTCTGTGAAATTTTTTATGTTTGGGGTATTAAATTTACGGTACCTTTTCCTCCATCTTTTGGTTGCAGTTGATTATGTTTCCAAATGGGTGGAAGCTAAAGCCACCAAAACTAATGATGCCAAGGTTGTTGTAGCTTTTATCAAATTTGACATCCTTTCTAGGTTTGGGATTCCAAAAACAATCATCAGCGACAAGGGAACCCATTTTTACAATAGGGTAATGAAACACTGTTGAAGAAATATCACATCATGCACAAGGTTTCCACCTCTTACCATCCCTAAACCAGTAGACAAGCTAAAGTGTCAAATCAAGAAATCAAGTCAATCCTGGAGAAAACAGTTTAACCCAATAGAAAGAATTGGAGTGTGAGGCTAGAAGATACACTATGGGCATATCGGATGGCTTTTAAAACACCAATCAAGAGGTCTCTATATAGACTAGTGTTTGGAAACCGTGTCATATTCCAGTGGAGCTGCAACATAAGGAGTATTGGGCTTTAAAATGACGCAATATGAATTGGGATGACGTGAGTGTCCATAGGAAGCTGCAATTGCAAGAATTGGAGGAGACGTAAAATGACTCCTTTCAGAATGAGATGATATATAAGGAAAAGACAAAGGTTTTTCATGATAAGATGATTTCAATGAAAAGCTTTATTGTGGGTCAGAAAGTGCTTCTCTGTCATTCTAGGCTAAAATTATTCCTAGGTAAGTTGTGTTCTTGTTGGATTGGTCCATTTTTTGTTACTCATATCTTTCCTTTTGATGCAGTAGAGATACAGAGTTTGAAAATAGAAAAGACATTCAAAGTGAATGATCATCACCTGAAGTTGTATTATGAAGGCTTCTAAACAGAGAATGATGCTTGAAGACATAAATGGCATCACTTAATGAGGGAAACATAGAGTCGAGCCAACGAAAATAAACAAAAGTGTTACTTGGAAGGTAACCTAAGGGAAGTTGATTTCTTTTTATTTACATTCTTGCATTTTTTGTTTCTATTAAATTTGTTACTTCTTACATTTGATGTTACATTAGGGACAATGTAAGTTTTAAATGCAGGGTGGGGATCTTAGTTTTTATACACATTTTTAAGCTTAACTTATGTGACTTCTTAGGCATTTTCAAAATTAAAGAAATTAAAAAATTTTCTCTTTTTATTTTACTTTTAAGACTATATAGTTGTAATTAGAGAGTGAATTGATTAGAAAAATCCATAGCAACTTGAGCATGTACTTTTACACTTATGATTAGTCAATATGCAATATCTTTAAAAGAATAGTGACTAGTGGTAGACACAATCCAATGAGATTTTGAGCCTTTATATACTAACACATCCATATCAATCTTATTGTCATTTGTTTATGTGTGACCTTTATGACATGTACATCCTGACTTTGCTTTGATTTTCTATTCAAGACGACATTTGTATCACATTCATTAACATGGAAATGATATAGCCATTCTTTATTTCACAAGTTACATTAGCCAAATAATCTACATTTTGATATGAGTTTTCCATTTGTTAAGCCCCCTTAAGCTTTATTATCCTTTTTTTTATGTTAACCACATTATATGCTTTAAACCTAACTAAATGACCTACCTAAGCTGTAAGCTAGTAGAGCATTCGTTAATTGTTGATGATTGTGGATGCAAAAAGTATAAGTGTGGGGGTGTGCATATGATATGTGCTTAATTGATTATGAATTTATTCCATAACACTTAGTGATTAATGATATGAAAATGCTTAAGATACTCACTTTAGTTCATATATGGTTTTAGGTACAATTCAGAAGCAAAAGAGCTAAAGTGAATTAAAAGCACTATATTTGGGTCGTTTTCCAAAGATTCATACTCAATTGTCTTCATGGAGCAAGAAGAAGAAGATTAAGACCAAGAGAAGACAAGAAAATTCTAAAAACGATGAGATATGTTGAACATATCAAAAGGAGTGAAAAGAAGCTAGTCACGACCTACTGGAAAAATTGCACAGCATTGAGTGAAGTCTCACGACCGTTTAATGTCTTGCATGAACGTGAGATAGGCCTTACACCCCCATGCCACATACCCACTCACCACCGTCAGTGGTAATGCACAGGTGTAACAGCCCATGTCACACTCATGAGACCCTGCTGCATCACCCCGAAACCCTAAGTTTTCATATAAAAGCAAATAGATGGTGATGGCACAAAGTTATAAAGGTTTTGTTGTTTTCAGCTAGGAAAGGAGAGCGGTTTCGGGAGAAGAGGAGAAGAAGGGGCAAAGCTCAACAATGTTAGAGACCCATAAAGAGCTAGCTTTTGGACCTAAGGTCAGAGGTAACATCGATGTCGACAACCCGATTAAGCATTACTTCTTTTTATTTGTTGTTCTTTCTCTCTTTAGGAATTGTTTGTGTTATCCTATATGTATGGATTTGGGTTTTGTGCATGAATGATCGTATGTGCATTATTGTTTGATTATTTGTGTATGGACTTATAGCTATAATTTCAATATAATCTATAATTGTTATATTTGAGATTCATTTGTACAATTAATGGTTTGTAATCAATAGGGATAACATAACCTAGGTTCAATAACCTGAGCGTATATGGTTGTTGATTTAATTGGTCTATTTTTCTAATTCGTAATGTGACTATGCAATTAAATATAGAGATCGTATCCTAGGTTATTCAGTGGCTAGCTTTAATTTCTCTTAATTAAACATGACCGAAGGGAAAACTGGGGTTAACAGAGCTTGTTGTTAATCTACGACCAATAGGTCAAAGAGAGGTAAAAGAACAACAAATCAATGAAATATGTTTAATTGGGTGCAGGTTGAGATTGAAGCAAAGAACCGAATTCTTAACAAATTCATCACTTTCATCATTTTTGCATGTTTTCTTTAGTTTAGTTTTGTCTTATTTTCTTATTTTAAACTAAACCAACCCCCCCCCCCCAAAAAAAAAAACTAAACACTGATTAATTTCATTTTTAAAGCTTTACACGCACTCTTTGTGGAATCGACCTAGACTCACCATTACTATAGTTATAGGTCTAGTTATTTTGAGTAGAGTTACGACGTGCTACGTCAGCATATGTGTGAGATTGGTTAGAATGGTTAGAATGTCATTTCATCTCTTATCAATGGATTCCAAAAGTTGATGTAACTTTTTTCAATTTTTGTTGAAAAAAGAAAAAAGAAAAAGAAAAAATTGTTTAAATAAAAGTATCAAAGAGGAAATGGATATGTTTTGCAAAGTTACTCATTATTAGTTTTTCCTCCTAAAATTGTATGTAAAGGGTTATTTGACTACAATGTGAATGAGGGAGATGTAGTTCTCAAAGGTCACTTCTTATGGTTATAAAGTATTGTTTATAATCAACTTTTGTAAGTGATATATATTTCATGTAGTTTATGGTGTGAAGGCTTGAATTTGAGCTGTGAAACATAGTTTTTGCATTCATCATAGTTGATGTACACTATTTTGAGTGAATGTTGGTTTTTACACTTAATGTTATTTTGAGTGTTTTTCTTGCTTCACTAGCTTTGATGGCTTTTATGCTACATTACCCAAATATATCTCACCTTAACCTTTACCCACATTACAACCTTAAAAAGTCCTTAGATTCATAATTATGCATGTGAATCTTGGTGGTGGAGGAATGAAATGATATGCAAAGTTATGGAATGTCTTGATTATGAATGGTGTTTGAGTGTACCCATAAATTTACCATATTTAAACATATTTTATTAAAGTCTATCCCTATATTGCTCAGTTTATGAAGGAAATGATGGTTGATTGGTCATGAGTACAAGCATTGAATGTTAAGTTCTTGCTATGGTTTTAGAAGTTATTTCTCTTTGCTTATGACTATTTATTCTTGGAAAATATAAAAAATGAGTAAGTGTTTTGGTTAATGACTTTGATTTTGTTGTTTTACCCACGGTCAAAGGCTAAGTATGGGGGAACTTGATGTGTTCTTAACTGTTGATACAATTAATCCATGACACTTATTGATTAATGCTTTAAATTTCTTAAGGCATTCACTTTAGTTCATATTTGGTTTTAAGTACAATTTGGAAGCATAATAGCTAAAGTGAGTTGAAAGCACACTCTTTGAGCCGTCCTCTTTAGATTCACACTCAATTGTCTTCGTGGAATAAGTAGGAGAAGGATTACAACGAAAAGGTGACAAGAAAATGCCATAAAATGAAGAGTATATAATGCAATGCAAAGTTCACACCTATGCACCAAAGTGCACAATTGTGAACTTCATGATTTTGCATCAACATTCACAACCGTGCATCAAGGAGTCACAGTTGTGACTCAAAATTCACAAACCATAGTGCACGGGTGTTTATTTTTAGATAATTGTCCCAAAAACCTAATTTCTACTGTAAATAGAACATTTTGCCATAAAAAAGGAGGATCAGAGGCTTCGTGCATAGCATAAACTTACTCTTTTAAGACACCCATGGAAGGTTAAGCTTCCCGAACTGGTTATACATATCTTTTCATTGTTTAATGTTGAATCTCTCTCTCTCTCTCTTTATGGATTGTTATCGTTGTTTCATATTTATTGACTCAGGTATTCTATAGATGATTTGAATGTGTTCATTGGATTATTTGTAACCCATTGCTAGAATCTTGAATATAATATGTAATCATTATGTTTTACATTTTTTTATAGTTACTAATGACATTGAACCATTAAAAACAATGCAACGTAGGTTAGATAACTCGAGCAAGTATGGTTATTTCCTATATTGGTTTGTTTTCCATATCATAATGCAGCTGCTTAATTAAATCTAGAGAGCTTGTTCTAGATTGTTCAGTGTTTTGCTTTATTAAAGAGCTAATTTTAATTAAACACGATCTAAAGGAAAATTGGAATTAACAGAACTCGTTGTTAGTCTACGATCAATAGTTCTAGGAGAGGTGTGAAACATTATAACAATGAAATGTGTTTAATTGTTTGTAGATCAAGATTGATCTGAGAACTGAATTTTAACACATTCATCTTTTTTATCATTTCTGATTGTTTACTATAATTTGCTAAATTTACTTTGTTTTCTAAATTGCATTAACCCAAACCCCCCTTATTTCTGTAACATCAATTATTTTCATTGGCAAAAATTAAATGTGCATTTCTTGTGGATACGATCTCAACTTACCACAACTAAAAATTTTTGGTGTGTAGAGTTAGGTAAATTTTTTGGTGCACTTGATAAGCACTTTCAAGTATCAATGTCTTACATTTGCCACAGCTGAACTTATTTGGTTCTAGTAGCTAATTCATGAGTTGTATGTTTCTATTTCGCTCTCACCCATTCTTTTCTACAATAATTTGACTGTAAAATATATGACATCTACTCCCCTTTTTCATAATCATTCCAAAAGCATTAAGATTGACTATCATTTTGTTAGAGAAAAAGTGGAACGTAGTGATTTGCAAGTTCCCTATGTTACCTTTAACGACTAAATAGTTGATGCTTTTACCAAAGCCCTTCCACCTAACTGTTTCCTTTAATTTCAATCAAAACTTGTTATATCTACATGGATGCAAAGTTTGCTAGGGGATATTGAAGTATGTTGACTAAGTCATATTAGTAGTGACAAAATAAGTTGGTATTGATATGTTTTGTATAAGTATTTTTTACTAAAAGAGCTATTATAGTGATTAACTTCATGATTAGTTGCTTGTAGATATACTTTGCTAATATTGTGGATTAATATTGTAACAAAATGTAAACACTTTATTATGTAAATACGACAAGCTATGCAGGGAATGTATCCAACCTTACAAATATTTCATCTCTTTAACACTTGTTTATAATAGGCATGTCTCCTAAAATCTTTGGGCTTAGAGTTTTTGTACAAGAAGTATAAAGGAAAAATAACAACTGCCTTCCTCTATAAAGACACTAGTGTGGATTTTTCTCATTGGTTTTATCTTAATTTCATGATGGTTACTTCAGAAGATTAAGAGACGAGGGGGTGAGGATGCAATTATAATTCACTTATCTAAAAGGACTAAGTAATTCAATACCTATTAGTGGTAGGGTGAAATTCTTAAAAGGAAGGCAGGATGGTAGTTTGGTTTAATACTCATTTGATACTTAAAATGGTTGCAATACGTTAGGAACCTAATGATGAATATTCAAGGATACAAGAAACATGATGAAAACCTTGTTCTATTAGAAAAACATAGTTAGAGACGTAAGAAATTTTGTTAGGGAGTACTAAATATGCTACAGAAACAATATGGGACCACTGGTCTAGTTAGTCTCTTGAAACCTTTCATACCGCAAAATAATGCTGGTAATGTATTAATACGGATTTTATTAAGTGACCACTAAAATCAAATGGATACTAAATGATGATGGTGATTCATATTCATTAATTATACATAATTTATGGCTTAAAATACTTCTATAAAGTAGAAAATGGTAGTTCAAGACCTTTTTAGTCACATATTCAAGTTGTATAAGATGCCTAAAACCATTAATGATGATAGGATCCTATTTTCTTTAGTTCATTATGGTAAAAGTTTTACAAGTTGTAATGATTAGGACTTCAAATGTCATCATCTAATCATTCTCAAATAGGTGTGCAAGTTGAGGTCTTAAACAAAACCTTGCAATCATAACTAAGGAGTATAACTAGTGATCACCAACAAAGTGGAATCAATGGCTTCTATTTTTTGAATAATAGTATAACACCACCCACCAATCAATTATTAACATTAGTCTAGTCAAAGTTATAAATGGTTATCCACCACATTCTTAAGTACAATATTTTTTAGGTAAATCCAAACTTATGATAGTAAATCAAGGTTTAATTGATAGGAAAGTTGTAATTCAAGTCATTTAGTTCTATTTATAAGGATTTCAAAAAAGAATGCAACAATAAGCTACTAAGAGGAGAAATAATGAGTCTTAAATTAAGGACTATATTTGTAAAACTTCAACCATAAATAGAAACTATTATAGCTCATATATGTAACCAAAATATTGATCCATTATATTATGGACCCTTCAAGTTTTTAGATCGAGTTAACAATGTGGCATATAAGTTAATGTTTCCACTTGGTATATTAATACATAATGATTTTCACTTATTACAACTAAATAAATAAGCTTCCTTATTTATGTCTACATCCTCTGTTTTTCCTTACTAATCTTATAGTTGAAGAAAAGATTTCCAATTTAGCTCCAAACATGATACTTTTCCATAGCACAATAAGCCAGCTGTAAAGTTGTTAATGTAAACTTTTAAGTTATATAATGAGATTCAGTTTAGGAATATATCAAGAATTTTTAAAATTGTTTTCCTTATCATAACTTTATGATTAAGGAGAAAAATTGTTATGATTTTAGTAAAAGAACATGCAAACTAGACCATTTTTATATTAACAGTTTAATTTGAAACAATATTATAGCATATAACTAAGTAAATAAAGAGGTTAACCTTTATTTATGAAAACTTGGTATTAGTGCTCAATGTAACAAACCATCATAAGAATCATTATTTCTTAATTGATATATTCTCTAAAATATTCCTAACTAATTCAGACAGAAATATAAGAAACAAGTTTCTTCTCGAGTTTTCTCTCTTCTCTCTTATATGATTATTTAACTTTCTTTGACATGAATAACACCTCCATTACTTGATATTCATTCATAAAATCTTCTCTCTTAATCTTAATTTTTCATCAACTTTACTTAACAAATACCTCATTTTCAATTATATTTAGGTGCAAACACGAACTCTAAGTAAACAATACTTAACCAACCTCCTTTTGTTAAGATTCAATTATTTTATGTTTTGAGAAGCCTAATTTCAATTGGGATTCACACCCAATATATGAAATGACAATGGGAGTTATAAATTATGGAAGAATTGAAGAATAAAGTGCTAGACCTTACAATTGGAGTGCTAGATCTTACAAAGAGATCAAATGTAGAATAAGTAATGGCAACAATTTCACCTTTTATTTTGGCAATTGTAGTAAGTGGGGCCTTTTATACCAGACTTATTTAATACTTGGGTTAAAGCATGTAATCCCTAAGAACTCAAGTCCATCATCAATGATAATCAATGGTCTTGCATTTATGTAGATTTCTCCTTTATTATAGACAATGTCTTAAATTACATACCAAACTTTGGTTTGAAAGACTCTTTTCTTTAGTTAAAGCACTCCTTAAGTCAGTTCATTAAATATTCTTATGAGATCTTTTGTTCTTATTCATAGAAAAAATTTTGTATAATAAAATTTGGTTCAAGCAAGCACTTCCAAAAGTTTTCTTTTTAATATGGCTAAAAGTCAAACAAAGAATAACTACAATTAACAAATTGAGATTCATTAGTAATCATCAAGGTTGCATATTTTGTAAGATTCAACCAAAGACCTTGCATCATCTTTTCTTTCGTTGTGAATTCTTAGCTAGTATCTAGATTAAAATACAATTGCCTTTTAAGCTTGAAGACACTATGCATAATCGTATAATCATTGATTGGCTAAGTAGTGATATGAATATAATAAAGGGAGAAAACATAATCTATAAAATAAGCTTTGCAAAAATATATAATACTTAGAGAGAAAGGAATCTGAGATAATTCCTGAGCAAAGAAAGATCCAAAGATCAAGTAGCTATTAAGTTTAACAAATTAGATAGATTAAAAAATTGTTTCAAATGGGTTTTAAGAGAAAACTCTAAATTTTATTTTTTCTTAAAATTAAAAATCAATCCCTAATTTTTCTACTTAAATAACGTTTTAAAGTTTCATTAATGTTTCATAAATATATATATTTTTAAGAGATAACATGTTTTGTAGAAATTCGTTTTTATAAAAATAGTTCATTTTTACCTCTATCATTTAAAAGAAACAAAAATATGATAATAACATTGTTGTAGGGTACATCACTAATTTTGAAAAAAAAAACTTGCTCTTGTCAATATTACGTTATTATAACACCAAATTAGTTTTATTATATCCTGAACTTGTATAAAAAAAAAGGGTAATATTACATTTATTCTATAAAAGAATTAGCAGGGTAATGCTAATGGTAAAAAAGACAAAAATAATTCTAGCATTTACAAGTAAATACAAGTTAGACTTTAACAATTTATTTTGTTCAAATTAATCCTAACATTTTACAAATGTTCAAATTAAACCTTACGTGAATGAAAATTATAATAGAAATAATATGCTTTTAAGCTCGTCTTGAGTGATAACTTTAACTAGATCGTGGTGTTATGGAGAAAGTGACTTATCTTTGATACATATGTTATGACATTATCTTTGCCTAATAACCTTTTAAAGTAAATATATACCAGCTCCTTGAGCTTGTCTTGGTTAGTAACCCTACTGCCTTTATTATCTAGTCGGAAAACAATTTGATTATTACTCCTTCTTGCCTAAATAGCATTAAATATTACTCGTTGCATCTTTCCCCATCCTTAAGGCACAACATTTTAGATTTTTGCCTTAGTTGAGAGTTGACACTAAATGATGAATTGTACTTAGAGATTAGTAATGATTTGATTTGTGTAGTTTTACATGAGGATCACCTTGTTTGGTTATGGCTTCCTTATCAAAAGAGAGTAATGCATAAAGGGACTTATAATTCTCCACCTACATGGGATGTGTGTATTTACAAAAGTAAGCTTTCTCGATTGTATTTAATTGCCTTTAGCATTTTGTAAACACTTAGAAAACTTAAGATCCATGGATGTTAGAGTTATTACCACCGTGAATTCACTCTATTCACTTTCAATTATCTGTCACATTATTACTAAAATAGCATAATTTTATTATATTTCACCTTTAAAATGAGCTCATGATATTACATGTGCACTAAGCGATATTATGGGACCTAATCATACTTTTAAAAAAATCCTAAAATATTATAATTAATCAAATTATTTTTAATCTTATTTTATCTTTAATTTAATTATTTAAACTAATTAAATTATTTAACCTAAATTTAAATAAATCCTTAATTTTAGAATCCTTATTTTCACTCCATCCCTAAAATAATTTAACCCTAAAATTAATAATATTAACTCTTCCCGTACTCTTTTACGGTTTTCTTTCACCACCACCTTTATCGACATCATATATATTCATCATGATTGCTTCGTTGGAGGAAACAAACATTTCAGTCTTCCAATAAATGACAAGAAGCAAAGTTTTAGAAGAGCTTGAAACAATAAAGGCTAATGCTTTATAAGTGTGTTGAAGGGGATCGGGCCTACATCTGGAGCACTAAGTTCACATATTCTAGTTCTTCATTCTAATTTTACAATTGTAGTAAAGATCAATACACCAAAAGGATAACTTTTAGCAATGTTTTGGAAAATAGTTACTAAAAGGTTTACTTTTCTTTTTAAAAATTATCACAAAATATTGACATTTAACTATGATTTTAGAAAAATAGTCACTAAAAGTTAATCTTTTGGCTACGATTTTAAAAATAGTCACTAAATAATACAATAAGGAAGACAATTGGCTACGTTTTTTCGCTACATTTTTAAAATCGTCACTAAAAGTAAGCTCACTAACTTTTAGTTGCATTTTTTTTGGCGATGATTTATGAATTAGTCGCAAGAAGTCCAGCTTTTGAAGACGATTTAATGATTCCTGGCTATTTTGCCAAACGTGGAAGATTTGGTGACAATTTGAGGAATTCGTCACAAAAAAACCTGCGTAAAGTGAGATGTGTTATAACTGGCATGGGACTGTTTACCCGCAGCTAATTGTACATCGTGGTCTCTCTGTGTTCTAAAAGTGAGAGGACGTTGATAAGCACTTCCCCTAATGCTACCAGCTTTCTCTACCGTTCGAGTCAAAGTCCTAGTCGGTGATAGCGTATAGCCGCTAATTGGTCTGTGACACTCGCGTAATCTTTGCTAAATCTTCCACATTTGGTGACAAAATTTGAAATTGTCTCCAAATATTTAAACTTTTTAAAAATTAATCAAAAACAGACGATGTCCATGTTTCGTTTTAAACGAAAACTCCATCTTCATTATTTTTCTTCTACTGTCATCTTCCCTTACGTTTTGTGTTCTCTCCTTGTGCCCCCCATCATCATCGTCTTTTTCCATCACTTGCCATCTTTGTTGTTGTCAGTTGAGGTATGTATTCCATCCTTTGCGCTCTAGTTTTTCTTCTAATGGTGATGTTGTATTTGGGTGTTGTTTTCTATTAGGTTTTGCGTCCAATTCATGTGTGTTGTGTTTTTCTCGATGGTGAATGTGTGTTATCATAATAATGAAGATGGTGAGATGGGTAGTGCAGACATAATGGGTTGATTGAAGCTGAATATGGGTTAGGAAGGGTTTTTGAGTACTGCCTATTAAGTGTTTGATGAAAGTTCTGTTAGAGATTATTTTTATATTGTGATTTCTAATTTATGCATTTGCTTCTAGTTAACCTACGTTATTATTTAATTCATTGCCTCCTAAGGATTACAAGAATGGATTGTTGGTTTTAGGAGGGGATGGTTATTACTTCAATTAAAAGGAGGCACAGACCATTTTTTAGTCACTAAATCAACCTAGATTGTTAAATTTATGTTATCATGCTTATGCTTGGTTATTGGGGTTCATTTGCCTCTCGTAATAGTTTTTCAAGTTAAAACTGTAGGCTATTATTAAAATTGTTACTGGAAACGGTGTTGGCAAAATCCTCATTGGAAATTAAGTATTGCTTTTCTTTCCATTTCTTTCTTCATTTTGTGTTCAATGCATTTTGTATAAGATAATGTTAAAGTATATTATTCCATCTCTTTCCTTAAAGAACTTGATGATTACTTGTACGGGGGTTAGACATTATGTCATTTCTTTTTTACTATGTCTAATCATATCATTATGATGCCACGATCTTTGTAGTTTGAACCTGAATGGAGACAGGCACAGTCCCTTAAGAAAGCAATTAAAGACCAACTTAAAAAAGGTATGAATGGATAATAGGGGAGATTTTCACAACAGATAATAGGTCCTCATATTGTTAATATGAACTAAATTTTGTAGGGTTACTAAGGTTTGATTGCCAATTTTGTCTTCTATATAGAGGGTGTAATTGGCATAGGAATCACTGCTACTGCTATTGGAATGGTTGCTAGTGGGATTGTTGCAGCTTTGGGATGTAGGAATTGATTCAACTTGTAGCTTTTACTAATATCTACAAGAAATCTAATGCAAGACATGCTTAACACTGAAACTTGTATAAAAAAAAAGTGATGCTGCAACACATGTTTGTTGAATTATATCTCTTTTCATCAACGAGTCTCTTCATATTGAACTATATCCCTTTTTATTGTGGAAACTGAACTAGCACAATCACAAGCTTAATTATACATAATTTTAGGCATTCTACTGATCTTAAAGTAGCTTTCATGATTCTTATAACTAATCTGTCATATATGATGGCTGATGTAAGAAGTTGCTCTCATCGACATGGACAAAACTACAGTCATTCTAATCACGTTGTAATTTTTTATAATCTCAACATTTATAATTTGTAAAATGGTCTCTGTATTTATTATTTTGTCTATAAGAATTGTTAAAGTTGTAATTAAAAGCTTGTATACCAAGAATATTTTTTTGTTGGTATAATTTAATAATATATTATTTTATATACAATGCTTCAAATTATTAATTAATTTTGTATTATATTTTTAAATAATAATTTAACAAAATAATCTAAATATTATATACAATAATATGGATAAAAATGGTATAAATAATTATAACTAACATGGTATAACATTTCGTTAAAACATATGCTAAAAATTTAACTACATTTTACAAAATGTAGCTAAAAACATTTGGCTATGTTTTAAAAAATGTAGCTAAAAATCTTTTGCTATGTTTCTTGAAACGTAGCTAAAAACAATTAGCTACATTTTTGGAAATATAGCCAAAACTTTTTATCTATGAAAAATAAATGTAGCGAAAATGTATTGGCGACAATTTCCTAAAACGTCATTAATAAGTTTTAGCTACGAAAATAAAGCGTAGGCAAAAACTATTAGCAATGATTAGCGAAAAACGTCGCCTATAGTTTTTAGCTACGGGGATTTAGCGATGTTTTTTGTGATGAATATAAATCATCGCTAATTACTATTAGCCACGATTTTGGAACTTTTAGTGACGAATTTTTCCATAGCCAAATGTCATTTTTGTTGTAGTGCCATTTGTTCTAATAAGAATTTAACAATTTTCATTTTTCCTGTATAGAAAGTGAACTTAAAGCTTGTGTTCTATAATCCCACAAAGTTTCATCTTATCTCTTTCTTGTCTTGTTCTCACGTATCCCAACATAAAGTTGAATTGAATCTTTTATGTCTTTACATGGATTCTAAGAAGTTTCTCGACTAAGATTTAATCCTTAAAAAAACTTTGCTTATTTGCTTAAGTTAAGCCCTGGTGACTCCTCAAAGGTAATTCCTAAAGTAGAACTATCCATTCACCATTTACCATTTACTTACTTGAGAATTCCTATCTCCACAAGGAAGCTTGAGGAGGTTGAATATAGACCTCTCAAGGATAAAATTCAAAAAAGAATTTCAACTTAGACCAATAAGTTCCTATCTTATGGAGGTAAACTTTAGGTAGCAATTTCAATATTCAATAATCTACACATTTATTGGTTGTCTCACTTAGCTATTCTTAAAGGAGTATTGAAAAATATTGATATAAATATAAGAGACTTTTTATGGCATAGGCTAAACACGAGTGGTAAGAAGATTTGCAAAGTGAAGAGGAGCGTCATTTGTCTTCCCAAAGAAAATGGAGGGTTGGGTATCAACTCTACTAGTAGAATGAATTAAGTATAGTTAGCTAAAAGGTTATGAATAATATGTCATGATAAGGAAAGCCTCTAAGTGAAATGGGTACATATGTTTCATGTCAAACAAAGAACCCTTTGGTCCATCTCTCAAAAAAGTACTCATTCCTATACTTTTCAACAAATTTTATGTACCAGGTTAGTCTTGCATTCTCATATCAAGCACTAAATTAGAGATGGACGATGTCACTAAATTAGAGATGGATGATGTACTAAATTCTGGTTTGACAATTGGCATTCCCTGGGGCCGTTATGCTATACAAAATATTTCATTAATCTTAGAGGGTTAATCCCTGAAAACACCATGATGCAAGAGCTTATTTAAAATAACAATTGATATTGGTCATATCACATAGGTAGGGGAATTAGCCCAATTGTAAACAATATGCCGAATTACTTACCAAAATAGAGGCTACAGAATGAAGTCAGATGGGAGTTACATAACTCATGCAATTTTAATGCTCTTTCTTGTAAGAAGTTTCTTCCTGGTCCACTCATCAGGTTTCCCTTTTATAAATTGATTTGGGGTTCTAATATCACTAAAGCTCATTCTTTCATTCTCTAGTTAGTAGTTATTCAAAAGCTGGGTACTATAGACAGTATTAAATTTCAAATTCTAGATAAGAATTGTCCTTTATGTAACTATGAAATAGAATTACTTGATCATATCTTTTTTAAGTGTCGCCGTACAAGTCAGCTATAGAGCAAATTTCTTAACTTGTTTGATCTGTATGATAAGAGCCTCAACTGGTTGGAATGTCTATCTTGGATTATGAGTTTGAAATAGAAAAGTAAAAAAGATTGCAAGGTGTTTAGGGCTGGTTTTGCTTTGCTAGTTCATTATGTTTGGATGATGAGAAACGCCATGTTATTCAGGGAATCTAAACAGTTTAATAAATTCATCTGAATAGGGTTTTACCTTAGAGGTTGAGACACTTATCTCTACTTAATTCATAGTTTCACTTAAAATTAGCAAAGAATCTCACGTGTTATCTTAATATGTAGTTTGCTGTTATGTTATACTCTAGTTGTTAGGGATAAATTTCAGTTCTCATTGTAATTTCCAATTTTTTGAATCAATACATTACTTATTTTCCAGAAAAAATTAATATAGCACCCAGATCTTGTTTCTTTGTTCCTCAAAATCTTTGACTATTAAATTTCTAAAGCATCGTATGCTTTCTTAGTAAGAGAGGTTCAAAGATTTCTTCTTTGAAAATGAAGAAATCCCAAATGCTAAATATAATTATAGGGCTGATTCTAGCTACTATTGTGATGTCGGTGAGGATGGTAATGAAAGAGGACTGTAAAAGAGGTTAGTGAAGACTGAATATTGGTAATTTTAAGGTTAATTTATTTTAAGGATAAAATTAGTTACGTTAAATAATTTAACTACTTTAAGTAAGTAAAAATAAAAATTAAATTAAATTAAGAACATAATGTAATTAATGATAATATTTTAAATTTATTAAGCACAATTAAGTTTCACAATATTATGAGATTTTATTTTAAATATAAAATATAAAATTTTTATCTTCATAAAATTTAATTTAAACATTTTATTAGAGTTTAATTTAAATATAATAAAATATTAAAGTATAATTTATATTTAATTGTAAATATTAGAATTATTTTTACACTTTTTGCTTAATGCAAATTAAAACATTTACCTTGAAGAAGAATTAGTCTCAACTAACAATCCAGGAAGCAGTAAGATTTATCTGTTAGAATCCAACCGTGATTGAATTACAGGCGCAGCGGAAAACAAAATTTTACAGATTGCGAGCGAATCCCAATAATTGAATATAAACTTGAATAAAACCTAAATATGATTTAAAAATTGTACCTTATTTGCTTCCTGTTGAAAAATTTTCTGATTGATCAATCACAAGCTGTTCAGATGTCCAGCCTTTGATGGTATCCATAGAGTAATTCTCAACTGATTTGAGAGGAAAAAGACAAAAAGTGCTAACTTCTAAAAGCTCTTCCCTTTAAATAGAAAAATCATAAGAGTCTTTTATTAAAATTAAATCTCTTTAATTATAATTAAAATCAAATTATAATTCTAATAAATTTAATTTTAATAAAATTAAATATTTCATATTTGATCCCCAAAGTTTCTCAAACTTTATAATTAAGTCCAACTTAATTAAATTGATTTTTCTTTCACAAATTGCTCTTTCATGTGTAACCCATTAGGTTCCTAATAAATTGGCAATGATTATAAATTATAATTCTAATTCAAAATTACTTTTAATTTATCTATAATTCTCCAATTAAACAATTCATAATCATAAATCATGATTGATGTCTAGCAATATGTTATGATTACCCAAACATCAAGAATGTCAAAGTGATTGACTTAACTGTCCATATTTGGTTATGAAGTATAATTTAATCCCTTCGTCATTAAATATTCTAATTGGACAGAGTATGGATACAGTGTCTACTTTTATCATCTAATCATATTTGTTCTTGCTAATTAGTAATTAATTTATAATTGAAATTTGAAAACACATTTTCAAATGTCAATTAACTCTGGCCAGAGAATTCCATAAATCATCACTAATCAAGAACAGTAGAATATTCTCTCTAATTACTTTAGAGTGACGGATCATATATTGACTTACTCAACTATCTACATATGGTTCATACTGTATTCAATTACTGTCGACTGAATTATCCTAGGATGATTCATAAGTAACATCAAAACATAGTAATTCCCACACTAGATACCTCGGTAATCTCAAGTCAAAGATCAATTATACAACTATTATTATGAGATAATCCATAGACACATAAGTAATATTCCATTCGAAATTCTCATAATTGTGTTAGTTCAGTGACTTATTCCCTAATAATCACCCACACTTTAGTTTAAGTATCTCTATACTTTAATTTATAAGATCAATTACTTTATTCACAAGAAAGAAACGTAATGTGTGCTAGTTTTACCGTTTTAACAATATCCTATCTTGATGAAACTGTAACTAAAAACATTTAGGAATAATACATAAGTGTAAATTGAATCTCATAATCATAATTTCAATTACATAGTAATTATTCCAAGGATTTTATCTTTAGTATTAAAAGATAAAATATTAATTAAATTAATACATAAAGATAAATAAAGCCTTTTCATTAATTCAAAATAATGTCATACATTAATTTGCAAAGGCATAAAATAACAATCTCCCACTTGCACTAAAGTCAATCTCCTATTAATCTAATACCATATCCATCCATATGTCGATCATGTCTCTTTTGAGATAATGGCTTAGTAAGAGCATCTGCTAGATTCTCTCTAGTAGGAACTCTCTCCAGTATTATGTCTTTCCGCTCCACTATCTCCCTGATCAGGTGAAACTTCCTGAGTACATGTTTGGACTGTTGATGAGACTTGGGTTCCTTTGCTTGTGCAATAGCACTGTTGTCATAATACAATACTATGAGCTTAACAATGCTAGGAACCACTCCAAGTTCAGTAATGAACTTCTTGATCCAAATTGCTTCCTTTTCCGCCTTTGACATTGAAATGTACTCTACTTCGGTCGTTGAATTTGCAATGGTTGGTTGTTTGGAACTCTTCCAACATACTGCACTACCATTTAGAATGAAGATGTACCCTGACTGTGATCTACTATCATCATGATCTGACTAGAAACTAGCATCACCTTGAACTCTCAGTTCATCTCCTCTATAGACCAAGAAAACATCTTTAGTTCTTCTCAAGTACTTTAAGATGTTTTTCACAGCCGTCCAGTTACCCTCACCAGGATTAAACTAAAACTTGCTTGTTATGCTTAAAGCATAAGAAATATCTATTCTATTACATTCATCACATACATGATTGATCCAATTGCCCAAGCATATGGAATATAATCCATTTTATCTCTCTCAACTTGTGTCTTTGGACACAGACTCTGTAAAAGAGAAATCCCATGCGATACGGGTAAAAATCTCCTCTTGGAATTCTCCATGCTAAACCTCTTTAGCACTTTATCTGTGTACGTGGATTGGGACAATCCAAGCAACCTTTTTTTATCTATCTCTATAGATCTTTATTCACAGAATATAATTTGCTTCTCCCATATCCTTCGCAAAGAAGTTTTTGGATAACCAAATCTTTACAGACTGTAGCATAATTATGTCATTTTCAATTAACAATATGTCATCCACATATTATACCAAGAAAATGACTGCACTTCCACTAACCTTCTTATAGACACATGGTATCCACATTTTTGATAAAATCAAACTCTTTAATTATCTCATCAAAATGGATGTTCCAACTTCGTGACGCTTGCTTAAGTCCATAAATGGACCTTTGCAACTTGCATACTTGATTAGGAAATCTCTTAGGTTCAAAACCTTCAAGTTGTATCATATACACATCCTCCTGTAAATTCCCATTGAGAAATGTAGTTTTGACATTCATCTGCCAGATTTCATAATCATGATATGCAGCTATGACTAACAAGATCCTGATGGATTTTAGCATAGCTACTGGCGAAAAGTTTTCATCAAAATCAACTCCTTGTTTTTTTTTGTAACCTTTACCCACTAACCTTGCTTTGTACGTATGTACATTACCATCTATGTTAGTTTTTCTCTTAAAAACCCACCTGCATCCAATAGGTACAATACTAGAAGGTGCATCAACCAAAGCCCATACTTGGTTAGTGTACATGGATTCCATTTCAGATCTCATATCTTCTTGCCATTTTAAAGAATCAATATCAAACAGCTTCTTTCAAAGCAGTAGGTTCATCATATATGAGTGATACATTACCTTTCCTTGCTAAATATGTAGATCTAGTATCCTATCAGTTCATCGCGGACTATGTGTCTCTTAAACTCTCAATTGTCCATCATATGTATCAACTTAAGTTTCTTGCTCCATTTAGATGTGAATTTGTGGTTCTTGAACTCTCTAAGTTCAACCTCACTCCCACTGCTTTCTTTAAGAATAAATTCTCTTTATAAGAATGTAGCATGTCTTAAGATAAACACCCTTTGCTCAATAGGTGATAGAATTGATAACTGAAACTCTCTTTCAGATACCCCACAAATTTGCATTTATCTTATTTAGCTTGAAGCTTATCAGATATAGCACGCTTCATATAAGCTTCACATCCCTAAATCTTTAAGTGTGATAATCTAGGTTTTCTACCAGTCTATATCTTATATGGTGTCTTATCAACTGATTTAGATGGAACTCTATTTAGAAGAATATTGCAGTTTCAATTGTGTATCCCTAAAAGGACATAGGAAGGACTACATGACTCATCATGGAACGTACCATATCTAATAGTGTACGATTTCTCCTCTCAGAAACTCCATTATATTATGGAGTTGTAGGAGGAGACCATTGTGAGAGAATCTCATTCTTTTTTAAGTAACCAAGAAACCCGTGGTATAAGTATTCACCACCTCGATCTGATCTAAGTGTCTTAATACTTTTGCCAGTTTGTTTCTCTACCTCTAGTTTAAATTCTTTGAACTTTTCAAACGATTTATACTTTTGTTTCTTCAAGTACACATAACCATATCTAGAATGGTCATCTGTGAACGTAATGAAATATAAGAATCCACCTCTAGCATTTGTGGACATAGGCCCACATACATCAATATGTGTTAATTCTAGTAACTCACTAGAACGTTGTCCCTTTCTCTTAAAGGGTAGTTTGGTCATCTTTCCCAATAAACAAGCTCCACAAGTTTCATATGATTCATAATTAAAAGGATCCAAATATCCTTTTTTATGTAATTTTATGATTCTAGTTTCATTGATATAACCTAACCTACAATGCCATAAATAATATGGAGTTTGATTACTTAATTTTCTTTTCTTACTATTTATGTTAAGAATCGGCCTTTCAAGATCTAACTCATACAAACCATTTGTAAGTAATCCAGATCCATAATTAGCATCATCTTTATAAAAAGAACAACCGTTATCCTTATTTATAAAGACAGATCTATTCAAATCCAAACAAGAAATAGAAATGATGTTTCTTGTAATAACAAGAACATAATAACAATTATCAAGTTGTAAAACAAGGCCAGAAGGCGAAGTTAAACTACAAGTTCCTACAGCTAATTCAGCAACTCTTGCTCTATTGCCAACTCGTAGGTCCACTTCGCCTTTCTTCAATGATCTACTCCTGGCTAAAATCTGCTTGTTATTACATATATGAGAACCACAACCAGTATCTAATACCCAAGAATGTGGAACATAAGTAGAAAGATTAATCTCAATCATAAACATACCTAAAGAGACAGCTTCCTTATGCTTCTTATCTTTCAGGCTAGCAAGATAAGATGGGAAGTTCTTCTTCCAATGTTCGTTGACTCCGTAATGAAAACATATGCCTTTGTCATCTTGACACCTCCTTTGGCCTTTATTACATTAGCAGAAGCCTTCTGTTTCTTGTTATTATTCTTCTTAAAGCCCTTTTTCTTGCTTTTAGAAGAACTAACAGCAAGTACAGGACTGGGTTCCTTCTTAAGGCATCCTTCCTCAGTCTTAAGCATGTTCAATAATTCAGGCAATGTCATGTCCTTCTGATTCATGTTAAAGTTCATGACAAATTGTGAAAAGCTTAAACTTAGAGACTGCAGCAATAAATCAATGCTTAACTCGTAGTCTATGACAAAACCTAATTGGGCCAATTTTTCAATATACCCAATCATCTTCAGCACATGAAGGTTGACTGAAGATCCTTTTGTCATCTTGTATTGAAACAGTGCCTTGGAGATTTGATATCTCTCCACCCTGCTCTTTGCACCAAATAACTCCTTAAGATGCAGTATCATAGTAGGTGAATCCATGTTCTCATGCTGCCTTTGAAGTTTAGGAGACATGCGAGCTAACACCACATGATCTTGTATTCCAAAACCTTTCCTAATAAAATTCCTTTTTGAAAACAATTTTTCAAAAAATAGTAAAACAAATTTTAAATTTTATTAGGATTAGAGATTAATTTAATCATTATTAAATAAATTCTAAAAGACAATTTATGTTAAAAAATGCTAACAAATGATGGGAATACTGTGTGGGCATGTCGTTGACTGGCGCGTGGAATTCACATGCCAATTACGCATTTGTTGATGATGGTTAGAGAACAGTGGGCTCGTGTCTCACACGGGCCCATCATTCTCCCATTTATTAAGTTTCTGGAAGAACAACTCCATCTCTCCCAGAAATTCAACTTCCCTCTCCCCCAACTATTAGCCAAGCTTTCACGTTTGTTGAACCAAATCCCACGTTTTTGAAATTGTTGGGTAACGTTCCCAACTCTTCAACCCACGTCATTCCACCTACCGAGTTTTCTCACCTGCATTTATGGGTGGTCGACGCTGGCGTCGTTAGCGTCATCAGCTAGCGGTATTGCAAGGCGTCACCAACGTCACCCAGTGGTGTCAAATGATGCCTTGTCGCCTTCGATGGGCATTGGCGTTGCCATTCGATTGGCAATTAACATCAATCGACATCTCCAGTGGCGCCGCCAATCAGTGGTGTCACCACGCTTCCAACACCAGAACAATAATCGCAAGAACAATAATGCAAGTAGTAAACGCAAGGGTAACAAAAACCCAACAGAAGCAGATGCAAATACATAAGAAAATGCAAATCAATCTGGGCAGAAATACGAGAGCATATGAAAAAAAAAATTCCTGATCTGAGCAACACACAGAGATAATAAAACATACTGACTTGGTTTTAGGGTTCTAGAACAAAGGGCAAAATTGATTCCAGAAACAACATACACGTATGCATGGTCGTATGCAAAGAGAAAACAATTTTTCAGATTTTATTGTTCAAAACATAAATCCACACATAATGAGTTTTCAGAACCTATGAAAGACTAAAAAAGAAGCTAAACATAAACACAGGCATATAAAAAACGATTTTCAGAAATCAAAACCAAGAACAGTGGCTTTAGGTAATGATAAAAACCGAAGCATAACATAATAATTTTTATCAAAATCAACAATAATTAAGCAACGAATCCAACTGAAACAATTAAAGGAGGCTCTGATACCATTATTGGAATCCAACCGTGATCGAATCACGGGTGCAGTGGAAAACAAAATTTTACGAATTCCGAGTAGATCCTGATAATTAAATAAACTTGAATAAAGCATACAAAAGATTTAGAAATCGTACCTTGTTTGCTTTCCTATTGAAAAATCTTTGAAAAACTTTTCCAATAGATTAATCACAAGTTGTTCAAATGTCCAGCCTCTGATGGTATCCACAAAGCAATTCTTAACTGATTTGAGAGGAAAAAGACAAAAGTTACTAGCTTCTAAAAGCTCTTTCCTTTAAATAGAAAAATCATAAGAGTCTTTTATTAAAATAAAATATCTTTAATTATAATTAAAATCAAATTCTATTTATAATTAATTTAATTTTTTTAAAAATCAAATATCTCATATTTAATCCCCAAAGTTTCTCAAACTTTACAATTAAGTCTAACTTAATTAAATTGATTTTTTTCACAAATTGCTCTTTGATGTGTGACCCATTAGGTTCCTAATAAATTAGCAATGATTATAAATTATAATTCTATTTCACAATTAGAATTAGTTAAATTAAAACTTCTTTTAATTTATTTTTAATTCTCTAATTAAACAATTCATGATCATAAATTATGATTGACATATAGCAATATGTCATGATTACCCAAATATCAAGAACGTTAAAGTGATTGACTTAACTTGTTTATGCTTGGCTATGAAGTATAATTTAATCATTTTGTCATTTAATATTTTAATTGGACAAAGGATAGATACATTGTCTACTCTTATCATCCAATCATGTTCGTTCTTGCTAATTAGTAATTGATTTATATTTGAAATTTGAAAACACCTTTTCAGATGTCAATTTACTTTGGCCAGAGAATTTCATAAATCATTACTAATTAAGAACAGTAGAATATTCTCTTTAATTACTTTAGAATGACGAATCCTATATTGAATTACTCAACTATCTACATATGATTCATACTATATTCAATTATTACCAACTGAATTATCCTAGGACGATTCATAAGTAGCATCAAAATACAGTAATTCATGCACTAATTACCTAGGTAATTTCAAGTTTGAGGATCAATTATACAACCATCATTATGAGATAATTCATAGACACATAAGTAATATTCCATCCGGAATTCTCATAATTTGGTCAGTTCAGTGACTTATTTCCTAATAATCACCCACACATTAGTTTAAGTATCTCTATACTTTAATTTATGAGATCAATTACTTTCTTCACAAGAAAGAAACATAATGTGTGCTAGTTTTACCTTTTTAAGAATATCCTGTCTTGATAAAACTACAACTAGAAATATTTAGGAATAATTCTAAGTATAAATTGAATCTCAAAATTATGATATCATTATAATTTCAATTACACAATAATTATTCCAAAGATGTTATCTTTAATATTAAAGCATAAAATATTAATTAAATTAATATGTAAAGATAAAGTCTTTTCATTAATTCAAAATAATGTCATACATTGATTCGTATCCAATTGATTGGTTGCAAGGGTATAAACTAACATTATCATCAAATCAAGTGGTCCACATAAAAAGGTTGAAGTCTGCCCCACGTTTTTCCATGTTAAAAAGATCAAATAGTAGTTTCTGCAGGAGACTTGAACCATGATGCACCTTTCACCGTAAATTCTTCCCGACTGCTCATGGGAAAATTATGCAATGAGTACGAATCAAAGGCTTTTGATGCCTACCAAACGAGCTATTTTCGAGGACATGCAAAAGAATGGTGGGGAAAGACTTTTATTTGAAAGGAAATAACTTTACAATGTGAATTAGTAGTCTTTTTTTATTTTATATTATACAAGTAGGAATATACATCATGCATTAAAAGGAAGGACCCAGGTTAAATTCAAGTTGAGTAGTGGACACACTGCTATTTCACCAAAACTGGGAGATGGCAACCTCATACTTAGATTTGGAGCAAATTACGGAGATACTCTAGATTATGGTGCCGCTGGGAATCAAGGCATCCTTGATGACGGTGACTATCCCACTCTTGATGAAATAACCATCGGTTTCTCTTGCTGCTTCTTGCACATTGTCGCTATTGATGATCTGAAATCAAAACAAGTCCAATCATTCACCTCATTTCTTAATGCATTTGTATGACGCCTAATAGAACATAAGCTTATCAGATTCATCTGATTTAAGGCTAATTCAAAGGTTGAACATCCTAAAAGTACGATGCCTATCATTTCAAAAGTGTCTAAAAGCATTTAACTATGGTTTTATGATCACTGTTGATATGGTATATGAACTCATATCTCTGTCTGTTCAAAGGATTCCAGAAGATGACAACAAAGAAGTAGAAAGTAAAGAAATCTCAACCTTCACGTTGTCCCCGATTCGAGCATTCTTGTCAATAATTGCCCTTTTAATATGAGAATTCTTGCCAATACCTATTGGAACACTACCCTTTGCAGCCAGAAACCTCCTGTCAGCATCGGTCTACAAACAACCGCCAATATGGAGGTTAACGGAATTTAAATACAATTAAGTAAATTGGTCATTGTGTCAATTGATTAACTCTGAAATTCTGTATTAGTTGTTGATGCTGAATTTATAGAGTTTTGCTTTCAGAATATATTACCTCATAATAATCTGCTCCCATTAGTAATGTGTCTTCTATGATTGCACCTTCTGAAATGCAAGATCTAAGCCCCACAACGGAGTGATGAATCTTACAGTTCTGTAAACCACATAATGGTGGGGACGATGAAAGTACAAGGATTATGGCCACAGTTCTATTAATGCAAAAGGACAGGATGCAACTATGGGCTAAAGGACAGAGTATTCGTTTGACAGAATTAAAATAAATGCCACTTCCAAATGTCTAACCAATCACCTTTATGACACAACCTTCTCCAATCACGCTATCGGTGACATCAGCATCAAGCATCTTTGATGGAGGCAAATAACGAGGTTGAGTATAGATAGGGGCAGATCGATCATAAAAGCTGCAGAAGAAAATCCAGAAAATAGACATATTCAAACAATAACAAAAATGCTAGTTAGAAATTGGACGGAAATTTCAAAGTACCTAAAATCTGGCACTGGCTTTTTCGTTATGCCAAGGTTGGCATTGTAGAAAGCCTCAATCGTACCAATGTCCTCCCAGTAGCCATCATACAAGTAAGCTTGCACCTGAAGAGGTTACCATTAGGCTTTGAAACATCGTAACATTTTGAGATATTGAAAACAGTCAAATTCAATTTCAATATCGACTTATAATTGCAAAATTTTAGTTAAATATGTTTATTCCAACAACAAAGAAAATTTTTAAGCTCTTTTATAAAATATTAATCTTTTCTCAAGCTACATATATACTAATGACTGAATGGGACAATGCTTACTCGCATCCCAATGGAGGTGGCACCAGGAATAACTTCGCTTCCAAAATCATTGGCTCCAGGAAACTTTTCTCTTAGAAGTTCTAACATCACATCCTTGCTGACCACATAAATCCCCATGCTGGCAATGTAAGGCATCTCTTTTGCTCGCTCATCATCGAGACCTAAGATGGTGGTATCAACCTACAGAAAGAAAATTAAAAAAGAAAATAGTAGAAAAAAGGAATTCACCCTCACATTTTCAAATATTCTACGTGCAGAACTCACGTTTGACACATGAAAAGATGGCATATATAATTTGTAGAAGAAATTACCTTCATGGCTTTTAGTTGTTCCCCTTTTGGCTTTTCGGCAAATTCAATTATGCGTCCTTCCTCATCAATTTTCATCAGACCAAATGCAGTTGCACGTTTTTCATCCATTGGCAGTGCAGCTACTGTAATATCTGCATCAGTTTCCCTATGTGCTTGGATGAATTTCTCATAATCCATTCTATATAGATGATCCCCAGCAAGAACCAGGAATTCCAGAACATTGTGTTCCTCAAACAACCACAAGTATTGTCTTACGGCATCAGCTGTGCCCTGCCAACAATCAGATCAAATTTCATCACAAATCTTTACAAAATAATGGAAACAACATTAAGTAATTACAAAAACTATTTCAAATATCTAAAGCAACACCAGCTTCCAAACAGCTATATTGTACGTCCATACAACATTAACGTCCACTGAAAGGGCTTAATTTTCTAGCATAAGAAAGATGGTTAAAGTTATAAAGTGGATCACAACATATGTAATCTTTTATCTTCTCTGGGAAGTCACTTCCATTTAACAGTTCTCATAACAAAAACTAATAGGAGGGCGCAGAGAGACTAGGTGCTTGCCTGGAACCAATTTGGGTTCTCTGGACTCTGCTGAGCAGCAAGAACTTCAACAAAGCCTTCATTCTTGTAACCACCCATGTTGCTTGCATATGCCCGTGAGAGGTGGCGATTGAGAGAAGCTGAGTTGAATTGCGTAAGAACATATATCTTTGATATGTTACTGTTCAAGCAATTGCTGACAGGAATATCAATTAACCTATAATTTGCTCCCAAAGGCACAGCAGGCTTCGCTCTCTTCTTCGTCAATGGGTAAAGACGGGTCCCAGCACCACCTCCAAGAATAATTCCCAGGACACTCTATTAACATCACAAAGCAAAATTGATGACTGATGCTAACGAAAAAACTCAAAAAAAGGAAAAGGAACAGAGTTCAATCGCCAGAGACAACTTCAGAGCATCAAAAATGAAAAGAATAAGCAGGCTCTTTAATTTTCTTAAAAAGCATACAAAGGATTTTTGTTTTGCAAATCAATCTGTAGAGACTCTAATTCGATAAGCTAGATTTAGCAAAAAAGTGCAATAATTTAGCCAATGATTTCTCTTCTCCATCATTTTTAAAATCCTGGTATCATTTTCATCTGCTCCCTTACAGTAAATTGAATAGCACAGAAAAGGATAGATAAATCAAATACTCAAATCATGATCAGCCAAGGGCTGACCATTCAATGATGAATATAGCAGCAGTTCATCTGATATCGTTAGATATCACTCCAATGGAATGAACTTCTACACAGAATGTACCTCGTCAAATCAGTATAATCAGAATCCTGATAACAATAAAGCATTTACCCTCAAACATAAACAGTATAAAAAATGTGAGATCTGTGTACCTCGTCAAATCAGAATCATAATGACAATAAAGCATTTACCCTCAAACATAAACATTATAAAAAATGTGAGATCTCTAACACATTCAGTCTTTTCAAAAGAGCTACAAAAATTGACACAAAATTAACATACGCTTTATTCCACTAAACGAAGTAAGAATGTAACTCGAATCAGATGCATGCAAACTTAAATTATGAAGACCGATTCATATTGCATCGTTCGTTGTGACATTGTATGATCGGATCTATGACAATGCACCGTCACATGGATTGTGAAAACAATTCCGTGCAAATCAACCAAAAGTTAAGTCAGCCTGATCACGACATGAGAACTTGAATCCATGCAGGCAAGCTAAAAGTCAAGAAAAAGAAAACGGGAGCACTAACTCTGCTCGCATCAGGATCAAGGCAGGTTTGCGAGTTCTTGGAATCAGAAACAGCCTTAGGAGAAGTGATCCTGGGAGTCCTTGAATTAGAAGCAGATTCTCTCCGGAGATCAGAGACAGAACTGGAACAAATCTTCTGGCCGGAAAGGCAAGAAGACGAGAAGGAGAGACTCCTGGCCGCAGATTTCCGAGCAGAATTCGAAGAAGAAGAAGGAGATGAAGAAAGAGTAGAAGACGACGAGACCCTGAGAGCTCCGACCGCCGTCATGCTAGCCATTACGGTCTCAGTAGCAAAAACACAAGGCGAGAAGACGACTTACGCTTTGTTTCAGTGGCTGGAAGAGAGAGTACACTAGTGGAGGTGGAGGCTTTGAAGGGATCTGAATATCTGATATTTGATGGGTCCTCGGGAACCGTTTTGCCCACTCCTTTCGCATTATATTACGGCAGTGGACAGCGTGGAGGAGAGTGGGTATCTTTGGGAAAAATGGTATATTATTATTATTGTGCAATTATTGACACAGTAGCAGGAGGAAACAAATCATACGTTTTTTACAACTTGAACGAAGTGATAATATATAATATATTTATTTTGGTGAATCTCATTCTCAGGAGTCAGGAGCCTCCTGTTTGGTCACGTGGACCTTGCGTTCCTATAATTTGATAATAATGTTTGTTGCAATGCTTTTTATTACGCAACGATTCTGCACCGTCCACTTTCATTCTAATTATTATGAGAATTTGATAGACTTTAGTTACACCTCACGTGAGCCTTCTTCCTTTCAAAAGACAAGAATAGACGAGTGATTCCTAGCATGTACTGTTTTTCTTCGACGGCGTAGCCACTAATTATTATTAATCACTTGCCACTTAAATAAATTTAAATATATTATAATAAAAACAATAATGTAATTGTAATATTATACTATTTTATTTTTAATATTACTCATTTTATAATAATGTAATTGTAATTGTAATATTATACTATTTTATTTTTTAATATTACTCATTGTCTTCCATTTTATTCTTATTCTTTGTTAACTTGATTTCAATATGGAAAAAATGACTCACTTTAAAACTTATTTATATTAATATGGTTAGTATTTTGGCAAAAGTTCTTAAAAAAATAAAAATTTTGTATTCTTCACAATTGAGATAATCGAATAATAACAAAGTTTTTTATTTTAACATATCTAATTTATTTACGCTTTCATTTATAGTAATCCTAAGCAGAGACACCCTTATTTTTTGGGGGATGATAAGTGTTTCGATTGACAATGATGGAAGAAAAAAATTAAGCATTGACTGACGTTACTTTTATCTTGAAGATTGGGTTTTGATACGTAATCACTGAAACGATTAATAAAACTCTAGAAACTCTCATTAACAAGTTGTAAAAGTTATGCGAATTAGTACAAAGAATATCATACCTTAGTTAAACTTATACCAAGCCTTCATACATACAATACCACAAGTATGTTAAAAAAAGTCACCACCATTATAAATAATTGACAAGCTCACTTTAAAATGAAAATACCATCATTGAGTACAAAGAATGTCATAACTGAGTAAAAACTATACCAGAAGTTCATAAATAATATACCATGCTTTTATACAAAAAATATTACCACCCATATATAACAAAGTGATACCTTCATCTTAAAATGAGAATACCATCCCCAAGTACATAGGATACCATGCCTTAGTTAAACCTATGCTAGGACTTTAAACATTCATTATCACACTTATACTAAAAAAAATACCAGCACCCATTGTAAATAAGTGACGCGTTAAAAAAATACCACCACCCATTATAGATAAGTGACACATTCAATTTAAAATAGAAATCCCTCAAAGTATGAAGAATACATACCTTAGTCAAATCTATACTAAGCTTCATGCATTCAATACCACACTTATATTCAAAAAATACCATCATCCATTACATATATGTGACACATTTAACTTAAAATGAGAATACCATCAATAAGTATACATAATACTATGGCTGAGTAAAAACTAGACCAGATGTTCAAATATAGTATACTATGTTTATGTACCAAAACTCGCCACCTAAATATAATAGGTAAGCGATATGTTCACCTTAAAATAGGAAAAATGTTGGACCTCACTCCCGGAGCCCAACTATCTGTAATATCAAAAGACGTGAACATATTATCCTATAAGGTTATTTCTATGGGATCTCTTAATTCAATACTCACTTCATTTGGTGATCGGATAATGGAGTTATGGCCAAACGAGTCAAACCTGGTTATGTCCTCAATCATATTGTACCTATCTTGGGACAATTGACATAACTTTCACTAGAGAGATCAGATTAAGGTCGTCCTAGGACGGTTTTGAAGAGGACTTCTAGAACTACAACTTTAGTGAAGACTTCGAAAAGAGATTTTTTGGAGGGTCAAAACATGGGTTCACCGCGGCAAACTAAATGTTTCGTCGTGGCGAAATCAAGACATATTTCCCAATATCTCTCGTGAAAGTTTGCCGCGGAAAACTACATGTTTCGCCGCAGTGAAATCAGGAAATATTTCCCAGGAACTTTCGGGAAAAGTTCGCCGCGGCCAACTAATATAACTTCGCCTCGGCGAAATCAGAAAATAATTCCCAAGACCTCTCGGGAAAAGTTCGCCGCGGCCAATTGATATAACTTTTCCGCGGCGAAGTTACGAGATGGAGACGAAAACACTTTTGGGAAAAGTTCACCGCAGTCGAGGCTAACTTCGCCGCGGCGAAACCTTCTAACCTGCAATTCTAACTCAACATTTCAACACCAAAAATACACATACACTTCATATCAATTCAACTACTAAGTACTTTTGTTAAATTCTTAAATCTGCCCTCAGATAATTAATCCCATACAACCCTTCCAATCTCTAATATGTTATTATAAACCAAACAACAATTTACAATCACATAATCATTCCTCTTTCACAACCATCATTATACACAACAGCAAATCCTCAAATTCTCATTCTCATTTCTAAACAAGTAAATATTTAATCAAGCTTTAGTTACATATCAACATACACATCAACTTAATACAAAATACAAAAGGAT
>JAOQMS010000004.1:11620848-11638391 GCA_027563885.1 Erythroxylum longipes | reverse complement strand
ATAAGAAAATATAAATAAAATAAATTTAGTAAATAAAATATTTCACCTTACTTAAATACTATTGGCAAAAACTTCCTGCTATTAATTAAGTAAGGGTATAATGGAAAATACTAAAATATTATGAGGTTATTATTGGAAGATAAAATTTCCACCGCATAAGCCATTTCCTACCGTAGCCCCCTTTCTGCTTATCTATTTCTGCAGTGGTACAACAGTTTTCTCCAACCTGCGGTTGTCGGTCGCAAATCCAAACATGTAACTGCGTTTGAAAACTGCGGTGAATAAATACTTATCTCCATCGCACCGCAAATCCAAACGCAGCCTTAGAATCTTAACCAATAATTTGAAGTTGAAATGGTTAATCCAGGATTTAGTTGAAGGTGAAGCCAAGCAATCAGCCTTCAACCTACGACTGCCTTACCAACATTTCACCACAATAGGACTCCTCACAAAGTGTTTATTATCTGACCATACCAGTTCGCCAAATACATATTCCTTCCCTGCATTGCATTTTTTTCTTGCCAGGGTCACCATGAAGTTCTTCTCCTCTCCTACCTTTTTGAACACTAAGCTCTCTGGCTCAACAAAAACTGATATTCCCCATGGTTTCTTTATACGAACTTTGTAAGTTCCTGGAGTGCCAACATTTTTTACTTTTCGAGTTATGGTGATTGACCCGGTGAATCCAGTTACTGTAATAGAAGGGTAGTTGAAGTTGGCTAGGTTAATGGGTTTGGAGGGGCAGTTATATGGAGGCTCCAGCAAAGATGAAATTTGTGTTTCTTTGTACCCCAATGCACATAGAAAGTTCAAGTAATCAGAGGAAGTCAAGTCGTAAACCAGCCCTGGATCCATAGCTTGGTTTGGTCTTATATGTCCTGCTCCGTAATTGAAAGGAGTTGCTTTACAATAAGATGCATTGACAATTGGCTCCATATTGTTGTCCTTTGTCCTCGCTGGAAATTGCAAACTAGGTTACCATTAAAGGCTGCTCAAGTACATACGAATTGTCCATATACGGAATGTTAGCCCAGCAAAGTCACCTAAGGTACAAGGATTAATACACGTACCACTAGTCATGATTGATGATTTAATTGCCGCTGGACTCCAACTTGGATGCAGTGTTTTAAGAAGGCCAACAATTCCTGAAACATGAGGGCATGACATTGATGTTCCTGAGAGTGAGTTAAATAGAACTCTTCGCATGTCAAAGGCTGCATTAGTTGTCCCTTGTGCTTCTGTGTATGCTGCTATGATACTCACTCCCGGTGCTGTGATGTCAGGCTGAAACGTAGAGAATAACTATAAAATTTTGAATGTAATAACAAATGTTTTGAAGCAAGAAGATTGAGATGTTGCTAATGCCTTGAGAATCTCTGGTGTCACCATGTTAGGTCCCTTGGAAGAAAAAGCTGCCATCACAGGGGCTGGCCTCGAGCCAATTTGTGTTTTGGGACGTGTAATATAGGCTACAGGAGACCTGTCAAGATTATGAAGCGATTAAGGAAGAATTTATTAGATTTGATTAACCGAGATGAACATTTTGCTAAAATGTGCTGAACATCGAGCACAAGTCGGAAAGTAATGTCATCATTACTTGGTTGAACTGATGTAATTGAAGACAGCAAGACCATTGGAGTAATTCAGTTGCAAAGTAGGAAGGACATGAGGATCAGCAAGAATTTCATTGCCGTTTAGCTCAGTATTAGCAAGAACCATTCCTGCAGCACCCACAAGAGCAGCTTGTTCACCCTTATCCACCCTTGCATTTACCCCTCTAAGACAGACCAAGATCTTTCCCCTTGCCATTTTTTGATCAAGTGCTCCAGCTTGGCACAGCAAACTGCTTGATGTTGATCAAAATCTTAGTTACAAATGAGATGATAAATGGTTTCAGTATCAGAAGCATGATAACTTGAGTCCTGAAGTTAAGTATGAAAAATTGATGTCTGTAACTGAATTTGATAACAACAATAACTTGCATTGTTTAGGCTCTTACGCTGCTGAAGCAGATGCATTAGGTGCTCTAGCATCAGCAGCACTCATAAGTGGGAAATATTTGTTGGTTGGTAAGGCCGTTTCCGATAGACTCTCTCCCTTTCAGACCAAACACATTGCAGTCAACAGATGAGATAGAATAATCATGGAAATGCTGCAGGGAATGTTGACAAATGATAATTTTGCTAAGACTACAACAAGTGAGCTAGCAAGGAGAAAGGGACCTTGTAGCTAATGTGGTTGCCAAGGACGATATAACTTGGGAATTCTCTGTCCATGATGCTGGCACCAACAGTGATGTGCCATGGTGCAACGTTAGAGACAGTACCATCAGCAGGACCAGAATTCCCAACAGAGCAAATCACTACAATTCCGTGTTTAACTGCATGGAAAGAGCCAATTGCAACGCTGTCATCGAAGAATGGCGTAGGATCACCTCCGAAGGACACGGACAGAACATCAACACCATCAGCTATGGCAGCATCAAATGCAGCCAATATATCTACATCGTAGCATTCATTTCCATTAACTGGGGGATAACAGACTTTGTATGCAGCCACTCGGGCTCTTGGTGAACCCCCTTTGGCTACTCCTTTGCCAAGGTTAAAGACACCGGCTCCTTCGACAATGTTTCCACCAGCCGTCGATAGGGTATGTGATCCATGGCCATCCTCATCCCGAGGATTGTCAAATGAGGAATTCAGCGGACCTGCTACAGAAGCATACCCTTTGTTGAAGTACCTTGCTCCAATCAGCTTCCTTCATACATTAACATGTTCTTTTCACTGTTAATCATTTATCTACAGGAAATAGAATCACAATTTAACTGGTAGAGTAGACTTTACAGGGAACATACGAATTTATGCATCAAGGGCTAATAATAGATTCGAGATCCTATAGTAGCCAGCATCAAGGGAAATAACTGAAAAGGCAACGAAGATATACTAGTTTAACATCAAGAGCAGCCTATTAATATTTTCTCAATTTTTTAGAAATAAACTAGTAATTTGCACAGAAAACTTTGTTCATGTGCATGGACATATGCGGAGAAACGAAAGCTAAAACGTAAAAAGATTTCTCACAACTTACCATTAGTAGTTAAATCACAGTTACTCTTTTTAGTATTCCCCATTCTTGGAGTTTGAGTGAAATATTATAGAATGAAATACAACAAAATCACATATATTTTTATCGTAGGTAGAGATCATTGGGTTGGCGCTACTGTCAAGGTCCTCGACAACAGAATTCCTAGTTCACAATCGAAACGGGCTCCAACACCCTCTTGCACATGTCCAGCTTAGCCTAGGAGGTAAAATTAGTAAAAAAGTAACGAGACCTAAGGACCATTCAGATCATGCAGTGGACCGTGTCTTCAAACAGACATTTCATCTTCAACCTACAACAATAAGCCTATCCATTTCCATTAAGAGATTGCATAGATTTGCTAAATAGTATCTGCCACTAAAAAGTTTTAACGCTTTTTTTTCTTGACTGTTTTTGTAGTTACAGCTTTAGTAGAAAACAACAAACTAATATCGGGTAGTGGTTGTGGACGCCAGTTGTATTCCTCGTCCCCACTGTTCCTGCATGGATTCCGTAAAGGCGGCATCCCACGAAGATTGGACCACCATTTGTCGGCTACCAAATTTTATCTTGGAATCATGACATCGAGGTCTTAAATAATAAAAGAACTCATTGTTTAGATCTAGTTTGAAGTGTTTATTAAATTAGCTACAGCTGGTGGATTCATTATCACACAAAAGTAAGACCTGTAGAAGATACTAGTGGTAACATAAACAAACCTGTTGCAGTGGAAACTAGGATCTGACCCATTCTGACATATTCCTTTCCACTTTGAAGGAATCGGTCCATACCCCTCATCGCTGAAGCTTTTTGATTCTGGCCATACGCCTAACGTATTCCCATCCGTCATAAGGAAAAAGAAAGATATAAAAAGTAAGGCAAAGAAAGTCGAATACTTTAGCAACCATAAAACAAAGGGGGAGTGGAATTCAAGCTCCTATTATCCAAACTCCATGTTTAAAGCTCTTATCACATTATGATTCTCCTTTGGTTTCTCTACATTTTTCATCACAGTGAGAAAGTTTATTAGATCATAGGACCGACCGTATAACTCATCTAGCATTTTACGTTACTAGTATAATCAACAATTCCTAGAAATAAACTTCAATAGAAGCCCCATTTTATCTAAAGACTTCCAAATGCGTGAGTTTTATCGACCAATACTGTATAAGCGTAACCTTTCCTTGGGCATATTGCGGATAACAGCTCCTGTTCTATAAACTCCAAACAAATAAACTAATCGATTTAACTGTAGACAATTGTTGGGTTCCTTTGTATAATATATATATATATATATATAATCTTCAAACAACGGATGGTCAATTATTGCACCTCACGAGGGTAAGGAAATGCGAGAAGAAATTTCTACATCTTCTAGACAAAGTCGACTTTGAATAATTTTGAATTACCAATTTATTTGAGTTGTAATCATCAGAAAACCACACGACTAACTCACCAGTATCAAGGTTTCCGATGATTACATCTCCGCCAAATCTTGCCTTCTTCCACAGTGAGCTCGAAGGAACTAGGCCGTTCTGCTCCAGTCCCAGAAAGCACCATGAGTGAGTTGTGTGCAATTTCCTCCCTTGGTTCAAGAACACTGACACTACACTCGGATGCTCTGCATTTGACAAGGATTTCCAGCTCCAATAGCTTTTAATTAGTATAAAGCAGGGAAAAAACAGAGTAGAGAAGTAAAGCAGAGTAGCTTCTAAGTACCCACTAGCTATTTCAGCTGCTACATTCTCGTCCAAATTTGCAGCGAAACCATTGATGTGCCTCGTGTATGAATAAAAAATGGCATCTTTGGCAAGTTCCTGACGGCTTCCGTTAAAAGTAGAAAATGATAGCAGAAGACTAGCAAAAGCAGAAACTAAGGCAATGTCAAATTAACAAGTATTTGAGAATCCAATTACCTTCGCAAAAAGGATCCCAGAAAATCGTAGTGAGACTCCGTAATTCGATTATGCTCTGCACAGGATACTTGAACTTCATGTGAATGGGCTCCAAGGTATACAACATAGCCCTACGGCACAAAATACATGTCAACAAGAAAGGATTGTGAGGTGAACTTCATTCCTTCTGTTGCTTCCATTGCATGGACAAGTGACTATATTGTTATGAATCATGGTTGATAATATGAAAAAGGACTGAACGCTTACCCTTTTGGAAGCAGGAGTGGGTCTCTGAAAAAAAAGTAAGATAAGAAATGGCAAAAGGGAAAGGTGAGGACATGGAAGACTCATTGCCCGCTAGTCGCTACCTCTTTTAAGTATAATATGACCTCTCTCTGTTTCTCTGCTTCCTTATATAGCTAGCTTATACAACAGTGGAACGTGAAAACTCCCCGCTATGCCGATTGCAAACCCATTATATTTATTTAACCATGTCTTCTTTTTTTTGACCATATTTGGCCTTGCCTGTTGTTATCGAATATATACTTACAGTGGAGACTGAAGATACTTAGCCTTCATCTCTATATCATAATGGTTTAGTTGTAATCGAAAATGTAATGATCGATGGCTTCATTTTCCCGCGAACACATGTAAGGCTTAAAACTTGTCATTTTACTATGTTCTTGGTTTTCGATTTCCTCCGACCACTCTAACCAAGTTGTAAATGAGGTCCTAGGAATATTATTATTGATCCAAACTAATGAACATCAAGGGAATAGTTGTTGGTTTATACCCTTGGATTGATTGTAGTTTAGTGATAAAATAATTTAAAGGCATTCTTTGTTATATACATATTTAGATGTATATGATAAAGTCCATGTGATAATTATACAATACAAGTGAAATTATGATGAGATTCATATTATATTTATGTATTATCTCTAAATTTTTCTTAGTTATTGCTCTATTAAGACTGGACATTAACATAACATAAACAGATTAGCACACGTTATATTTTTCCTTATGAAGTAGTCGATCTCATAGACAAAAGTATAGATACTTAAACAAACTGATATGTGCTTAATTGATTGTTTAATTATTTCATAATACTTAATGACATTAAATTACTTAAGATACTCACTTTGACTCATGTATTTTTAGGCACAATTAAGAAGAAAAGAAGTTAAAGTGAGTCAAAAGTACGATATTTTGGCCATTTTTCGAAGATTAATTTTTACTTGTCTTCATGGAGCAAGAAGAAGAAAATTAGAAGACAAGAAGAAGACAAGGAAAAAAAAAAGAAAACACAAAGAAGAACCCTAGTTGCTCACATCATGCAACTGGAAAAATAAGGAAGTAGAAAGATATGCATGTTTAATGCAAGAACGTGAATTTAAAGGATGATGGACAGCAATAAAACGACACCAAGGTGAGAAGAAAATGACAGCAAAAGAGGAAAAAAAAAAGGTTGTTGGGAAGAAGCAAAACGCACAACAAGAAGCAAGCAAAAACAATAAGATGTGCAATGCAAAACGCACAGCACCAAAAACTAAAACGACGCAGCACGTTGGACATTTGGAGGACCTAAAAAATGTTGCAGACATCTACGTTTATGATATGTGTTTAAATGTTAATTCATTTGATATACTACACTTAGTGATTAATGCCTTAAAAATGCTTAGGATACTCACTTTAGCTCATATTTGATCTTAGGTACATTTCGAAAGTAATGGAGCTAAAGTAACCCGAAAGCATGTTCATTAAAGTCATCTTCTTAATTTCCATACTCTATTGATTCATAGAGCATGAAGAAGAAGAAATTAAAAGCAAGAAGAAGACAAGAAAATGAAAAGAACATGAAGAAAATGTTGTCAACATAGCTCATTGTCCTCCAGAATTTCATAGCCGTGCAATGTGAGTTAATATTGTACAAAGCAATTCATTCACGTGAATCATGCAAGCTGTCCATTATTTCTATATACCCTTCAAAACCTACCTGTATTTGGGAGAATAAAACAAAAAGAGACATGAAGAGGGCCTACACTAAGTGTGTACTGGTCGGTTAAGAGTGAAGAGGAGTGGAGAGAAAGCCAGCTGTCCATTTTGCTACATTTTAACTAACTTTTCACATGTATAGATGGTTTTTTCTTTTTGGATAGCTGGAGAGTAGCATCACGCTACACCTGTCCAATTTTATTCTTATTGAAAACCTATATTTTTCAATAGAGAGAGGAGAAGTGTTGGCTCACCAAAACTCCCATCTTTGTTGGAGAGTGAAGAAAATGTGAGTGGAGGCTGCTTCATTTTAGTTTTAACGTAGCTAGGAGGGCTGAAGAAGGAACAAAAGAACATAAGAGTTATGTGAAACAAGTGAGCAACTGAGAGCTGCGAGAGAAGAAAGAAAGTTACGTGAACAGTGAAGTGGTGTGTTAATCTTTATTTGTCAAATCATGAACAATAGCGTGGCTGGAGAGAAATAGAAAAGAGCAGTAGCGTGGAACCAAGGGAGAGCAGCTGGTCATCTTTGGCTACCTATTCTCCTCCATTCTCTCTGCAATTCTTTTTACATAAATGGAGGTTACAATGGTTAATTGTTGGAGCTTGAAGATGGAGATGAAAGGCTACATCATTTGACGCCGATTCGGAGGTGGAATCGAGGCCAAAGAGCACATTAAGCGTACAGTGTTTTGTATCATTGTCTATTCTCTTTTTAGATTATAGCGTTATTTTGGATGAATTGAATAAGTATGTGGATAATGATAGTTTTAATGCTCTATTGAATCATTTTTATGACTACCCATAGCTATATCTTGAATGTGATATGTATTAGTCATATAGAAGATTGTTTGTAGCAACTAACGGTACTGAATCGTTAGAAATAATGTAGCTTAAGTTAACTAGTCTGTGCTTGCATGATTATTATTTAAATTGATTTGTTTTTCTTAATTTTAATGCTGCTATCCAGATATACTTAGAGAGCTTGTTCTAGGTTTCCCGATAGTTAGGATTAATTAACGAACGCTTCGTAATTGACTAAAACATAAGGAAAAATTGGAATTAATACAGTGTGTTATTAATTCACGATCAATAGTCTAAAAGGAGGAGTAAAGACAACAACATAACCATATTTATGAAATTGTGCTTATGCTGAGATGAAACCAATGAATCAGTGTTCAATTTATTAATCAACTTACAATTTAATTTTATTTATTTTCATAATTTTAATTTTATTTTGTTTTTAATTTGTTTTAAATTAAGAATCCCCCCTATTTGCTTAAACAGATAATTTAGGAAAGTATTTGATATTAATCCCTGTGGAATCGACCTAGACTTATCGCTATCTATACTTTTAGTCTAGTTATTTTGGTAGCGTTACGACGCACAATCAATTTTTGCACTGTTGCCAGGGATTATTATTCTTTTCTTTTCTGAATTTCTTTGTTTTGTTTTGTTATCTTTATTTTGATTTTGACTTTTGATTAATTCCTTTTCTTATTTAGTTAGTTTCAGTGCATGACACAATCTTCTCACACTGGTGAATTAAAATTTGATCCAGAACTTGAAAGAACGTTACGCAGAGCAAGAAGACAAGTTATAGAAAATTTCGAGGATCCGTCATCATCTTATAGGAAACTTGATTCATCACCAGGAATTTCAATAGTTTTAGATTTACTTTCTAATTCTTCTAGTGATTCCATTTCTAAAATTGATTCTAACATGGCATGTCAAAACAATGATCGCACTCTTAAGTAGTTAGCTGCTCCTAATTTTAACCATCAACCCTTGTGCATTGATTTTCCTACTATTGGTGTTGCTTTTGAGCTTAAATCTAGTCTAATTCACCTTTTGCCTACTTTTCGTGGTATGTTCTGTGAAGATCGTCACAAGCATCTCAAGGAGTTCCACGTGGTCTATTCTAGCATGAAGCCAATCGAAGTACAAAAAGAGCAGATTAAGTTAACAACATTCCCATTCTCGTTGGGGGACACTGCCAAGGATTGGCTTTACTACTTGCCCTTAGGGTCGATTACCAATTAGAATGAGATGAAAAGACTTTTTCTAGAGAAATACTTTCCTATTTCTCGAGCTATGAACATTCCGAAGGAAATCTGTGCAATTCGACAGCACCATGGGGAGACATTATATGAGTATTGGGAGAGTTTCAAGAGGGTGTGTGCTAGCTGCTAGTATCATCAAATTAGTGAGCATCTCTTGATCCAGTATTTATATAAAGGGCTTCTTCCACAAGAAAGAAGTATGATAGATATATAGTAAGGGGAGGTGCACTAATAGACAAGGCACCCATTGAAGCCAGGAATCTGATTTCCAATATAACTGCGAACTCTCAACAATTCAGTATTCGAGAGGAATCCAAACCATTGAAGGTTTGTAAAGTTAGTACCACTACATTGGAGCAACAAATAGCTAGGTTGACATCTTTAGTGAGGCAAATGGCTGCAAATAACGCTCAACAAGTCAAAGTACATGGAATTCCCACAATGGGACATCCCACTGATATGTTCCGACTTTGTAAGAGATATCCATAGAATAAGTGAATGCTTTTGGGAGTTGCCTGGACCAACCACAAAATAATCCTAGCTACCCCTATGCATGGAACTTAGGATGGAAGAATCCTCCATTCAACACCTACGGGTAGCAAGGACAATAACGAGGTTCCTATCAATAACCCTATCAAAAACAAGCTCAACCATCGAGCTCTAGACCTTCATTAGAAGAAATGATGAAAACTTTAGCTCAGAATAGTATACAATTTCAACAAAAACGAATGTTAGCATTCAGAATCTGGAAAATCAATTGAGTCATATAGCTACCGCAATGAGCTGACTGGAGAATTAAAATTTAGGTAAGCTTCCTGCTCAAACAATTGTGAACCCGAAAAGAATGCAAGGGTTATCATTTTGAGGAGTGGTAAAGAAATAGAGGCACCACACAAGACTCCTGTTATTGGCAGTGATGAAGAATCTTAAAAGAAACTTGAATTGCCTCATAAAGAAGCTGAAAAGGGAACTAAGGTAAATTTTCAATATCCTGTGATTAAAAGTTTTACTAAAACTTTGCCTCCTTTTCCTAGTAGGTTTGCTAAATCGAAGAAAGAGGAGCAAGATAAGGAGATTTCGGAGATGTTTAAAAAGGTGGAGGTAAACATACCTATAATTGATGCCATTAAGCAAGTTCCTAGATACGCCAAATTTCTCAAGGAGTTATGCACTTCTAAGACAAAATTGAGGGGAGACAAGAAAGTAAGTGTGGGGAGAATGTGTCTGCGGTCATTCAGAGAAAGCTTCCCCCAAACTTTCATACGAGAAAGATAAGGTTTATTGTTAGTCCATATCTCATATGGACTAACATCAACTGACTTGGATAGGACTCTGGTTAATATATAAACAAAAGTTTCGAGTGCATACCCACAAAAGGATATTGGTAAATTTGATAAACCCATCATAGAACTCTCCATGTCTAACAAGGTTTGGTTTCTTCTCTCAGCCACACCATTGTGTTGTGGTGTGTAAGGTGGAGTCCGCTGGGATAATATTTCATTATCCCTGAGATAATCCAAAAACTCTTAGCTTAAGTATTCACCACTTTGATCTGATCGAAGTGATTTAATACTTCTCCCAAGTTGTTTCTCAACTTTGTTTATGAATTCTTTGAACCTTTTAAAGGCTTTAGACTTGTACCTTATAAGATACACATACCCTTATTGAGAATGATCATCGATAAAGGTAATGAAGTATACGAAATCACCTTTAGCATGTATGAACATCAGAGCATATACATCAGTATGTATTAGGTCTAAAAGTCCACTAGTTCGTTCACCTTTCCCTTAAAGGGTAACTTAGTCATCGTACCTTATAAGCAAGATTCGCATATGTCATATGATTCATAATAAAATGACCCTAAACTACCACACTTGTGTAGTTTAGACATACGTCTCTCACTTATATAGTTAAGGCGACAATGTCATAAGTAAGACGACTTCACATTATCTCGTTTTATCCTTTTGTTATTATTGATATTTAGAATCGGATTAGACATATCCAATATGTATATACCATGCATAATGTACCCAAATCATATAACATTCCATTCAAATAAATTGAACAATCATTGTTATTGAAATTTAAATGGAATACAACTTTATTAAGACTAGAAACAGACATTACATTTTTAGTCAAAGCAGGTACATAAAAACAATTGTCCAATTATAGTATAAGCCCATTAGGGAGCGCCAATACATATGTGCCTACGGCTAATTCGACAAGTCTTGCTTCATTGCCCACTCGCAGGTCTGACTCTCCCTTATTGAGTTGTCTATTGTTCCTGAGGCCCTTCATGTCAGTATAAATGTGTAAGCCATAACTAGTATCTAATACCCATATGTTGTTATCATAAACAGTATGAATATCAATAACATAAATACCAGAAGTAGAAGGGGCATCAGATGCCTTCTTCTTCTTCAAGGACTCCAGATAGACCTTGCAATTTCTCTTCTAGTGGCCATCTTTGCCACAATGGAAGCAAGTTCCCTTTGAGGCAGTCTTCTTTGCTTTCTTGACACCTCCCGTAGGCCCTGCAGACTTCTTCTTCTTTTGGCTCTTTTGCTTCGAATCAGAAGAGTCCACCAGCATCACAACCTTGTCCTTACAGACAGATGGCTCAACTATTTTGAGCATGTTAACCAATTCTGGAATTGTACTGGATATATTGTTCATCTGATAATTAAGCACAAATTGTGAGTAACTATCAGTTAAACCTGTCAAAATTAAGTCAGTACTTAATTCATGATCCAAAAGAAAACCAAAGGAGGACAACCGCTCGATGTAGCCATTCATCTTCAGTACGTACTGCACTAGAGATGTCACCTTAACCATCTTGGAGCGAAAGAGTAATCGCAAAGTCTCGAACCTTGCTTGCTCGTCAAAGAGCTTCCTAAGATGATTGACTATGGTATGAGCATCCATAGCCTCATGCTGCTTTTACAGCTTTAGTGACATAATGGCTAGCATAATACAAATAGCCATCTCACTACCATTGAGATGCTTCCTATATGCCCTCCGATCATCATCAGAAGCATCAGCAACAGGGGATCGAGAAGTGGTTCTTCCAAGACATAACCAAGCTTCTTAGACTTGAGAACCATTCTCAAGTTCCTAAGCAAGTCAAAGAAGTTTGGTCCAGTTAACTTGTTAGCTTCCATCAATGATCTTAGATTCACGCTAGTACTTATGGTGTTGACTAGGGCAATAGCAACTTATCATTAAATAGAGAAAAATTAGAATGTACTTAAATGTATGTCTATAAGGACTTTAATAACATGCATTATGGCTCCTACTATTTTCACAAATTCATAACCCTTAATATAAATCTAAGAGAACTCATATAGAAATTCTCCTAGTGGGTCGATATCCAATATCCCTAAGAATGACCTTAGGTTTACCCAACAAGCCACCTTAGCTCAACCGGTAGGTATCGATCATACCAATTGCATCTCCAATGCAACTATCGAATCAAGTGCTATCAACTATTGATGTATGCACACTCATTGGACTATTAACTCTTGACATGTGTACATCTAATGTACACTACCCAACTTCGCCTCTGTCTACGTTGCTCTTAGGTTTGCCGAACAAACCAATGCTTCTAGTTAAAACCGACCCATTAATCTGGAAATCCTATTTCCATGATTCGAACATATCCGTGTATAATAGGCTTGGGTTTGCCCAATAACCCTAACTTTAAAAGGACTCTAGTTCTCGTCACATTAAAGGAAGGCATTAGTTTTAATATTTTAAGTGAGGGGTTTGACTAAGGTCTCATCTAACTTAGATGGTCTTATATATATATATATACTACATGGCATGATATGAACTACCCAATCAAATTAGGCCTAAGCCCATAACCATCCATCATGCAAGCCCACACATTCTCCTAACCTTGAATTTTCTAATGCATATATGTAAACACATCATTTTGGTTATGATCTCTTATGGATCCTAACATGGAAACACAATCCAACATTTGGATCTAAGCCCAATCCAACACTAAGATTTACTATCTTCCTTTTACTAACTTAGCTAAAATTACTAATGTATGTTATTTCGATTGAAATTAATATTAATCTAATTAACATGAATTCCTAATTCCAGAAATTAACTCATAATTAAATTACATTAAAATAATTATTTGATTTCTAAAATTAAACAACTTCAATTTTTTCATACATGCCAATTTTTCTAGTCTTACTAGAAAATCTATTACTCTACTAAAATTAATTCAAAATTAATTTCTATAATTTACCAAAATTTCTAGAACATCAAATCATCATTCCAAGTATCTCTAGGTGGTTTTATAATGATCAAAATAATTTAGGAATCACCCAAAAATTATCATGATAACCGAAACATCGATAAGACACCAAAAACAAAAAATATGACTTCTAAATTTTTCTGGAAATCAAATTTCGAGTAAAATAATTTAGCCATGCATCAAAAATCAAATTAAGAAATTTTGCACATCAAAATATTTTTAAGGTTTTGGAACCGAAATATAAACATGCAAAAACATCAAACAAAACAGATCCTACAATTTTTGGAAAACTGTCCACATATGGAAATTTGTTTGATAAAATTATTTAAAAATTTTAATAACTCTACAAAAATTACAGAGGAATAAAGACATCCAAAATATATTCACATAATTTTTCTAAAATCAAATTCCATTAAAATCATGTGTAACCTCATCAGTTTAGCCAATAGACATCACATGCCCAACAGAAAGACAGATTTCATGCATGTTCTTGTAAAGTCAAAATTAAATATTTTAATCACATTAAAATTGTTTTCAATCACACTGAATAATTCACACACATCTTATGAACAGAGTGGTGAAAGAAAATCATAAAAATATTTTTCTATAATTAAGTTCGAACAAAACATTACAAGACCCTAAGCTGTCACAACCATGAAAACAGTTTTCACATGTCATGTATTCTACATCTAGCAAGGCATAAGATGGCTCTGATACCACTATTAGGTTCCGGTCATGTATATCATACATAATATATATCAAACATATGCATCAGAAATAGAACAGAACCTCAAAAACTAGATCTGCTCATCCATATAGATATAGAAAAACAAAAACATGAAATGTAAGATGTTTACATACCTTTCTGATGATCTCTTTTGTTCTTTAATCTTCTCCATGTTGGGTTGTCGTAAACCACAATGATCAATGCAGACTGTCTCTAATGAAAGTCCACACAAAGATAGAAGGATGAAACTTCACTAGGAGATGGCTAGAATTCTTTCTTTGCGCGAGCAAAGACAAGAACTCTTGAGAGAGTTAGAGAGAAAAAAGGTGTAAGAAGAAGAAAATATGGCTAGAATTCTTTCTTTGCGCTAGCAAAGACAAAAAATCTTGAGAGAGTTAGAGAGAAAAAACGTGTGCAAGAAAAAGAACCTATCTTTTTCATTTTATTGTCTTACACAAGATGCACGAAAATCATCCCAATTTTCTACAGAATTTGGCCTTCCATAACCCCCATCACTAATGGAAAGTTATAGGAAGTTAATAGCCATGAATAGCATGCATTAATGGAAGTTATGGGAAGTTAATGACCATGAATAGCATGCATTAATGAAAGCCAACAACATTTGTTTCTAATCCATTCCATGCAACGTTTTCTACCATGATCACATGGCAATACAATCCTGAAACACTCTCTCATATCTTGAATTACCATTCAATACCATTTTACTCATCCTTCGGTTATCCTATGTGTGTGACCCATTAGGTTCCCGGTTCTATTAGACACTTGAATTAACACTTAATTCAAGTAAGTCAAGAGCGGTATTTAGCAACACGTCATAACCCCTAATTGATCGAAAAGTCACTGGTTTGATTATGAACCCTTCCATATGCAATATTGCCAAGCAATTTGTCCTTTCACCATTTATACCCCACTTGGTTCAGAGTATAGTTAAAGTGTCAACTCCCACTTGACTGACTACATCATATCTAGTCCAAGTGTCATTAGATCTTATCCTGAGGATCTCATTACTCTATGCATCATTGAAGACTCTCTTCATGACACATATTTGCTTTGGCCAGAGACTCCTGAGTAATGACCTAACAAGAGGCTGTGGGCATCATCTCCTTCTATCAGGAGTGGTGAATCCTTTATTGGCTACTTAATTACCTCCAAATACCTTAAGCTATACCCAATCATCACCATATGAGTAACCCTTGAAAGGTACCAAATGAATGGATTCAAAAGACAAGATCAATATCTGAAATACCCTTAAGCACCTCAAGTTAAAGGATACTTGCACCATTGCTACGATGAGACTATCATTGACTTTAGAATAAAATATCTATATGATTGTCTCATAGTAGGTCACTCCAATGTACTTACTACCCTTAGTAAGCATTCATATGTTAACTTTAAACAACTCATGTCTACCGCATATGAGATCTACTGCTTGATCTAATCAAGGAGTATAACATGTGCTAGTCTATCAGGATTAATGATATTCCATCTCATTAATCCTATGACTAATGAAAATTTAGATACTAACATAATTACACGTGATAGGAATCTCATTATCATGATCTCATCATGATTTTCTACATGCTACATTTTATAGCAAGGACTTTATTAAATCAATTTAAGATCAACATCAAATCCATAAATGTATGAACATCAAAATAATGAAAAATGTATTTATTAATCATAAAATGATTTGTGCAATAAGTGATAAAGGTGATTGCCTTTAGAGTACTTCTCTAATAGGTGAAAGGTTAGTCTCAAATATAATTACAAACTCAGTACTTATCTCCGAGCTAAAAGATGTATCTTTTTCTGCTTCGAACTCCTCCTCAGCTTCTTCGACACAAGCAATTCGTTGAGGATTGACCTTAAAATTCTCAAGCTCCTCATCACTTTATAAAGTTTCCATGCAAATGTCCATTGAGTACACCTTGGGTTGATACAGCTGCTCCTCTTCACTTTGTAGTTCCAAATGATTAATATCTACCCATTGAGGCAAGGTTTCTTGCTGGAATTACAAAGTATCCTGTCAAATTTGCTGTACAGCTTACTGAAATAGCTGTTCATATTCTGTTAGAGATGCTACATATTTTGTTTAATTGAAGATTGTTAGCAGCCACAATATTAAACATTTCTTCTAAAGATGCACCTGAATCGTGTTGGCTCTCTGAATATTGGCAACTAAACTAAGATTGTCTTTCATCCTGCTGGAATTATGGGATATCTCGTTGGGTCTGCTATATACTCTTTTGAAACTGCTGCATACCCTACTAAAATTGAAGATTGTTAGGATTAAAGGGGTCTTGATATACTAATCCAGAGATATACCTGAATTATGATAAGAAACTTCTGGTCTATACGAGAATTGTTGTGCATCCTGCAAACTATCATGGAAGTAAATTTGTTGATTATCCCATCAATAACTAAAGTTGGGTTGATTAGTCTAACATTGGTTACAGGATTGAGATGAAAAGTTAAAGAAAAATTACTTCTATCCATGATTTTCTTTTAATAAATCACAAACACGAAACAGAATAAAGAAAGGATCACGAAATAACTGAAAAGAAATCAATTATGAACAAATACATAAAAAATAGTAATTAAATCACAAACAAAACTAAAAAATCGTACTCCCCGACAACGGCGCAAAAATTGACCGCGCATCGTAATGCTAGTCAAAATAAAATAACTATATTACTACTATAGCAGCGGTGAGTCTAAGTCGATCCCACAGAGAGTGTGTGTAAAGTTGTTGAAATGAAATTAATCGTGTTTAGGTTTTGGGGTTTTGGATTTTTGAAATAGGAAAATAAAATAAAACTAACATAATGAAACAAATTAAAGAAAACATGCAAAAAATGATAACATGGGAATTCGGGAGGGACCCGATTCTTTGGTTCAATTTCGACCTACACCCTAATTAAGCATATTTTATTGATTTGTTGTTTTCTAACCTCTCCTAGAAACTATTAATCGTGGTTTAATAATTAACCCGAGTTTTCCCTTAGGTTTTGTTTAATAAAGATGCGATCAGTAATTAAACCTAACCACCAAATAACTTTAGAATTTAATTAGGCAGTAGCATTACGAATTAGGAAAACCGATTAATCAAGGCAACAACCATATATGATGCGTCATTTAACCTAGGTCATATTATCCCTAATGATTACGAATCATTAGATGCAACATCCCACTACCATAGGGTACATACCCAAACGTTTAGGAACATAACCTACGATAATGGTATGTTAGAGCAATAACAAATCCAACTTACGCATGGCATCATCTAACATACTCGAAAATCACTAAAAAAATTTTTTGAAACATTCACTTCATTCATTTACAAAGCTTACACTATTTCCATCAAACAAATATTTACAAAACCTTATACATGTTCTAGCAAAACTACAAAATAACAAAAACTATATCACTTCTGGTGTCAACTGACAGACCTCTGAGCTATTTCTCTATCCAAAAGATTCCTTAAGTCCTGA
>JAOQMS010000004.1:11604213-11614805 GCA_027563885.1 Erythroxylum longipes | reverse complement strand
AGCAGACGAATGCAATAAGTAGAAGAAGCAATAAGCAGATGAATGCAAAAGCAGACGAATGCCAGAAGCAGACGAAGCAATAAGTAGACGAATGCAAAAGCAGACGAATGCAAGAAGCAGAAGAAGCAATAAGCAGACGAATGCAAAAGCAGAAGAATACCAGAAGCAGACGAAGCAATAAGTAGACGAATGAAAAAGCAGAAAAATGCAATAAGCAGACGAATGCAAGAAGCAGAAGAAGCAATAAGCAGACGAATGTAAAAGCAGATGAATGCAAGAAGCAGAAGAAGCAATAAACAGAGAAATGCAAAAGTAGAAGAATGCCAGTAGCAGACAAAATAAAAAGTAGATGAAGCAGAAAGTAGACGAAATAAAAAGTAGACAAAGCAGAAAGTGGGCGAAGCGGAAAGTAGACGAAATAAAAAGTAGACGAAGCAGAAAGTAGACGAAATAAAAAATAGACGAAGTAGAAAGTAGATGAAGCAGAAAGTAGATGAAATAAAAAGTAGACGAAGCAAAAAGCAGACGAAACAGAAAGCAGACGAAGTTTCGGTCATATAAACAAAAAAGTAGACAAAGCAAAAAGTAGACGAAACAGAAAGCATACAAAGTTTCGGTCATATAAACAAAAAGTAGACGAAGCAAAAAGTAGACAAAGTTTCGGTCATATAACCAAAAAGTAGACGAAGCAGAAAGCAGACGAATGCAATAAACAGAAGAAGCAATAAGCAGATGATTCAAATGCTCAACTTAAGACGAAGCAAAGTCAACTTAAGATGATGCAACTTTTAAGACGATATGACGTCATTATAGAAGATGTGACATTATCACAGACGATACATCATCGCCTCTTTACAGACGATGAATCTCTTAAAACGATATGACATCATCACAAATGATGTGACATCATCACAGACGATACGTCTTTACAGACCATACATCTTTACAAACGATGCATCTTTACAGATGATGCATCTTTACAGACGATATGACATCATCACAGATGATGTGATGTCATCACAGACGATACGTCTTTATAGATGATACGTCTATGCTCCTGAACATCTCCCCCTTATTAAGACCATAACTTTCTACTCCACTATCTATAACTCCCATACTAAATATTCTCAGTAAATTTCTTCAACACATTTTTCTTCACTAAGTCTAACACTTAGATTTTATTTTAGTCTTCCTACTCCATTTCATTTTAATCATTCGCTATAACCACAATTCTCAATCTATCCTATTGCTATTCACTATACCTGAAATATCAATGAGTGTATGTACAATTATTTTCATGTGTGTAAAGACTCAAATTCACATGCATGTATGCTGACATTCCGCTGAGCATGAAAATGTAAATTATTGAAATTCGAGGTTATAACCCTTAGTATGGGGACTGGATGCTACAGTCTTCCTTCGCCTCTGGCTCTCGTCGTAAGTCGTGGCTCTCGTCATCATCTCTCCATCCCACCCGCTAACTCGCCACTCATCTTACCATGAGTTGTGACCCAGTCGCCGTCCTCCGTCGCAAGTGGCGTCGCACCATCACATTTCCTGTGTTTTTCAGTACAGGTAGGTGATTTTTGAATGAATTGGTGATCGTTCGTGCGGTGATTGTTTTTGTGAATGATTGGTGCAGTGATTGTTTTGTTCGTGACCCAATAGTTGTAAATGGATTGGTGGTTATTGATTAAATGGATTGAGATTTGAGAATTGATTAAATGGAAATGGATTGAGAATTGGTGATTGTTGATTGAATGGATTGATAGTTGCTGCTGATTGTTATGGTAATTTTCTGTTTTTGTATGCTTCTCATATGTCCACTGACAATCTCAATAATCACAATGACAAACTCACCAATTGCTGCTGAATTGGTTTGAATGAATTGCACATTTAAGTATTTCATTTCCATTCCAAGCTCTAAGACATTAAGTATTTCACGTTCATTTTAGCACCAAGATTCATTCTAAACTTTTTATCTTCATTTCAAGCTCTAAAACTCGTTTTATATACTTTATCTTTATTTCAATTCCTAAGACTCATTGTCATCACTTTATCTTCATTCAATCCCTTAAGACTCATTATAGGAATTTTATCACCATTTTAAGTCCTAAGGCTCATTATAGGCATTTTATCCTTATCAAAAGTCTTAAGACTCATTCTAGGAATTATATCTTGATTTAAAAAATATATTAAAGTCCGGGCCAAAAAAGGCCTGGCAGGCGGCCCGTGGCCCGGGCGGGCTAGGCAGGCTGGGCCATGGGCCTCTCTGTGGGCCGCCCACGATCCACAGGCCAGTTTGGCCCGCATGGGCCGGGCCACAGGCCAGCCTTTTGTGGCTCGCCTGGGCCATGGGCTAGGCCTGCCCGATACTATTTTTCGACGGGCCACCACCGGCTCAAGCCCAGCCCAGCCTATTGACATCCCTACTTTTTAACAACCTTAATTCATTATAAATTTAGTATTCTCTAGAATATTTTTAGGTGGTTGTAAAGTCTGTCATCCATCTAAGTGCCTGGTTTTTATGCATGGGCCTAGAAACACTGAGATTATTTCCTTTAATATTTGATTGTGACCTATTCTCCACTGACTTACCCAATGCACTTATATTTGCCTAAACTATGAAGATTGACCTTGCCTTTAAGGTCCAAGTTTGGGAACATCACTTTAAAGGAAACTAGTGTTTCTTATATTTCCTCATTTTCATTGTGGGTGGTCTTCTGGACTAACATCTGAATTTTCGGTTCACTATAAACAGTAACTTAAGATGTTCTCATGATTCGTAATGGTGCTTGAAGGGGTTGAGCACCCAAAATAGTAGGAGGAAAGTGGCAAGATAGTGACGTCCGTGTGCCACGATAGTGTTTCAAAATAGAAACATGGAACAAAAGTGGATTTTTACTGTTGGAGGAAGTTCTAACTCATAGGTCACTTTCCCAATTGATAAGCACATCGTAACGCTAATTAAAATAAAATAACTAGACTACTACTATAACAGTGGTGAGTCTAGGTCGATCCCACAGGAAGTGCTCAGTTAGCTTATGAAATGAAATTAATTAATGTTTAGGTAAGGGGGTTTTGGATTAATAATAAAATAAAATAAACCTAAGTAAAACAAAATAAAGAAAACATGTGAAAAATTGTTAAATTGGGGAATTCGGTAGGGATTCAGTTCTTTGGTTCAATCTCGGCCTACACCCTAATTAAGCATAATTCATTGATTTGTTGTTTTTTTTATCTCTCTTAACAATTATCAGTCATAGATTAACAACAAGCTCTGTTAATCCTGATTTTTCCTTAGATCTTAGTTAATTACGAAGCGCTCGATAATTAACCCTAGCTATCAAGAAACTTAGAATAAACTCTCTAAGTTTATCCGAAGAACTACTTTACGAACCAGAAAATTAGACCAATCTAGGTAATAATCACATAAGCTTATATTATTTAACCTATGTTATGTTATCTCTAATGATTCGGAACCATTAGCTGCTACACATGAATCGGAAATATAGCGATTACATATTGCATTCGATTCCAACAATAGGTTTTTATGAAAAAAGATTCAATAAAGCATTAAAATCATTATTTTTCAAATACCCAATCAATCCATACAAGATAACATAATCAATTTCTAATGAGAGAAGGAAACAACAAAGCAATAAAAATACACTTAACCCGGGTCATCGGCATGGATGTCACCTCCGAACTGGTGTCAGGAAAACAAGCTCTCCATATATCTATCCCAAGAAAAATACTTCAACCCCCACAACAAACCCCAATCGAAGACCCCCTTTGGCTCTCCTCACTACCGCAAGCCCTCTATTCCATGCTATCCTCTCTTCTCTTACTATTCATTGATTTGACAAATAAACTCTTTTTACCACCCTACTATTCACTCCTCTTCTATCGCAAGCTCTCTCTGTTCTCTTCTCCGGCTCTCTTCTCACGCCACTCTTCTATTCTTTTGTTTTTGTCAGCTGTCTTCTCCATTGTAGCTATTAATGGGACAATTTAACTTCATAGTTCTTGGTCCACCACCTATTCATATAAGAAACCCTTCTGCAGTGTTAAACGCTAGCGTTTAACATTATCTTTCACGTGCAATGCATTAAGCACCAACGCTAGCGTTTTGTCTTTGTAATGCATATCACATGATCTCATAGTTGGAATAAAATTTTCAAATTTTCTTCTAGTCTAACAAAAGTTATTTTGAAGAGCTTTTATTGTCTTCTTCTTACTTTAATTCTTTTGTTCTTACTCTATGAAGACAAGTGAGTATAATTCTTCAGAAAACAGCCCAAATGTAGTACTTTCGACTCACTTTAATTTTTTTGCTTCCAAATTATACCTAAAATCGTATATGAATTAAAGTGAGTATCTTAAGTATTTTCGTATTATTAATCGCTAAGTGTAGATGATTAAATGTATCAACAATTAAATACATATCAATTTCTCCCACACTTAGCTTTTAGTCGTCCTTAAGCAAAACATCAAAATTAAGTTTATATACCCAAAAACAACATTTACTCAATTCTTATATTTTCTAAGAATATATAATCATAAACAAAGATGATTGATTTTTAAAAATTATAGCAATAACTCAACATTCCAAGCTTGTACTTATGATCAATCAACATTCAATACCTTCAAGAACTGAGCAATCTAATGGTAGACTCGGAAAATGTGTTTAATTGAAATATATCCACGGGAACACTCAACACCATTCATGATCATGACACTCCATAAGTTTGCATATCATTTCATTTCTCCACTACTATAATTCACATGCAAAATCATGAATCAAAGGACTTTTCAAGGTTGTAATGTAGGTAAAGGTAAGGTGAGATGTATTTGGGTTAAGTAGCATGAAAGCCATCAAAGCTAGTGAAACAAAAGTAACACTTAATCAAAAATTAGGTACCGTCAGTTATAACGAATGCAATATTTATATTTCACAACCCCCATTCGACTCTCATACACCAACCACATGAAGCATATACCAATCCGAAGGAATCACTCATCCAATTTATGCCAACAATACATTGAATCCACAAGAGTGAACCTTCCAAGCCAACATCTACCTCATGTTCAATATACTTAAATAACACATTCATTACAATTATTGGAAGATGCATTAATTATGAATAACTTTGCAAACTCATATGCACTTCTTCCTTGATAAATTTATTTAAATAAATTTATTTTTTCTTCTTTCTTTCTTTTTCATTTTCTTTTTTTTCTCTTTTTCTTTTTTTCTTTCTTTTCCTTATAAAAATTAAAATAAACTACATCAACATGGGAATTTCAATGATAAGACATAACAAAACATCCCAACATTAACCAACCCACATATATATATACCACTATACTTATACTTTTGTACATCCACAAACTCACCAATCACAAATGTTCCACTAGCTTTATGGCTTGGGTAGGACATTTGGTTAAGTATAAATCATGTAATATGGTTGATACAAAAAGAAAGGTATAAAGCACAAAGGGGGTTAACAAGGGAAAATAATGTCATTAGGGTAGGCTATTTGGTTAATATAGTTTATGAAAAACAAAGAATGCCTAATCATATTCATGTTAATTGATAAAATGTGGTCTTGAATAGAAATCAAAAGCAAAATCGGGATATACATGTCATGAAGGTCACACATTATCAAAAGACAATGAGACTGATATGGATGTTTCAGTCTAATAAGGCTTAAAATCTCACCAGTTTTGTCTACTACTAGTCACTATTCTTCTAAAGATAATGCACATAAACCAATCACAAGAGCAAAAGTACATGTCAAAGTTGCTATGAAATTCTCTAGTCAATTCATTCTCTACTCATTATTAAATAATCCTAGAAGCAATAGAAAATGAGCAAATGTTTCATTGTTTGTTTTATTCTTTCTCTCATTTTTATTGAAAACTTACAAACAAGCAAAAATAAATCAACAAAGAAACACACATGCAAATAAAAAGTAATGCGAAAATGTAAAGAAAAGAATATTACTTTCCTTGGGTTGCCTCTGTTTATGGTCGCGGGCTCGACTCCTTCTTCTTCTCACGTGACAAAATTATGATCTTCAGGTATTAAAGTTAGTGTCACTACCACGCGAGGTTGTTCTGGATAGGGCCTTAGTTGATCATCATCCTCATTCAGTGTCTTCCCTATCCTCATATTCTCAATCTCGACTGAGTTCATACACTCTAAAAAGACCTCAAATGTCTCTTCATCTTTTTCTTCCTCATTTAATTCCTCCAATCTGCTTTGTAAAGGTGAAGAGTTATTCTCAACAATGAAATGGAACTCAGTACTTACCTCCGAGCTAAAAAATGTACTTTTTTCTACTTTGAGCTCCTTCTTAGCTTCTTCGGCATAAGCAATTCATTAAGGGTTGACCTTAAAATTCTCAAGCTCCTCATCACTATATAAAGTTTCCGCAAAAATGTGTGTTGGGTACACCTCGGGTTGATACGATTGTGTCTCTTTGCTTTGTGATGCTAGGAGGTAGATAGCTTCCATCAATTGATCTGCCTGGCTTGTCAAGTTTTGGATTCTAGAACTTGTTTCCTGTTGCAATTGCAAAGTGTCAGCAACATACTTATTAATTAATTCTTCCATCTTAATAGGAAGCTTCTGGTATGTACGAGAATTGTTATACTTCCTGCAAACTATCATGGAAGTAATTTGGCTAATTATCCCATCCATAACAAAAGTTAGGTTGATCAGTCAAAACATTGTTATAGGATTGAGAATATGAATTACATAAAAAATTACTTCCATCTATGTCAAATTTAATTTTTAATTTTTTTCATAGAAATGAAACAAAAAATGACAAGAATACGAAATAACTAAAAAGAAACCAATTACGAACAAATATATACAAGACATCAATTAAAATATTAAAAAAAAAACTAAACACCGCACTCCCCAGCAATGGAACCAAAATTGACAGGAACGTCGTAATGCTAGTCAAAATAAAATAATTAGACTATTACTATAGCAATGGTGAGTCAAGGTTGATTCCATAAGGAGCACTCGGTTAGCTTATGAAATGAAATTAATTAATGTTTAGGTAAGGGGGTTTTGGATTTAATAAGAAAATAAAATAAAATAAACCTAATGAAAAAAAATTAAAGAAAACATGCGAAAGATGGTAAAATTGGTGAATTCGGTAGGGATCCAGTTCTTTGGTTCAATCTCAGCCTACACCCTAATTAAGCATAATTCATTGATTTGTTGTTCTTTTATATCTCTTAGCAATTATCGGTCGTAGATTAACAACAAGCTCTGTTAATCCTGATTTTTCCTTAAATCCTAGTTAATTACGAAACGCTTGGTAATTAACCCTAGCTATCGAGAAACCTAAAATAATCTCTCTAAGTTTATTCGGACAACCACCTTACGAATCAGAAAAATAAACCAATCTAGGTAATAATCATACAAGCTTAGATTATTTAAACTATGTTATGTTATCTCTAATGATTCAGAACCATTAGTTGCAACATATGAATCGGGAATATAATGATTACGTATTGCATTCGATTCTAGCAATGGGTTTTCATGAAAAACGATTCAATAAAGCATTAAAATCATCATCATTCAAACACCCAATCAATCCATACAAGATAACATAATCAATTTCTAATGAGAGAAAAAAAAACAACAAAACAATAAAAATACACTTAACCCGGGTCATCAATGCCGATGTCACATCCAAACCAGTGTCAAGAAAACTAGCTCTCTATAGGCCTATCCTAAGAAATAAGCTTCAGCCCCCACAATAATCCCCAACCGAAGATCCCCTTTGGCTATGCTCACTGCTGCAAGCCCTCTATTCTACGCTACTCCTCTCTTCTCTTAGTATTCACTGATTTGACAAATAAACTCTTTGTACCACCCTACTATTCACTCCTCTTCTGCTGCAAGCTCTTTCTGTTATCTTCTCCAGCTCTCTTCTAACGCCACTCTTTTATTCCTTTGTTTTTTTGCCACCTCTCTTCTCCACCATAGCTATTGAGGGGACAATTTAACTTCATAGTTCTTGGTCCACCTCTTATTCACATAAAAAACCATTCTGCAGTGTTAAACGCTAGCTTTCACGTGCAATGCGTTAAATGCCAATGCTAGCGTTTTGTCTTTGTAATGCATGTCATGTGATCTCATGGTTGCTGCGTTTTACTGCTTTAATTTCTTGCTATTATGTCGTTTTGCTCTTGGTCTTTCTCTTGGCTGCTTATTTGTTTTCTTCTTTTGGACTAAAATTTTCATATTTTAAAATTTTAAATATTTTAAAATTTTGATCTTTACAGTGAAGGTCCACTTGTTGTTTTACATAATGCAGGCCCAAGTAAGATTTGCTATAATCTGAGTTAAAATTTTTCTTTTTTTTGTTAAAGTATCTCCATGCTCTAAAATTTTTGTGCTATTCAGGTGAAATGAAGGAGAGTCAGAGGTGCGTGACTATAGAGTTCTTGGAACAGTGACATACCCAAAGATGAGTTATGGATCGTATTGTACCAATGTTGAGGCTCTAAAACATGAAGAACACTATATTTAAATCAGTTTAAACTTAATAATTTTTTATTAGTTTGAGTTTGATAGATTTCTCTTAAAAGAAATCAACCTTTTTAATAATTCTAAAAAAATCTTTTAAAAACAAAGTATTTTTATTGATATAATATAGATAACTTATCTATTCCAAAACATTATGAATAGAATAATGACTAAAATTTTGACAGTAGATAAACTAATTAAGATGTACTAATTTGTAACACTCCTCTTTAATTTATTTATGATTAATAACTTAAAGAGTTGCCCTAAAAAAATTAAACTTAAGCTTTCTAAGTATTTTGTAAATATGTCTTAACTTAATTTTTTGATCTGACATCTCCTACCCAATGTAATAATGAAAATTTCGAATGTACTTTGTTTGTACATTGAAACAAATCTGACAACATTCTCATTATTATGTTGAATTTGTACAATATAATGAGCTACATTGAAAGTATTTCCCATCAAAAGAGTAAGTAAAATGCATTCTTGTGTTGCCATTATTGTTATCACATATGCAGCTTTAATGTTAGATGTAAAAATACAGAACGAACAAAAAATGTAGAAATACTCTTTGTATTTCTTTGTGTCTATAATATGATGTATATCCTCCTATTTATAAAGTCTAAGTGTGTAGCAACACCCCACTGCTATAGATTTCATACCAAGATACCCTAAGGACATTCTAGTATATAATCTATAATAATGGCATATTAACTATCTCACCTTCACTTTATAACATGGAAAAATATCCAACTTAATCATGGCATCAACTATGTATGTAAAAGTCACAAAACACAATATTTAAAAACCTCAACTTCATATTTCATTGATTCATAAAAGTTTACACTGAGTCATCAAAAGCCAATATTTACAATCGATATGCACAAGTTCTACATGGAATATATTAACTACTTAAAAACAACTATAACTCCTCGATTGCCAGCTGACAGACCTTTGAGCCATGTCTAGTCCAAAAAGTTCTTCTAGAAGATCTTACAAATCTAGGTCTCCTGTTTCGCACCTAAAAAACCACGTTGCAATTTTGGATGAGTTTTGCGAACTCAATGAGAAAACCATCATTAATGATCTCGCTCCAGGAATAAAACAAAAATATCATATAACCAACAATCACAATAAGACATAAAGAATGTCATACACATCACATACATTCTTTCAAAACTTGTAAATCCTAATCAGACACATTATCATGACATATCACTTTCACATCACAACTTCAGAAAAGATTTCACAAGCAAATATCTCATAATCATAAATGTTCAAAATCAAATGCAAATAAGACTCCAGATTTGCTATTATTTGTTATGACCGAGTGCCTTTCAAATACAGAAACAGATACTGGCCTATTGGGCTTAATCAGAAAAGAAATCACGGAGCAGAGCACTACGTGCAGAATACTGAGCTTATAGCTCTTTCAAACTGACTACTCTGATCACAATGCCATTATTTGAGCATGCATTTTATGAAATGCATCAAATAACAGAATATGCCATGAATAACATTCACTTATGATGCACAGATAGAATATCATATTCATCGGACCTCATTCTGGCATTCAACTTTCATTGAACATTCAGAATTCAGTGGCAAACATATATCCTTCAAATGTCAGATGCAAATATAACACTTCCAATACATTCCCGACTATTAAACTCCTCAGGCTAGTAAAGTCCAAAATTCATATTCAAATCACAACGGTTCAATAATTGAAAGTTAAATAGAATAAATCAAACAATCCTAGGAAGATCATCTAGGTTGACTCACAAATGCTCCTTTTTGCTTATTGCTTTGAAGTCCTGGCAATGTTTGGATGTTGTTGCTCAATGTGTTCCTCTAAAACATATCATACATACACATATCACAATTTTGCAACAATATGAATTTATTTATGCACATTCATGTATACTGAATACGTGCAATACATGTTCATGATAATTTCGGGTTCCTTATCATTATTCTTGTCACAATATTTATTCATATATCAATACTCAATTTAACAATCCAGACTTGTCTAAAA
>JAOQMS010000004.1:11574221-11604113 GCA_027563885.1 Erythroxylum longipes | reverse complement strand
TGAGACTAGAAAAGGGGAGTTTGAGAAGATAATCAGATAAGGGTTAAGGTGTTCTCTTTGGGAGATAACTTGCGTATCAAGATATTCTGCATGCGAGTTGGACTCTAAACCCGGGGTCCGACAGAGTTGGTATAAGAGCAAGTAGGAGTTAGACTCTGAAAACGGGGTCTGACAGTTACAGATACAACAATAAATAAACTTTAAAGCTGAGTTCATTTGATTGACTCGCTAACTGACAATGATGTAATTATTTATTTGGATTCCAAGTAACATAAGAATCGGTAAAGTTAAATGAGTCCCCAATGTTTGGATTCCCCAGAAGGGTCCTTGCACGTTCGAACGCACCAATTGAAATAGTAATAGTTGTTCCCTTAAGTGTAGGGTTTTTCACACTCTCTTGTAATAGCTTTTCTGCTATAGCTAAATTTGTAGAGAATGCAGTGAATAAGTCACTAAATTTAGTACCTAAAATACAATTAGTATAGAAGTTAGATATTGTCATATTAGTAAATCGTTAAATGAACTGAAATTGGAGTGACATGCATACGTGTATGAGCAGACGAAGTATTTGGAATTGATGAATATTCTAAAACAACCGATTTCTCTAGTCCTTTACGAACTGTTGTGACATTACTCCTGCCTCCATGGCCATACTTGTCATCTTCGAGACTCAAGGAAGCTTAAAACAACATGTAGTATAAACCATCAAATGTGAATATATATAATAGCTTCATAAAAGGAAATGAGATGTACATAATAAGGAAAGTGACGTTATTCGGATGATACTAAATACCTTGAAGCAGAAGATCGGCCATGGAAGGCAAACGATGACTAGTATATGAAGTGGAGATTTTTTTTGCACTGTTGTTTTTCTCAATAGGGACAATTTTTCCACATTCCTCCCAACGAAATAAATTAGGGCCATCCGAAACTAGTCTCCATGTCGACATTCCTTCATTAATAATGTTAAGAGGTAAATTCTGTAAAAGTCGATTTAGAATAAAATGATGAAATGTTTAACTCCAATTTTGATGATGACAACTGAAACTAGTCCAGTTTAGCACTTACACATCTTCAATGTGCCTAATGATATGAAAGTTACCCTTACTAAAATTTCAAAATTTTATTATGTAATTTGTATCTAATGCAAAATTTAGAATTTAAAGTAGAATAAACATGACTATGCTCTTTATGTACATAAATATAGTGTTATCTATGTGTCTCCATATTACTATTAATGGAAATATAAAAAGTAAAATACTCTTGAAAAAATTTCATCAATGCAGAAACAAAGCTTTCATGAGATTAAATGTTAAATGTCAGTGGGAAGATAGACATAAAGAAATAACAAAGATAGACAGCAAATCATCTTCAAAACATAACCATAAACATAGCTCATACATCAAATGCATAATTAAGAACTCACAATAAACACCTAAAGGGTTTTAGTGAATAATCATAATAGATAGAAAGAACAAAAGAATAATCATAATAACTCACAATAGAACAAAAGAATAATAACGATTCAGTGAATAATCATTTTTTGATGGTGATTAGCAGAACACAAAACCCAAACAAGTTATCCATGAGAGGATTTTGGATTTTCCAAAAGCTTTGCAAAACCCACATGCAAAGACATTTGGTGACGATAGCTCTATCATCGGGGACACCTAACTAAAATTTGTTTCACTTTATAAAAATCTGAACTTTAGTAACACAGCCCAAGCACTAACTCACATGAGGTAGAAGTACTTAACAATGCAACTTTTCCAACATCAAGCCTCCTAAATCTGGACAGTAACACACAAAAGAGGCACAGTCTACCTATTTTGAGTTGTCTAAGAAAATACCCGTATGCTTCATAGGAATATAGGAAAGCCCAAAGTCACAAATGCTAAGCAGGATGCATTCAGATAAGTTCCTCAGTAGGCAAAATCTAGAAACAACTTGAGAAGATTCAGTAACAGTGAGGTCAACTAAACCGATTCAACTATGAAAACTAGCTGAGCAAAATCCAAACTCTCCAAAGACAATGTGAAAATAACATAGCATAAAGAAATCAAACAACAAATACAAAACACAAAGAAATCAACTTTAGCACCGCAAAAAAAATCCCTATGTACAGATCTACACAAAGAACGTCCAGATCTACCCTAGAAGGATAAAAATCACAACTTTTCTATTTAACAATGGTAAAATACTTGTTTTCTTTCTCCCGTTGTCTCGAGAGACAAATGCAAAGATCACAGGCAAACAGGAGAAAATCAATTGAAGAGATACTAAAACTTGTGACAAACTAAGATTGACAAACAAAGAGCCGATCTAGTCAGTAAAAGATGAAGAAATGAAGACCATAACTGAAAATACAACAGATAGTAAAAAAGAGTGACAGGATTACATACCATGTTTTGATCAAATTAATGGCTTTGATTCATGGGTAAGATGTCGGAGATCGCTAATTTTGGGAAGACTTGACGGAGACTACAGAGGAAGAACTGATCGAAAATAAAGGTAAAGCTTTTTTAAGAACAATAAAGAAAAATTAATAACAATAAAGAAGTAAAGAAAATGCTAGGGTTTTGGTGACATTTTCTAAAATTCGTAGAAAAATTATACTTTTAGGTGACGAAAATAGCCATCGTCGGAAAAGGTAAAACAAACATTTTTTGCAACGATTTAAGAGATTGGTAGCAAAATGTTGTACATTTTATGATGCTATAGGTGTTCCGTGGCCAAAGCGTGGCATTTTATGATGAATATTAGTTTCGTCACAAAATGTAGGAGATCAGAATAATATAACTACGTCTATCATCTCGTGGAGTTGAGCTCAACCTGGTAAGTTTTCGTTCATTTGTTGTGGGTTTGTTTTTGAATGTCTTCAAGATTTTGAATCTAAAATTGTTGTGGTTTCTTTGATTTCTTGAGTTGCTTTCATGGACTGAACAACTACATTGTTGGGTTTCTGTTGAATTGTGTGAATGATGGTGAAGAAAGGGAACAAAATGAATGAATGGTTGAAGAAACGTGTGTTTTATGTTTTGCTTACAAGGTGTTTGTTGAAAGTCCTGTTCCAATGTTCTATTTCATTTTTTATTCAAAATTTGATGTGTTTTGACATGTAATCTGTTTATGTTCATGAAAGATGATCGATTATGATAAGGACAGAAAAGAAATTGAAAAATTATTGAAAACATTACTCTATGCATTTACTTTGATTTCAATCCTTAAGACATCACTCTGTAAACTATTTCTAATCTTTAACTACGATGAATTCATTTTTATTTTGTAAGCCTTAGCTAAAATCAGGAACTCCTAATAAGCTTCTAACTCAAATCCACATCAAAAGAGGAAGGGAAATTGTGAATTGTGAATTGGCCATGATAAAAACATCAAAGGTTCAAGAAAAAGAGATAGTGACATTTCCCATGGAAAATGGATGTCAAATCTCATATGGAAAGATAGATAAGAAGCGAAAGCCATTATAAACCCAATGAAAAAGACTACTAATCAACTCTTATCTAGTTACTTTTGAGCTTAAACCCGAATTAGAATTATTGATAGGTCACTCTAAATTTAGAACCTTATAACTGTTTTTCAATTATTGATTTGGTGATCATTTTGAATAAAAGCTATAACATAAAAGTTATAAATTTAAACATGAGAAAATGAGCAAACTCACTTTTTTTCCTAGTACCCACACACATACAACTGTAGCACCATCTTTCCATCCCTCTAATAAGAATGTAAAGTAAGCATCAATAAAATAAATCTTATACAAACCTTCTATCTAAGTTGTTTTTCCACTCTTTAGAATTCGTATCAAGACATGAATAGAAGTAGAATAGTCTTAACAAATGAAATTTAATTCACATAAAGAGGCTTAGACGATTACAGTTATTGTGATGAAAAAAGGAAATCCAATACATAGGTTAAACATAAAGGATAGGTAATAACTTTTACATTAACATGATTAAACCATAGGGATTAAAAGCATCATCCCACCAAAATTAAAGGAAAAAAATTAGAAACTCCTAGACACTTTTGTTGTTGCCCTTTCTATTTTGTAGTGTTTGTGTAGTTTAAAAAATGGGTATGATTTAGGGAAGATATGTTTAATTCCCTAAATGGACTATGAACACACACGCTTTTCGGATTATGAACACACAGGCTTATTTATGTTTATGATTTATGTCCTTTGTACTAATTACTACAACCCCAAATAATTTCCTTTTTAGATTTGAGGTTAGGATAGTGCCTAACAGATTGGATATGTATATGGGTATATAATCCTTCTTCCTTAAAATTAAAACCTCGAGAAATTCAGAGGTATATCTTAACTTAATTTAGTTATTTTTCTCCCATAATGCCTTTATGTAAATAAATTGTTTATGTTGATCATGACAATTTCTATAAATGAATTGTTTTTGTTGGCTGAAATGTTAAGAAGATAATTGTCTTATGTTGTTGATGTTTTACACAGGTTCATTATAATGGCACCTGGTAGAAGCAAAAGAAAGAGGGTGATAACGGCAGATGAAGTTTCTCCCACATAACAACCTGTAATTGCATCATCTAATGAGGAAAGTCATCAACAACCTTTACCAACATCATCTGGTAGTCATAAAGGATCTTCAGGTCTGTTATTGATAACCAAACATATTTACATTTATGCTCTCATTACATGTTTAGTGTGCTTTTCTCATTCTGTTTTTTTTTTCAGGTTCCAATACTGGCCTCAGAAAATGAGGTAGAAGTAAGACAAAAGGAGCTAAGTTGCAGCGAATGAATGTTACAATGAATATCAAGTTGTTAGTGACGATTGACCCCACGCAATGGCTCCCAGTGGATAAGATTCAAGCTACAAAATTGGCCAATGAGTTGGGCGTCTTTGTGAGGAATGAGTTGCCTTGCCTTCAGCATGTCTGGAAGTTGAAGGAAGACAACTTGCGGCAAAATGCATTGGACAAAGTTTCGGTAATATTTCAATTCATTTCATTATATGTATTGTGATTTTACTTAACTAGAATAATAACTTAACTAATACATTTTTTCACAGATGAAGCTCAATATCGTTGATATCGACACGCCTGAGGTTTCAAGCAGTGTTAGTTCACTGTTGAAACAAAGGGTGAAGGATCATCGATATCAAATTCATAAATATTATTATTCTTTCCCTTCCGAAGAAAAAGAAAGGAGACATGTTCCAGAACAGGTGACTGAAGAAAATTGGAATGAAATGTGTGATTATTGGGCTTCGACGAAGGATCAGGTTTGTTTTTTTTTCTCTCCATATTTTCTCCATATTTCCTTCCATTAATTATGTTTAAATATATCATAACTATTTCTCTTAATTTAGGAAAAGTATGAGAAAGCCAAGGCCAACAGAGCAAAAATGAAGACTCCTCATAACACCAGGTTCAGATCATTTGTCGTTGTCTAATAAGAATTTGTAAGTGTAATATTTTCAATTTATTATTCTATTTTTTAATATAATAAATTCTAATTGGTTATAATTTTTTAAATTCATATTATTGAGTCAAACACAACTCCAAGGGCAAAAGTGTGATAGGATCACACTGTACAAGCACACACGCTACAAGGAAGGTTAAGGCTGGACGTCTGAAGAGGCACAAACTAATTATGTAAGTACAAGTAAATTAATATTACAATTTATTTTTCTATGTAATTGTAAGTAATAATTTTTTAGTTAACTCAATTTTCTACTTTAAATTATAGGACAAAATGCAGGAGTTGTTGTAGACGACATTGACTGAGGGGAATCAGCCCAATGTCGATGACATTTGTAACAATGTCTTTGGTACACGATCGGATTATATCAAAAGTATTGGGTATGACCTTAAGTCTGTTGGTGCCTCTTCGTCACGACCAACATATGTCACGACGCTTCAAGAGGAGAACCAGATACTGAAAACTAAATTACAATGTATAGAAGACAAGGTAAATTGTAGACTAAAAGAATTTAATAAGCTTAAAAAGATGGTAAAATAATTACTAGGCTCAGCATATGTTAGTAGTAGTGACGATGATAAGGAGTCTTAGTTTGTGTTTGACTTGTAATTTTTTTTTTAATAAAATACATTCCATTTTTAATGTTTTTTAATTTCAATTTATTATTATTTTAAAAATGTCACTAACATTAATTATAAAATAAATAATTTTAATATTTCAAATTGTTTTAAAAGTTGTAATAAATTTAAATAAATTCGTTTTTAACAATTATAATAATTATTAAATTCAAAATTAAAATTTGTCACTAAATAATATTAGCTACCAAAAAAATTCGTCATAAAAAGTCATTAATTACGTATACAAGCACGTCTTTAAAAATGTTTTGCTATAACCACATATTAGTAGCTAAAAGTATTTTGCTACCAAAACAAAATCATCACAAAAACTTATTAGTTACCAAAATCTAATTCGTCACAAAAAGCTTTTACCCACGTTTACAGAAATGTCTCTAAAAACATTTCCTTACAACAAAAAATTAGTAGCTAAAACTATTCTGCTACCAAAATAAAATTGTCACTAAAATAACTACCTACGAATAGAGTTTAGTAGGGGAAAAATTTTAGCTACGAAAAATAAACGTCGCACAAAACTATGTATGACATTCATTACTATCGTTTGTTACAATTTTTACTAAAGAATTATTTGTGTCGAAAATACTTTTTGGCGACGACTTCAGAAAATGTCATGGATGTTGTTTTGCTACCGGAAATCAACGACGATTTGGGTAACAATATTTTTCTTTACGATGATTTTTATTGTTTAGAGATGTTTATTTTCATTGCTAACTGTCCTATTTGTTGTAGTGCATCGTGAAGATAAATTTAGAAAACATTCATAATATTTCTAGAGAGCATTTATTTAAAACAGAAAGAGATAGAAACATGCAAAGACTCCATCGACGAGTAACTCTCTAATGGAAAAACAAATAAATTCAGAAAAATATATGAAATAACTCAACCTAAATCAATGACTTGTACCAACAATATGCCAAGCTTGAACCAGACTGGGGGGGGGGGGTAGGTAGAATGTGCGTGCGGAGTTAGCCCACGTCCAGCCTCACATTAAAGTACTAAGAGACAAGTTACTCAAGCCTTGGCAAACACTCCTTTCAATATAAAGACTTAAAAAAATTTATACCCACCAATGTGAGACAAGAATACAACACATTTAGTAAAACAAGTAAAATAGGGTATCATTTATCCAACAATTTTCCACTAAATGGCTTGCTAAACTTGAATTTTCTAGGCAAATGAAGTGTTATATATTTAAGCATCAATATCTTTCGATTGAATTGATTCGTAGTAATATGTGACAACAGCTTAGTTAATAAAGTTAATTTCTTTTGAACTTTATAGACTTAGGATGAGACCCTCATAACACATATTAATTTCTACAAATTTTACGATAAAAAAGATAAATCACAACAAATACTTTTCATGGCCATGTGCATACCTTGGTTTCTCATAAGTGCCCTAAAAGACAACTTAATTCTTTTGATTGAATTGATACGTAGTAATGTGTGACAACAACTTAGTTAATAAAGTAAAATTCTCTTTAACTTTATAGACTTAGGATGAGACCCTCATAACACATATTAATTTCTACGAATTTCACGATAAAGAGAAGATAAACTATAACAAGCACTTTTCATGGCCATGCGCATACCCTCATAAGTTCCCTAAAAAGACATCTCAAATCAATTTTTGAATCCAACAAGTCCGTCTCTCTAGGGCCACCCAAATAATATCATTATAGATTCATTATGAGCTTGAGGCTTAACCTCACATTAAACACAACTATACGCCATAGGATAGCAATATTGTGCATATTGAGGAGTCATATAGCTTCGTTTAACCATAATATGGTATCCATCATATTCCCTCAATCCATGGGCCTAAACCCCATCTCCCTCGACAATTCAAGAACTACTTTCCTTGTTCATTCTTTAATGATAGGGTCTGCCAAGTTCTTATTGGATTCACATATTATAAGGAAATTACTTCATTTTTTATGAGTTATTTATCTTACTACGTCTAATATGAATGTGTCTTCTCTTTCCATTGTATATGATATTTTTTTTGTTATCCTAATGGTTGCTTGTGAATCACAATATAGCGAAATTGGTACGTTTAGTTGCCCCCATAATGGCATATCTGCCAGCAAGTTCCTCAATCATTTAGCTTCTTGACCTACCAACTCAAGACCAATGAATTTAGATTCGGTATTGGAATGTTCTATACATATTTGTTTGCAAATTTATATGATATAGCACCTCAACCCAAAGTAAATACAAAAACATTAATAGACTAACTTTGTCATTGTCAAACAACCTAATTTACATAACAAAATCCTTTAACATAGTAGAAAATTTGCTAAAATGTAAACACTAATTCATAGTTCCTTAAATATATTTTAACAAGTGCACTTCAATGCTCACTACTCGGGTTATAAGTATAACGACTCAATCTATTAACAACATAAGCTATGTTAAGTCTGATATAATTCATGATGAACATATCACTTCCTATAATTTTAGTATACTTGGCTTATGAAATACTAGAACCTTTGTTCTTCTTTAGAGATGTACTAGAATCATAGGGAGTTCTCACAGCTACAACATTACAGAAACCAAACATTTTAAATATCTTTTCAATATAATGGGATTGACATAAAGAAAAATCATTTTCAATTTCTCTTATTTTAATACCAAGGATCACATCACCTTCTCCTAAATCTTTCATATCAAATTGAGAAGATAAAAATATTTTGGTCTCATTGACCACATCCACATTAGTACAAGAAATTAGCATACATAAACATAAATACATATAATCACACAATTTGATCCAATCATTTTTTTAGCATAGACAAGAATCAAATGCATTAATAACATGGCCATTACTTACTAAAGTTTGATCGAACTTCTCATACCATTGTTTAGGATCTTTTTTAAGACTATAGAGGAAGTTTCTAAGCTTACACACCTTGTTCTCTTGACTAAGAACCATATGAACATTAGGTTGTTCCATATATATTTCTTTCTCTAAGTCACCATTAAGAAGTAAACTTTTTACATCCATTTGATGTACAACTAGGCTATAAATGGCAGTAAACGCAATTAGAGTTTAAATAGTAGCAATTTTGGTCACAGGAGAGTAAGTCTCCAAATAGTCGATGCCTTTCTTTTAATTATAACCTATGACCAACAATCTGGCTTTAAATTTTTCTATAATTCCATCAGGCCTCATTTTATTTCCAAAGAATCATTTACATCTAATTGGTTTACAACCTAAGGCAAATTAACTAAGTTCCAAATATGGTTTGTCATTATTAAATCAAGCTCACTTTTAATGGCATCTTTCCAAAAGCTAAAATCAATGGAAGTCACAGCCTCTTCATATGTCTCAGGATCTTCCTTAATTAAAAAGATAAAAGTAATATCTTCATTTTTTCCTACCAAGATCATATTTTCAATTAAGAAGGAAGTAAAAAAATATGGTCTAAAACTTCTTTCAATTCTGCACCTCTCACTCTTCTTAGGTTCATTTGCATATTCATTTGAAATAGAAGTAGAAGCAGGCAAAGTAAAGGCACATAAATAGTATTAGAAAGACTAGAAAAATACATCGTTTTTCTTCAATGGAAATATATGTTCAAAAAATTTTGCATCTCTAGATTCACAAATAGAATTATTACTCAAAGGAATGAATCTATATGTGGCATTATTTTGAGCATAACCAATAAACTCATAATCTAAGTTCTTAGGTCCAACATTTGTTTTTCTAAATTTAAGTAAGCTAACTTTGGCCAGACACGCCCACACTGTCAAATAATTAAGGTTATAAACAAACCTTTTCCGTAAATCATAGGGAGTTTTAACTAACTTTTTATAAGGAATTCTATTAAGAATATAGTATGTGGAAATTACCACTTCCCCTCATATATTGTTAGACATACTAGAACTCAACAATATAGCATTCATCATTACCTTAAGCATTTGATTTTTCCTCTCAACTATGCCATTTTGTTGGGGTGTATAAGGGACACTATATTCATGATTATAACATTATTTTCACAAAAAATCCTTTAAATTTTTTTGTTATATTCTTCACCCCTATTGGTCCTAAGTTTCTTGATCTTTCTATCTGATTGGTTTTCTACTTCCACTTTGTATTTTAAGAACATCTCTTCGGCCTCATCTTTAGATCTTAGGAGGTAAACCTTGCATCTCAAATGATTATCAATAAAGGTTATATAATATTTTTACCCCCTTTACTTACAGATTTCTCAAAATCAGCCAAATACGTACGTATCAACTCAGTGCATCTAGTTATTATAAGTTTAAATGATTTTTTAGTCAACTTTGCTTCTACACACACAGAGCATTTAAAACAATCACAATCTATAAAATTTATCAAATTTATGTTTCTAAATCTCTCAATATAATCAACATTAATATGTCCTAACCTACTATGACACAAATTAATAGATTCAGCGATGTAATACAATAGAAGAACTAGCATTAAAAGCAGGAGAATCAGTGTTCAACATAAAGAGTTCATAAACTAAGTACCCCTTTTCCCACAAAGTCCACAGTTTTGCTAATTAAGACCTTATTAACCTTAATAACAAGTTTTAGTCTAGCCTTATTAAGTAAGCTACCATCAACTAAGTTCCTAAAGTTTTTTTGGAAAAAAGTTTAAGGAAGATTTTTCCTTTACCAAGTACTCCAACAGTTATGGAGTTTCTTATGAAGATGTATTCTCTATAAGTAGCATCTTCAAAATGGTAAAAGAACTCCTTATAGGCACAAAGATGCTTCAAAACACCGGTATCTAACACCTAAACAATTTTGTTCTCTACTAGGTTAGCCTTCACGACTACAACAACTATAATTTCATCCTTTTTAACAATATTGGCTTGGGGTGTAGATTGAGCAACAGTGAAAAGAACCATCTCAGAGTTCCCTTTTTGGAACCTGAGTGGAGCCCTCCCTACAACTCCATAGTAGGCCTCCAATCGATATCTAACTCAACTGAAGGGTTTCCGTAAAGCCAAGTCGTTCAACTATTAGAAACCTTTTATACTTTAACTTTTACAAGCGCAGAAAATTATGGGAATCTTTTTTTCAAAACGTTTTATTAAAAATTTCAGCAACATAATGACTGGTTTTCTAAGATTCCCAAATTTCAAAAACCTTCATAACATATTTTAAAACAATTCTATATTCATACCAATTTCTCAGCCACAAATTATGGTCAAGTCTACTCACAAGCAACCCCAAATAAATAATTCTCAACAATCACTACAATAAACGTTAAAAAGCTATAAGATATTCAAGCATTTCATTTATAAACATCCATTCTTTACACAAATGTACATATCTAAATGACAGAAACACAACAACACCTGACGATGCAACTATTCTTGTGATGAAGTCCCAATTACTATAGCTCCTATACTCATACCTAGGGTGGTTTGTTTAAAAATATAAAATAAGGGTGAGCTAAAGGAGCTCAGTAAGTATAGTCAGTTTACTAAAAGTTAACTTTTTATAACAACATAACTAAAATATTCCATACTATCATAAAGCTTATGGTAAAACATTTTTCTTAACAATTTATTCGTGCATCATCAAATATGGTAATAACATAACATTTCGTAAAACACAATTTCAATTTTTCTGAAATACTATTTCAAAATGATTTTCGAAATTAAACTCATAATATAAAATTTTCTATTTTCCATTTTTCTTTTTCCTTAAAATAATAAACAGTAGTGGAAATAAGTTTTCTGAAAACTTTAATACTGAAAAACAAGCTAACCATTAGAATTGGTACCATACGATGCCTCTCAAATCACTTTTAACATAAATAGTGGCAGAGTTACTATTTTTATGACTTTCCTTACCCACATAGCCCACAACTAGTTTCTTTACCATATGGTACACTAGGCACAAAGTTACGAAGCTGGTTCTGCATCGCTTACCCGCGACTGGTTAACCACTATTTACGGAGCTAGTTCTATATCGCTTACCCGTAATAGGTTAACTGTTATGAACTGGTTGTTACGGAGCTAGTTCTGCATCGCTTACTTATAACAAGTCATAGAGTTAGTTCTACATCGCCTAACTGTGACTGGTTAGCCACTATTTATGGAGCCAGTTCTACATCGCTTACTTGTAATAGGTTAACCACTATAAATATACCGGTATAATAACGTGTATAAAGTCTACCGATGTACCATAGGCAAAAGCAACTTTTACATTTACGACTCATCTTATTTTCTAAATCAAGTATGGGAGGATTCATAAGTGAATTATTTCAATGTACTCCCAATCATATAAAATTTAACTAAAGAATACATTTATGCTAGCAATGTTCACTTGTAAAATATCATTTTTATAAAAATCAGCATAAATATTCATTTCGTGATAAAATGTAACTCAATTTAAAGAACACTCATATGTCATTAATTATTTTACAAAGAATTTAGTCATATAAAACAATTAAAATACACTCACAATTTTGCATACTTATCGCCAAGCACACTCACTCGTTCGGTGACTTTCCTTTACCTACATAAAACACATTTCTGATAGGCATTTATTTCTAAATTAAGAAATAAGCATTAAAACTATATATTCAGTTTAACCAAATTCGAGCTTTGTATCTAATCTTGTAACACTCATGCTAATCATATTTCTGCTTACTTCCGTAGGCTAACCTATTGGTCACCGTTACTAAATATAACTTCAAAAGTCACTTAAATACCATATTTTGTCCATTCTAACTTGCCAATTCATTCAAAACACAATCTCACCCAATTTAATTCACCATATCACCATCATGCATGATGAGTCACAGTTATGACCCATATCTAAATATCACAAGTTGTTTAAACATAAGGGCAATATCAGGTTACCATTTTAAATCTCAAATTGCACTATCATTAATCCCTAACTATTTCTAGGTTTCTTTTAAAGGTTTTTAGTACTATGTCTTAGGTTTCAGCTGTAATTTGAATCACTCACTTTGGAGGTCTGTAGGCCAAGTTCTGTTGAAAACATTGGGACTGGTTCAAGTTAAACTAAGACTACACATTCCTCTCTTGTCATATTCAACAAATTCTACACAAAGAAACATCAAAGTAATACCAAGAAAACATTGATATTAAACATATACATCTCACTCAATAAAACCCATAAAAATTAGAAATTTAAGCTAGGAAACTTACCACTTTTTCCTCCAATTTTTTGAGTATTTGATGAATACTTCAAGATTTCTCCAAATCACCATCAAATTCCATGAAAAATGACTACACTCTTCTTCCTCTCCCCTTAGATAATGTTCACCCTTGGATTCTCTTCTTTTCCCTTTCTGTTTTTATCTCTCATGTTTCTCTCTCATCACTCTCATGTTTATGTTGAAAGAATGAAGCAAAATGTCTTTAAGTTTTGCCTTTTATACTCATTTAATGGATTACACATGTCACGTTCCTATTTTTCATCACTAATGACTCATCAAACACATGTCATCATCTCATTAGTCATCTCTAATGACTCATCAATTCACTATATCATGTAAAAAGACCAGATTACCTTTAATTAGTACAAAAGGACCAAATTACCCTTTAATGCATTTAATTGCCCAACTAATCGAATTAAATCTTGAAAACATTCCACAACTGTCTTATTTTCAAATTGACCACAAAATACTCTAACTAGGGGTCAATATTTATTAATTGTATGCTTTTAAAAGTTTTGAATGGATTTAAAAATCATCAATACCCATCATTTTCCAAAAAGGGCATTTTAGTCCAATAATTTTGAATTACCCGAATTCTATCCAAACAACTTTTATTTTGATTCGTTTTAGTTCTTATGGACTCCAATCCTAATTTTGCAGCTTTTCATCTTATTTTCAAATTATTCGGTAACTTTTCGATTGCCTGGAAGAATTTTTGGATTGAATCCGGAATCGCTAAATGTCACCAAATCATCTAGATTTCATTCAAAAGTATCACCTCAATCTTCAAAGCACATTTTTGGGCTTTTAAAATTTGTTCGAACTCATTTCATAGCTTTTCGAAGTTTTCAAAAATTTTTTGAGAAATTTTTGGTCGCGTCCAGAATCATCTCTAGTCTATTCGTGATCTTTGTTATAACTTCAATAATACATTTAAACACTTAAATTAATATAGTACACCATAAATAGAGCATACTTTATAAAATACATGTACAACACATTACATAATACAATCATTGAACTAGGATATTATAAATAGGCTTATGATCTTAGTTTTACTGGCCTTTACAAAGATGGCACTTATATACCTTATGGCTTGGTTTGCCATAAATATAGCAGGTCACCTTCTTCATCTGAATTCCTTCATCACCTTTCTTGAATTGTTTTTGCTTTTTCTATTGCCCATTCTTTTGATTCATCTTGCCTTTGGCTTTGAACATATCCTTAAAAGTACCAACAGAAGACTCAGCTAAGTTAGCTTTAACAAATGTAAAAGAAACAAAATTGAGCTTATATTTAAGGAGATTAGTCTTCTCAATTCTCATGTGACTAATGAGCTCTTGGAGATCTATGTCTTTATTATCGTGCTTCAATTGATTTTTGTAATCACTTCAGGATGGTGAAAATTTCCCTAACAATATATTTGCTTATGATATCTCACACATCTTCATTATGTCATTTATCACATCAGCCACTAAGTTCTTGTATTCATGAACTTACTCCATCACTAGTTTGTCATCCACCATTTGAAATTATAGCCATTTACCCACCACATTTTTTTCTTTCCAACATCATCTACCCAATACTTCTTATTTTGGGTGTCTTAAATAATCTTAACAATTTTTTTTGTTCACAAAGAGAACAAAGAGAAAGTTATTCATATGGTTTTGTAGATGTCCTCTGATTTTTTATTATCTTTTTCATCATCATAGCTTCTTCTTTGGTGGCTATGGTAGGAGTTTCAGACTTATATCTTTAATAGATGGAATATTAGTAAATAACACAAAATCTACTTTTAGTTTTTCAAAGAAAATAAGCAATTTTAGGACTAACATTTGTAATTGGTTCCATCTAAGAGTTCAGGTTTAGAGAGGTCAACTAAGACTTTGTTAAATGATTCAACCATTGTAGATTTTTACTGTGAAGTTTTTCCTTAAAATTGTAAGGAAAATAAAGATATAGTAAAGAATAAAAGTTATCGAATAGTTGTACCATAGTATAACCATTGTCTTTAAAGAAAAATTTGACACAAGTATGGTGAAATTGATGATGTTGTCTACTCCTCAAGGTTAATGCAACTAGTCCACGAACTTCTGCTTTTGAGATCAAAGACATGGAACTTATGGAAATCTCTATAAGTCTTCTTGCTCTAACTTTTTCATTATTATTATTTATATTTATTTGTATTGTTTTGTTTCCCACATTGATGAAAATGTTTTGTTCAAGTGTGGGGATGTATATGGAATGCAGATCAATTGTATATGGATTTTTCAATTGTATTATGTTATTTTTTGGTTATTTTTTACATGATGTCTACATTGTGCGAATGTGTCAATGAATTGAATGCAATTAGTTAGCTTTGAATATAGTCATTTAAATTGTAAAGGCATAGTAACTTATGAATTTTATGTTTTAAGTGTCTTGGGGATGATTATGCATGTTAATTAAGATATGACACTTATTCTTTCATTTTATGATATTTGTTGGATATATTTATACACTACAAGAAAACTACAAATTAGCGATAGAAAATTACCGACGGAAAAACTGTAGTAAATTTTTGACAATTTTTCGTCGGTAACATTGTCGAAAAAATTGAATTTTGTGATAGAGAAAATATTTGTCGATAAAGGTGGAGGGAAATTATCCTGGTAATTTTTCTGACAGAATATAGCTATGGAAGGGTGATGTCTATCAATAAAATAGGTGGGAATGCTTGGCGGCATAAATAAGTGTTGGGGTTTACCGATGGAAATATATTTTATTGGTAATTTACCAATGAATCGTTAAATCGTCGGTAAAATTGAAAGTTAAACATCATCGTTTGCTTTGGCTTTAACATTTTTAATAAAAAAAAATGATGGCGTTTGGCATTTTCATTTAACATAAAAGCTACCAAAGGCCCCCTTCCTCCTCCATTGTCATTTGCTTTTTTTCATTTTCTCCTCTCTTTCATCATTGGTTTTGTCTGATTTTGTCCTCTTGTTGTCGTCCTCGTCTTTATCGTCGTCCTTGTCTCTGCTTAAGGTGGGTTTTGTCCTCCTTTATGTTTTATACTTCTTATATATGTGTGGATAAGTTTTTACCCATTTTTTGAAATGTTGTTCATGAATTTTACCATTATTATGTGATGAATGATAATATACGGTGTGATAAATGACTGTATATGAAGAATTTATAGTGTTTTAATTGTTAATTTAGGTGGTATAAGTCATATTCCATTTAACCATCTTGTTTTAGATATTCTAACTACTAAATCATTCAAACTTTTGAGATTTTTCTATCACTATTATGTACCTTCTGATTAGGGAAATAGGAGTTCATTCTTTATTATGAACTGAAACATCTATGAAGCATCTATCATATTGCTTATTCTTTGTTATTTATTATATATTGTCTCCAAAATCTATTTTCTTTTAAGTTTTGACCACTCTACTTGTTCTTTTATATTATATTGGTCAAATCTTTCAACTATTAGTGTTGTTTCATATTTCTTGTTTGGGCATGTTTTCAAATCTAAAATTTCCTTTAGTATTTAGTCATTTGTTTCAGCTAGCTTAGAAATATGATATAAAGATGGCTAGTTCATTGTTCATTATTTTCACTTACAATGTAGGTGTTAGGAATTTGTTTTGCACCATATGAAAATGGCTTGATAATAATCGGATTTCATCAAGGCCAAAGTCTTTTCACCTATATTTTATTTGCATAATTGGATTTTAAAGCTTGAACAAATTTTAGATTTCGATTGAATGCTCAAGGTTTAGTGATTTGGTACCTAGGGCTTTTAATGATTTTGTATTTTGAATTTACTTGAATTTTAACTCGGATAATTTGAAATTAAATCTAGGCTTGAGATTGAATTTCACCTGGATGAATTAGGCTTTTATTTTATTCATTTACCATTATTTATTAAGACTATTTCATTTTTTATAATTATGATCTCTCACTTCTTTTCTTTTCCTCATTTTAGCAATGCATTAAATTTTCACATATTAAGCATAAAAGGAAGAAAAATGTATCATATATAAACCTAGAAATACAAAATTTGAATCCATTTGTTTACACTCAATAGAAATTCATAAGAATCCATCAATACTAGGAAAAATGTCATGTTGACTTCAAGAAAATCCTCACTTAAACCTAAAGACTTAGATTTAGTCTCTAACCTATAAAACCCACCCTGTTTGAAAATATAACATGTTGACTTTAAGAAAATCCTCACTTAAACCTAAGGACTTAGATTTAGTCTCTAACCTATAAAACCCACCCTGTTTGAAAATATATCATTTCATTTGTCTATCTAAAAGGTTAGAGTTACTATTCTTCTTCCCTTTAAAAGTTAATTTGTTATTTTAAATTCTTGTTCTTGGTTTTTTATAATTGAATTTGTTTCTGTAGAAAAATTTTAAGGTGACAGAATAAGCTTCCTAAGGTTAAGAACATCAGTTTTCCTTGGCAAGTAAGATTGTTGGCTTCTCCTCTTTTTATTAGTCATAATTATTTCCTTTTTACATTGTAATGCATATTTAGTTTACTAGTATTTATGTCTTTATTAATATTTCATTGTTAATATTTCATAATATTTTTAAATTTCAGGAATTTTTTTGAATGATTCAAGGTTCAATACACTTTATTTCTTTGTGTTTTGATAAGTGTGAATTGCATCATGTTTTAGGGCTTAGTTTGTTATATATTTAAGTGTTAACTTAATCGTTTAGTATGTTTTTAGGTTAGAATTGTGTTAGTTTGTTAATTAACTGTGTTTAAGTGTTTGTTATGGGTTAGTAAAGTCTTTGAGCTTAAATATTATGTTTTTGAGATATCTTGATGTGTTTGTTAGTGTTTCAGGGTTAACATCGAAGAATGGAGAAGTTTTGGAGACACTTAGGCCGAAACAACAACCAACGATAATGACAGAAGCCTGAGACACTGCCCGCAATCGCGGCCTAATTGCCACGATCGTGACAGAAGGGTCAATCCACGATGGCGGTCTGCGTCGGACAGACGCGTAGACACTTAGAAAAGTTAGGTTTTGAGGGAGTTTTTGGACCTTTCCGACCTCGATAAAACCCTAGGGATGCTCAGAACACAAAAGGTATAAAAAGAACAAGAAAAAGAAGATGAGGAGCTTTTGCATCAGCCATTATTGAGAAACCTTAGAAAGCGTTCATTGAGAGATTGAGAAAGAGAAGAAGGAAGAGAGGGGTGGAGAAGAAGCCTACATGAAGTACTTCCTGGAATAGGAGGTTTCTCGACGTTGCTACCTCCATCATTTGTTCGAATTTTTTTCTAGTTTATTTTCAATTTTATTATTGTATATAATTGGGATAGTTGTTGACAATAACATTTTGTGAATGTGAGGATTTCTAAACTCACCTTCAGGTTGTTTTGATCTTTGATTTAATGAAATTTGATTGTTTATGTTTTTACTAGATTAATTGTGATTTAATTTTTATAATTTCATAACTCGGTGATAAATTGAGAGGGTGAATCGAGTGAAAAATTATTAAATTGGGCTAACGGGAGTTAGGTAATTTAATAGAATAAGAATTAAATCAAATTGGTAAATTGTACGAAGAGAGATCTTGCAAAGGTTCCCGATAGTTTTTAGATAACTTGAGAGCTAATTAGAGTTTTGGATAGATTGTTAATCAAGAGTTGCAATTCCCATAATTTGATTAGGGTTTATAAATTAAGGTTAATGGTTATAACTCGAGAGAGAGTAATCAACCCTAGGACCATCTAGAACTAATAATCTAGTAAATTATAATCGATTAAGTTAGCATTAAAGATAGATAAAATTCCCCTTTCTCTCAATTGGCGGTCCTTTAGGTTGATTCTTGATTGGGTGTTGCAACTGCTATTTTGTTAATATTTTCGTAATTGATTCTTGGAATTGAGTTGCATGATTAAATTAATTTTTTTCCTTAGCTTTGTTACATTTGAATTATTGTGCATTGTGTTGGGCTTAAATTTTAGGATTAGATTAACCCTCCTCGTGGGATCGACACCTTAGGTACTATGCAAACGACCAATGCCCTTGTGGATTATTAATGTTAAATATTAAAACTTATACATATTGGAAAATCGTAATCATGCTTTTGGCATCATTACTAGAGAGGCAATTAATTTGGTTCTATAGTTTAAGGCGTTTAGTCAATTTTTAATTTTTTGTTTTCATTCTTTCTTTTCTATTTCTGAAATAGTGCTCTTGCATGAACACAAGAGTCATGAGAGGTTCGAGTTGTGCAACTAAAACCTTAGATTTAGACATCATGACCGGTGCATCATAAAGCTAGTCAAAATAAAATAACTAGACTACTACTGTAGCAGTGGTGAGTCTAAGTGGATTCCATAAGAAGTGTTCAGTTAGTTTATGAAATAAAATTAATTGATGCTTAGGTAAAATGGGGGGAGGGTCTGGATTTTAGAGTAAGAAAATAAAATGAAACTAAATAATAAAAACAAATTAAAGAAAACATGCGAAAAATGATAAAATTGGGAAATTCGCTAGGGATTCGGTTCTTCAGTACAATCTCAAACTATACCCTGGTTAAGTATAATTCATTGATTTGTTGTTCTTTTATCTCTCTTAGCAATTATCAGTCGTAGATTAACAACAAGATCTGTTAATCCTGATTTTCCTTGGATCCTAGTTAATTACAAAGCGCTTGTTAATTAACCCTAGTTATTAGGAACCTAGAATAAGCTCTCTAAATTTATCCAGACAACTGCATTACGAATCAGAAAAACAGACCAATTTAGGCAATAATCACACAAGCTCAGATTATTTAACCTATGCTATATTATCTCTAATGATTCGAAACCATTAGTCACCACACATGAATCAGGAATACAATGATTACATATTGCTTTCGATTCTAGCAATGGGTTTTCATGAAAAATGATTCAATAGAGCATTAAAATCATCATCATTCAAATACCTAATCAATTCACACAAGATAATATAATCAATTTTTAATGAGAGAAAGAAACTACAAAATAATAACAAAAGCTTAACCCAGGTCGTCTGTGTCGATGTCACCTCTAAACCGGTGTCAAGAACTTAACCTTCAACAGGTCTCTCCAAAGCAAATGGTTCAACCCACTCAAATAACCTTATCGAAGCCTCCTTCGGTTCTTCACTCACTGCCATAAACTTCTCCTATCTCTACTCTTATTCATTGATTTGATAAATAAACATTTGTCCACCTACACTATTCATATAACTGCTCTTTCCCGCAGCTCTCTCTATGCCACCACTCTTATCTATTTCTATCACCACTCCTCTCTACTGTTCTTGTTTTGACGAATTAACTTCAATGGCTACCCTCACTATTCACGCCACTTCTCCCCCCACCCCCTTAGTCCTCTCTTGTAAGTCGCTTCTCTACTGTGCTATTTATGGGATGAATTAAGATTGGTGGCCATGCCACTATTCATGAAAAACCTTCCTCTTATTTTATTATGTGTTTCACTCTTTTAAAAGCCTCCCTTATGTTGAACGTCTACGTTTCTTGCTTCACTGCTACGTCATTTAGCTAAAGGATTGCTTCCATTTAATTCATGTTGTGCATGGGGCTGTTCACGTGAAACAACCTTCTGCTGTGCATTTTGCTTCCACTTTGCTATCATTTTGGTCTATGTGATGTCATTTCCTCTCGACTGAGCTGCTAGCATTTTGCACATTTGTTAGTGCCGTATTGATGCTGGTCTTCTACATCTACTTTGTTCCTTCTAAGCTATTGTTTTGATTTATTTGGCAGCTTCTTGGTTGTCTTCTTTTAGGATTTTTTTCCTTCTTGCTATAATTTTCTTCTTCTTACTCTATGAATACAATTGAATATTAATCTTTAGAAAACGACCTAAATGTAATGTTGTCATCTCACTTTAGTTTTTTTGCTTCCAAATTGCACCTAAAATCATATATGAATTAAAGTGAGTATCTTAAGCATTTTCATATCATTAATCGCTAAATGTAAATGATTAAATGTATCAACAGTTAAACACATATCAATTTCCCTTACACTTAGCTTTTGGCCATCCTCGGGCAAAACATCCAAATTAAACTTAAAGGCCTAAAATATTTACTCAATTCCTATATTTTCCAATAGTATATAATCATAAACAAAGATGAATGACTTTCAAAAATCATAGCAAGAATTTAACATTTAAAACTTCTACTTATGATCAATCATCATTTAATACCTTCAAGAACTAAGCAATCTAATCGTAGACTCGAAAAATATGTTCAACTAAAATATATTCAGAGGTACACTCAACACCATTCATGATCATGTCATTCCACAACTTTGCATATCATTTCATTTCTCTACCATTAATGTTCACATGCAAAATCATGGATTAAAGGGCTTTTCAAGGTTGTAATGTGGGAAAAGGTAAGGTGAGATGTATTTAGGTCAAGTAGTATAAAAGCCATTAAGCTAGTGAAACAAAGCAACACTCATCAAAAACTGGGTATCGTCAACTATGACGAATGCAACATTTATATTTCACAAACTCATTTAACTCTCACATACCAACCACATGAGGCATATACCAATATGAAGGAATCACTCATACAATTTATGCCAACAATATTTTGAAACCACAAGAGTGAACCTTCCAAGCCAATATTTACCTCATGTTCAACATACTCAAATAACCTATTCATCACAAGTTTAGGAGAATGCATTAACTATAAACAACTTTCCAACATATATGCACTTGCTCCTAGATACATTTATTTAAACATTTTTCTTTTTCTTTTTCTTTTTTTTCTTTTCTTTTTCTTTTTCTTTTCTTTTCTTATACTATTCTCTTTTTTCTTGTCTTTCTTTCTTTACCCTTTTTTTTTACATTAAAAGAAACTACATTAATATGGGAATTTCAATGATAAGACATAACAAAACATCCCAACATTAACTAACCCTCACATATATACACCATCACACTTAGAATTTTGTACATTCACAAACTCAATAATCATAAATGCTCCACTAGCTTATGGCTTAGGTAAGTATAAAGTATGTAATGTGGTTAGTACACAAAGAAAAAGTATAAAGCTTAAAGGGGTTTATCAAGGGAAAAATCATATCAATAGGATATGTTATTTGGCTAATGTAGTTTACGAAAAACAAAGAATGCCTAATCATATCCATGTTAATGCATGTGATAAAATGTGGTCTCAAATAGAAATTCTACGCAAAATCGGGATGTACATTGGCATGTAATAAAATGTGGTCTCAAATAGAAATTCAACACAAAATCGGGATGTACATATCATAGAGGTCTCATATTATCAAAAGACAATGAGACTGATATGGATGTTTCAGTCTAATAAGGCTCAAAATCTCACTGGCTTTGTTTACCACTAGTCACGACTCTTCTAAAGATAATGCACATCAGCCAATCACAAGAGCAAAAGTACATGCCAAAGTTGCTACGAAATTCTCTAGTCAATTCATTATCCACTCATGACTATATAATCCCAGAAGCAACAGAAAACAAGAAAATGCTTGTTTTTTGCTTTATTCTTTCTCTCATTTTGATTGAAAACTTAAAACAGGCAAGAAACAAACCAACAAAGAACAAACATACATATAAAAAGATAAATGCGAAAATTTAAAAGCAAAAAAAAATACTTCCCTTGGGTTACCTCCCACGAAGCACCTTTGTTTAGGGTTACTGGCTCGAATCCTTCTTCCCCTCACGTGACAAAATTATGATCTTCTAATGGCACATGCAGTTCTTCAACATGAGGTTCTTCATAATAGGGTCTTGGTTGATAATCGTTCCCATTTAGCTCCTTCCCTATCCTCAGACTTTCAATCTCGACTAAGTCCATGCACTCGGGAAATATTTTGAACATCTCTTTACCTTTTTCTTCCTTGTTTAGTTCCTTGAATTTGCTATGTAAAGGTGATGAGTTGGTTTCAAAAATAATCATGGACTCAGTACTTACCTCCGAGCTAAAAGATGCATCTTTTTCTGCTTCGAGCTCCTCCTCAACTTCTTCGACACAAGTAATTCGTTGAGGATTGAACTCAAAATTTTCAAACTCCTCTTCACTCTATAAGGTTTCCGCGTTAATATCCATTGGGTACTCCTCAGGTTGATATAGTTATGTCTCTTTGCTTTGTGATCCTAGGGGGATGATAGCTTCCATCAATTGATTTGCGTAGCTTGTTAAGTTCTGGATTTTAGAACTTGTTTCCTACTGGAATTGCAACGTGTTAGCAACATACACATTAACTAATTCTTCCAAGGATGTACCTAAGTCTTGATAGGAAGTTTTTGGTGTGTATGGGAATTGCTGTGCTTCTACAAACTATCATAGAAGTAATTCGACTGATTATCCCATCCACAACAAAAATTAGGTTGATCAGTCTAAACATTGTTATAGGATTGAGAATATGAATTAAAGAAAAAATTACTTCCATCCATATCAAAAAAAATTATCACAAACATAAACAAAAAAATGAAAAGATCACAAAATAATTGAAAAGAAATCAATTACTAACAAATATATACAAAACACTAATTAAAATCACAAACAAAAACTAAACACCACACTTCCTGGAAACAGTGCCAAAATTGACTGGCACGTCGTAATGCTAGTCAAAATAAAATAACTAGACTACTACTGTAGTAGTGGTGAGTGTAGGTCAATCCCATAGGGAGTGTTCGGTTAGCCTATGAAATGAAATTAATTGATGTTTAGGCAAATTGGGGGGGGGGTTGGATTTTGGAGTAAGAAAATAAAATGAAGCTAACTAATAAAAACAAATTAAAGAAAACATGCAAAAATGATAAAATTGGGGAATTCGGTAGGGATCCAGCACTTCAATTCAATCTCAGCCTACACCTGATTAAGCATGATTCGTTGATTTGTTGTTCTTTTCTCTCTTAACAATTATCAGTCATAGATTAACAATAAGCTCTGTTAATCCTGATATTTCCTTAGATCCTAGTTAATTACGAGGTGCTCGTTAATTAACCCTAGCTATCAAGAAACCTAGAATAAGCTCTCTAAGTTTATCCAGACAACCGCATAACAAATCAGAAAAACATACCAATCTAGGCAATAATCACACAAGCACGAATTATTTAACCTGTGTTATCTTATCTCTAATGATTCAGAGCCATTAGTCGCTGCATATGAATCGGGAATACAAAGATTATGTATTACATTCAATTCTAGCAATAAATTTTCATTAAAAACAATTCAATAGAGAATTAAATCATCATCATTCAAATACCCAATCAATTCATGCAAGATAACATAACCAATTTCTAATAAGAGAAAGAAACTACAAAATAATAATAAATGCTTAACCCGGGTTGTCGGCGTCGATGTTACCTCTAAACCGGTGTTGGGAACTTAACCTTCCATGGGTCTCTCCAAAGAAAATGGTTCAGCCCACTCAAATAACCTTACTAAAGCCCCTTTCAGTTCTTCACTCACTGCCGCAAGCTTCTCCTATCTCTACTCCTATTCATTGATTTGACAAATAAACATTTGTCCACCTACACTATTCATACAAATCCTCTTTCTCGCAGCTCTCTCTATGACGCCACTCTTCTTTATTTCTATCGCGACTCCTCTCTACTGTTATTGATTTGATGAATTAACTTCAATGGCCACCCTCACTATTCACGCCACTTCCCCTTATAACTCTCTCTTGTAAGCCGCTTCTCTACTGTGTTATTAATGGGACGAATTAAGATTGGTGGCCATGCCACTGTTCACGCAAAAGCCTCCTCCTATTTTATTGTGCGTTTCACTCTTTTGAAAGCCTCCTTTATATTGAACGTCTGCATTTCTTGCTTCACTGCTACATCGTTTAGCTAAGGGATTGCTTCCATTTAATTCACGTTGTGCATGGGGTTGTTCGCGTGAAACAACCTTCTGTTGTGCATTTTGCTTCCACTTTGATATTGTTTTGCTCCATATGATGTCATTTTCTCTCGGCTAGGCTGCTAGCATTTTGCACATTTGTTGCTGCTGTATTGATGCTAGTCTTCTACATCTACTTTGCTCCTTCTAAGCTATTATGTTATTTTATTTGGCAACTTCTTGGTTGTCTTCTTTTGGGATTTTTTTTTGCTCTTTCTCTAATTTTCTTCTTCTTATTCCATGAACAAAAATGAATATTAATCTTCAGAAAATGGCCCAAATGTAATATGTCGACTCACTTTAATTTTTTTGCTTCCAAATTGTACCTAAAATCATATATAAATTAAAGAAAGTATCTTAAACATTTTCGTATCATTAATCGCTAAGTGTAAATGATTAAATGTATCAACAATTAAACACATATCACATCACTCGGCTAGAACGAACCATTAGGAAAGCTCAGCGTGAAGAAGAAGAAGAAATTGCGAAATCAACAAAGGCTGAGGAATTTTAGCAAAATTTGGACCACGGAGCAAACCAAAGATGTCAACAACGGACCCTTATAAACTTCATGAGACCAGGGTTTAATGCGGCTAACCACGGAGTAGCTAAGCCACCCGTACAAGCAGCCTCATTTGAAATAAAACCAGCCCTTCTAAACATGCTTTAATGGAATGTGCAATTTTATGGACTAACGAACAAAGATCCTAATGCACATATAGTGAACTTCCTTGAAATCTATGATGCCTTTTGGTATCATCAGATGTCTGAAGATGAGATCAGAATTAGGCTTTTCCCCTTTACCCTTAGAGATAGAGCAAAGACTTGGTTTTATTCCCTTAACCCAACCAGTGTCACAATGTGGGATTAGCTAGTTCGTGCCTTTTTAGATAAATATTTTCCCCTGACTAAGTCCACTAAGATCATCAAGGAAATTACCAACTTTCAGCAAAGTGACGGGGAATCGATCTATGAAGCGTGGGAACGATATAAGGATTTGCAACAAAAATGCCCACACCATAACTTACCCAAGGAATTCTTGTTGCAAACATTTTATAATGGAGTAACCCCATATATAAGAGGTATAATTGACGCAGCTTTAGGAGGGTTGATGAAGTGGAAAAGGTAATAGAAAAGATGGCGAGTAATAGCTGCCTATGGATAAACAAGCAGAGTAGACAAACTACTACCTTCTGAGAGCAAAAAGGAATTGTGGTTGTTGATCAAATGATGAAAATGCAAGCAAAAATTGATAACTTGAATCGACAACTCAACAACATGAAGGTTTCGTCCTCAACTCTGACGAAAGATGTACAACTTAAGTGTGAACTCTATGGACAAATGGACCATGATACAGTGGACTGTTACTTGATGAAGGAAAGCAATCTAGAGCAAGTGAATTATATGGGAGATCAGTATGGATGAGGAGGGGGAAATAATCCTTACTCCCACACGTATAACCCTGGGTAGAAGAATCACCCTAACTTCTCTTGGACAAATAATGCTACTGGAGGACAGTTCAGACCTTAAGAACAATCAAGCTTCCATAAGATAAACTAAAATCCAAATTCGATAGAATTTTAGATAAGCTTGGAATTCTAGACGATGCACAAAAGAAATTGGAAGGCAAATTTAAGCAAGTCACTAAGAACCATGCCTCTTTAATCTATAATCTAGAGGTCCAAGTAAATCAATTGTCAAGCGCTTTCTCTATGTGAAATTTAGGAAATCTTCCTAGCACTTGGAGAACAAAACCAAGGGAGCAACTAAAAGTTATTACACTTCGAAGTGAAAAGGAACTTGAACCACCCACGAAGATAATAAAGGATCCCATCCATCCTGTTGTGAAATATCAAGAAAAGGAGAAAGAAATGAATACGAGCGAGTACCCTCCTTATGTCACACTTCCACCATTTCAACCTAAAATCCCTTTTCCTCAACGATTACAAAAGAAGAATTTAGATGCATAATTTTCAAAATTCGTTGAGAAATTAAAGACGCTACAGATAAATCTCTCCTTTGTAGAGGCATTGGAACATATACCTAAATATGTAAAATTTTTAAAGGAAATATTATCAAAGAAGCGTACTTAGGAAGATAATCAGATAGTAGCTTTAACTGGCACTTGCAGCTCTATAGTCACCAGCCAGTTGCCATCTAAATTGAAAGATCCAGGAAGTTTCACAATACCCTGTGTTGTTGGTGAGTTTGAATTTACAAAGTGTTTATGTGATTTTAGAGCAAGCATTAATCTTATGCCCTTGTAGATATTCAAGAAGTTGGGACTGGGTGAGGTCAAGCCAACATCGATGTTAATTCAGTTGGCTGATCAATCCATTAAAAGACCATTTAGAATAATGGAAGATGTTCTGATGTAAGTGGACAAATTCATTTTTCCTGTAGATTCTGTGGTTCTGGAATTTTAAAAAGATAAGAATTGTCCACTGATCTTAGGTCGACCATTTATGAATACAGAAAAATCCATAATTGATGTTCATGAAGTGAAATTAACACTTCGAATAGGTGAGGATCAGATCGAATTCAATATGAATAAGGCATTAAAGAATCCAATAACAAACAACGCATGCATGAAGGTTTAAATTATGGATCAAAATGTGCAAGAACAAATTGAGAGTTACATCGCAAAAGTACAGTTAGTGGAAGCAGAGACAGACAATGGATGTCAGAAGCCTGAATCTAAAGGAGATGATGAGATGGAGGAGTTGGATTTTCAAATGCATCAAGATAAATTAGTTCGAACCAAAGCACCCATACCACCATCTACAAAAAAAAAACCAACATTAGATCTTAATCCTTTACTTGCAAATCTCAAATATACTTTTGTAGGTGAAGTTCAAACGTTACCGATAATAATCTCCAATCAATTAAATGAGAAATAAGAAAGGAAGGTGGTAGAAATTGTTAGAAAGCGAATGAAAGCTATCGGATGGCAGATTGTTGACATTCAAGGCATAAGCCCAAATGTTTGCATACACCGAATAAACCTAGAGGAAGGATGTAGAACGGTGAGGGAGTGTCAATGAAGGTTGAGTCCTAAATATGAAGGAGGTGGTCAAGAAGGAGATCATAAAATTATTAGATGCAGGGATAATTTATCCCATCTCTAATAGTGAATAGGTCAGCCCGGTACAATGCGTACCTAAAAAGGGTGGAATGATGGTAATAGAAAGTGATAGTGGAGTATTAATTTCAAGAGGAACAGTCACATGATGGAGAGTATGCATAGATTATCACAAACTCAATTCAGTGACTAAGAAAGATCATTTTCCTCTTCTATTCATTAACCAGATGATAAAAAGAGTAGCTGGTCATTCATTTTATTGCTACTTAGATGTATATTCAGGATATAATCAAATTTTCATCTACCTTGATGATTAGGAAAAGACTACATTCACTTGCCCTTATGGTACCTTTGCATACAGACAGATGCCTTTCGAACTTTGCAATGCCCCGGCTACATTTTTAAGATGTATGATGTCTATCTTCGTTGACATGATAAAAGATATAATGGAGGTGTTCATGGACAATTTTTTAGTCTTTGGAGATTCTTTCAAAATTTGTTTTACTAATTTGGACGGAGTTCTTTAAAGATGTGAAGAGTCACACTTAGTACTGAATTGGGAGAAATGTCATTTTATGGTGCAAGAGGGAATAGTGCTAGGGCATAAAATCTCACATCAAGGATTCGAAGTTCACAAAGCAAAAACAAAAGTGATAGAGAAACTTCTACCACCAAGCAACGTAAAAGGTCTTCGAGGATTTTTAGGTTATGTAAGATTTTACCGTCAATTCATCAAAGACTTTTCCCAAATTGCAAGACCTTTGATAAACTTTTTAGTCAAGGATATGCCCTTCTTATTTGATGACAAGTGTTTTTCTACATTTAACACACTAAAGGAGGCATTAATATCAGCACCAATTCTATTACCACCAGACTGGACACTTCCATTTGAAGTTATGTATGATGCAAGCAACCAAGCCATAGGTTGCGTATTAGGCCAAAGAAAAGATAAGAGGTTGGATGTGATTTACTATGCCCGTAAGACCCTTGCAAGACCTCAGCTGAATTACACCACTACAGATAAGGAACACTCGTAGTAATATACACGTGTGATAAATTTTGACAATACCTTTTGGGTTCAAAGGTAATCGTATTCATTGATCACGAGGCATTAAAATACCTTTTCAACCAAAAAGATGCAAAACCAAAGCTCATTCGGTGGGTGTTGCTTTTATAAGAATTTGATATAGATGTGAGAGATAAAAAGGGAGCAGAAAATGTGGTTACAAACCACTTATCCAGACTTGAAGGAGGGGAATGCAAGCCAAGTGACGATATTAACAAAAATTTCCCCGATGAAACCCTGATGCTACTCGAGAGTTTGGCTACACCATGGTTTGCTGATACTGCAAATTATGTTACTAGTGGTAAACTTTTGTCAGATCTATCTTACCAACGGAAGAAGAAATTCTTACATGATTATAACTGATATATATGGGATAACCAAATTTTATATAGAGCATGTACTGAAGGGTTAACGCAACGATGTGTCTTAGAGGAAAAATGTTAGACATCCTAAAGTAATGTTATGAAGGTCAGTATGTTAGGCATTATTGTTAGACCCCGATTTTCTTCTTACTATATGTTGGGGATTAATTTTATTATTTAGTTGCGATTAGGTATAAATTATA
>JAOQMS010000004.1:11542872-11563616 GCA_027563885.1 Erythroxylum longipes | reverse complement strand
ATATTTATATATATTTCCAACATACACATATTCATTTACACAGTGGAAACAACATTAAAATCACTTACTTGATTCAAGAATTACTCCAGCACTGAAATGGAAATCAACAACACAAAAGTATAATAAGTTGCTATTCGGTGATGAAGATCAAAGAAGAGAATTACGATGTTAAGTGTTTCAGTGGAGAACAGAAACTACAGTGGTTTCTTCCTAACTTAAACATAGCAATACGTGGGCTCATTGCATGTCCTTCACGTATGCTATTTGTCTCCACCGATTCACCATTTGTCATAATACTAATTTGCCATTTGCCACATATGTCTTGTTGCCACATGTCACCATATGTCTTTTTGCCACATGTCACTATATATACAAGTCATCTGTCATATACATATGTTGCCACGTGTCACACCATAATTGGTCCGAAAATTTCTAAAATTCACTAAAAATTCCGAAATAATAATATGATTCTCCAAATAATTTTCAACGCAAAAAGAATTCACCAAAAATTTCAAAATATCTAAAATATACCAAAATTGCCAAATCACATTTAATACACTCCAATTAAATCCACAATTTCCATTTATAAACTAATTTACCCGGAAATGCCAATGAATGCATGTACAATCATATGAATGTGCAAAATAAATGTGTATGTCACAATTAACTTATGCATAAGGTGTTTTTTCCTATTTTCACAATATTTCTCATAATTATTTATTCTAGCCTTAATATGGGTACCGGGATGTTACATTAATCGCTACACATGAATTTCAACATAACAATTACGGATTATATCGAAATTCTAATAATGGGTTTGCAAATAAACGATTCAATGAACATATTAAAATCATCTTTTCACAATCCTATTTCAATAAGCATAAGATAACATAATCAATTCCTAATGAGAGGAAAAAAACAACAAAAACAAAGAAATACACTTATCCCCGGTCGTCGACATCGATGTCACCTCCGAACTGACGTCAGAACGTCTAACCCTCCATGAGTCTCTCCCAAAAAAATACTTCAGCCCCTCTTAACAACCCTACCGAAGCCCCTTCGATTCTTCACTCACTGCTGCAAGCTTCTCTTCTCCTCACTCCTATTTATTGATTTGACAAATAAAGATTAATGTTAATCCTACTATTCACTCTCTTTCTTTCTTCTTTTGTTTCTACCTCTCCGTTGTAGCTGATGTGATGAATTAAACTCAATGGACCACGCTCCTTATTCACACAACTTAAAAACCTAAGCATGAAACGCAGTATATGCGTTGCGCTAAACACATACACTTATGTTCAACACAAAATGCAAAAGTATGCATTGCGTCAAACGCATATGCGTTGCGTTTAACGCAACTTTTCCCAGTTGCTACGTTTTGTTCATCTCTTGCTCCTTGGATGTCGCCGTTTAGCACCTTAATGTGCTGTCATTTCACTCCTTGCTTATTCATCTACTGTCATGTGCGTTTTGCCTTCTTCTTTGTATTTTGATTCTTTTTTCTTCTTTTTGTCTTTTAATTTTCTTCTTCTTGCTCCATGAAGACAAGTGAAAATTAATCTTCAAAAAACGACCTAAATGTAGTGCTTTCGACTCACTTTAATTTCTTTGCTTTCAATTGAACCTAAAATCATATATGAATTAAAGTAAGTATCTTAAGCATTTTGGTATCATTAATCGCTAAGTGTAAATGGTTAAATGTATCAATAATTAAACACATATCAATAAATAATAATAATTTAACACATAAATGAAATAAATAATAAAATGCAACTCGTAACGTATATGAAACGCATTATAAATTAATGAATACAATACACAATTATCAAGCATGAAAACCCAAGTTAATAGCCCAAAAATTATTTCACTTATGTAATTAAGTAAAATTTCAAATTAGGCTAACAAATAACTCAAAATTTGAAAATTTTTAATAAATCACAAAGGGGTAAAATGGTAATTTTGACCATACAGTTTAAAAGACCATGAAAAAAGGAGTCTCTAACCAAATTTGGGCTGAAGTGGTCCTCTAGGGTGGCCCCATACAGCCCACGTGCCACCAGGATACGTGTGAGACGTGATTGTGTGACTGCAGCAACTGTTGTGCCATACGCCCACTCTTAGGTGACCATGCACCACCTTAGACCATCTCCAACTACAAATTGCAAAATGCAATCAGTTGACTTCAAAATGCAGTAAGTTCAGGAAAAACAACTCCAATCAGCAACTGCATATTGCAGTAAGTGTGGGGTGACTGCCGTACAAAAATGTCGTTTGCCAAAACAACTGCATATTTGCAATAAGTGTGGGGTGACTGCAAAATGCAACAAGCTTATGCAGTTCGGTTGGAGTGGAAAATGTGGGTATTTACTGCAAATTGCAGTCCAGTTGGAGTTGCTCTTAGGCAGTCATTCTGATCTTATTCGACGTGGTTCTGGACTCACCAGTACATGTGGACGACGTTGGTGCTGTCAAAACTGGGATTTATGTCATTAGTGAAGCACACCTTCCACTGAGGGCACATGGAACTGTGAATGAACACATTCATATTAAACCCACATTTTTCAAAAATGATAATATTTCATGGCAACAATGCCCACTTCAGACAATCGTTTCTCACTTATTTTAACTCCGATTTAGCATATAATATACCGTTGAAAAGATAATGTGACAAGGAACATATTCATACACATATCTCATGTAGAACAATACTATAACGAGTCAAAAAATGTGCCTAAACTTTTGGGAAACACATGCATGAATCTAAAATTCATCATGCAATATTTCACTCAATTCAAATATGTTTTTCACTAAATTTTAGGCACAAGTTTTTGACATTATAAGGAACATATGCATGCCAAAATTTCAAGCTAAAACAAAGCACCCGAAATTTTGTTATTGATGGCCATGTTACATATGCATGAACAAATTTCAACATATATGGCATATTATTCTCATTGGCATAATTTTAAGGACAAAAGCAAGCTATATATGCTCTGATACCAATGAAAGAAGGTATGGTGAGAGCTTACCTCTAATATGACAAGTCTCTTGGACCTTGTGCTTGCTTTACAAGTCCACCTTGTGCTCCAATGTAGCTCAAATTTGTCCTTTCTCTATATTGTGAGCAGCTACCAGAGTTACTCACACTAATTCAAACCTCAAATCCCTAGCCTAGTGGATGATGACTCTAAGAGATAAAAATATGAGGGAGAATTCAATGTTTGAGAGTATGAAATGTAGAAAGGAAAGAAGTGGCAAATTTCACTCTCTTTTTAACAACTTATGCTGCTAAAAAGAGAGTTAGATACTGTCACAAGTAACCAATTACTTATTGGCTTTTCTTTTCTTATAAGACCAAGTTTACTTGTCCGCTGTGGTTTACTTATACCAATGTGGACACACTATTTGCACTATTTTGCTACAATAATAAGTTTAAATTATAATCTTAAACTGTATTCAAGATTAGATAAATTGGGCTCTTTTAATTTATCTTTAATTATATAATTAAATAATTTATATCTATAAATTAATATTGGTAACTAGTAACGTATTATAATTACTCAAATATTAGGATTATCAAAGTAATTTTGATTAACTTTTTTATACATAATTTTTGTATAATTTAATCATTTCATTACAAAATATTTCAATTTGATATAGAGCATAAAATTAACATTTGTTCTTTTTTAGTTCAATTATATTATTTCTCTACTATTTAGTAATTGCTTAGATTAATGATATCTAAAAACAATTTTCAAAGTGCTTTGATCAAGGATTTTCTAAAACAATAGAGTAATGAAACATTTTCTCTATTCATTTTAGGATAATAAATTATATATTAATCATTTAACTAGTTCATAAGATATGCATTGATTACTAATCAAACTACCCTCCATATTTATGCGCATCTTTATTGTTTAAAGTTTACTCCTCCAACGAAAAACCAAAAAACATGGATGTCACGATTGTAAAATGTAAATGATGGTTTATTCATTCTCTCTCAAGTGTGCAAGTACTCCTCCTCTTTAAAATACGTATTTACATATATTTATATTGCAAAAACGTAACAATATTTTGCTTTTATTAATTATTCTTCTTCTTCTAATACTTGAATATAAATTTCATAGTCTTATTAGATCAACAAGTAATGATAATCATTTTACGTGATGTTACATAACAACAACTGTAATTACGTGAGCGTACTGTTTGCAACAGACTTCACTCAAGGACTGAACAAGGGACCTCCTCCCCTTTGAATTAATTAATAGGAGTAGTTAAATATAAGGAAGGTTGCCTCACCCGCACAAAGAGGTTTCTATAGTTTGAAGAAAGAACAAACACATATTAACACTTATCTTTATATGGCCGCCAAGTTTAAAGAAAAGCAACTAGGGAAGACACGCTTAACAAGGGATCTATATCCATATGTATTGTAAAATTATCCAACCATCCACCTAATTGTATGTAATAAAACTCATGGGAGAGTCCTTAAACATAGACAACTATCATTATGTAAACAATAATGCAAGTGAAGAAGCAACAGCAGTTTGAGAAAAGCTGTTTCTAAGTTCTAACACATCGGTATAAAATTACACAATGAAAACGACAGGGCCCCACACACAACTTGTGCTTTTTCCTCGACGTCTTTCTAGCTTTGCACTGTTCATCATCAGCTTATGTCACATTTCCCATTCCAAGCACATACAGCACCTTGTCTCCCTCACCCGTCTTGTTTCCATCTCTCTCTTCTTCCAAATCCAATAGCTCGTTAATAGTACCCGTCTCCTTTGTTTCCCGTCCTTTATTACCCTTTTTAATCCCTATGAAAATTGAATTACCCAAAAGACAAAATGGAGATTCCAGAAGGCTCCATCTAGTAGTGAAACTTCCTGTCTTTTTCAATTCTAATTTTGGGTTTCCTTTCTTTTTGTTAAATGATTCAATGGGCTGATTACACGAGTAGTAAAAACGCTATCTTTTTTTACCGATCTTTGTTTCTTTAATGGTAATTCCCCTTTCTCCTTCTCATGAATTCTTATCTGTTCTTTCTCGTACTGAAGCTGTGAAAATGGTATATGGCTACTGTTTACCTACGATTTTTTCTTCACTTTTGCATATTTTAGCACTAGCTTTTGGTGGTCCTAATATTGGCTTGTGATCAGAGTAATTCAGTAGTAGGATTCCCTGATCTTTTTCGTCTCCTATTCTATAGCAGTTTTATGAACTTGTCTTTCTCTTTACTTTTTCCACTCTTGTTTATCAGTTTATGTTTTTAAACTAATGATTTGAATAGGGCGTGTACCTAAATTGCCATATTTTGTGATGGTTATGAATATGTCTTTTTTTTTTGTGTGTGTGTGTTTTAGTCGTCGTCTATTTTCGTACGGTTATTGTAAAACAAAAAAAGAAGAAGAAAGTTTGCATGTTCAGAAAGTAGTTCTCTTTATTCAGCAAATTGTTTTTCATTTATCCGGTTGTAAATATTTAGCTTGGAATTTGGCTTACTTTCTTTTGTTTCTTTTTTCTTGGGTGATTCGTGAAGGCTTACTCAATTTAGCTAGGCCTCGAAGTGACATGTTAGTTATCTCGTAAAGCAATATACTTGTCTATGCAATTCATATTTTCGGCTGAAAGTTTAACTTCTAGATTATGTTGCTTGAATTTTGAAGGTTGTAAGACCCCAGAGTGTAGCCGTCATGTGCCAAAGAAACTGCTTATTGGTTGCTGACATTTGATTTGATTAGAGCTCCTGATATTAAAGAGTCTTTTGAGCCAAGTCAAGAGAGGATAGTTGAGTCATGGGTTATATTTGTGATTTTTGTGGGGATCAAAGGTCCATGGTCTATTGCCGTTCAGATGCCGCATGCTTATGTTTGTCTTGTGATCGGAATGTCCACTCTGCTAATGCATTGTCCAAACGCCACTCTCGAACTCTCTTGTGTGAAAGATGCAATTCTCAGCCTGCCTTTGCTAGATGTGCTGAAGAAAGGATATCTCTTTGTCAAAACTGTGATTGCATGTGCCACAACACCTCAACAACAGCTTTATTGCATAAAAGACAAACAATCAGTTGTTACTCTGGTTGTCCTTCCGTGTCTGAGCTTTCTTCATTGTGGTCATTTGTGTTAGGCTTCACTTCCTCTGGTGAATCTACTTGCCAAACAGAGTTGGCGTTGATGAGTATGATCGAGAATAGTGGCAAACGTACTTGGGGTCCTCCTGAGAATACTACATGCCAAAATGTTTCTGACATAATTGAGTTCAATAGTACCAGTGAAATGGGTAAATCAAGTGCATGGGTTGGCAATTCTTCTATACATGAATTGAGCTTTGTGCCAAACAATATTGATCGACCGATGGGATCTACAAACGCTCCTTTACCAAAGGTACATGGTGATTTGGAATGTTTATCTTGAAGATTTAGTTGAAATTTTCTCTACAAAAATCTTGCATATTCCCATATATTAGGGTCATTGGAAAGCTTTAGACAAAATATTAACTAGATATTTTGGATTCCTTTTGTGAATTACTAACTTATTATGTCCCTGTAGTATACCAACTATAGAAGAATTCCAGCACTTAAGTTGCCTAAAACAAACTTGTTTCAGTTATTTCTTTTTTTTTTTGTGGTATCATTTTCAGCTTCATATTGTCATTTTCTGTTGGTGGCAGATTTATACTGGAGATAAACTACAAATGGTTTGTCAATGTCTTGGGATACTATGAAATTCATAAGCTAAATATTACTTAACTGGTCCTTAAAGAATTTATAATAATTTAATTTGATTTTTTTTTTGGTTGTTACCCACAAGTTGGTCACAACCTTTGTCTTGCCTTTTTAGTTATTAAATGATGCTGTCTGGAACTCTTTGGAATTGAGTTTTAGGATCCACGTATAAGGGAGTCATGATTTCTGAAAATTACTCTACACACATTTACTTTAAGCACTACATGTATACTTCTCTAAGTTCTATTTTTCTTTTCCTTAAGGGCCCTTACAAAGTTCATCTGATTATACTACAGTTTTGCTGTCCTGAACCTAAAGGTCCTACTTTTGGTGAGGAAGATATCTATGATGACTTTAATATGGATGGAGTTGACTTAAATCTTGAAAACTATGAAGAACTCTTTGGTGTTACCCTAAATAATTCAGAAGAGCTTTTTGAGAATTGTGGAATTGATAGCTTGTTTGGGACGAAGGACATGTTTGTTGGTGATTCCAACTGTCAAGGCATCACTGCTGCTGAGGTTGTCTTATATTATTTATTCATGTGTTTTCATGCCTTTCTATATATAATAGCATGCTTTTTCCTCTTGTGTGCCTACATTTTTCATTTTGTGTTACAAATGGAACATTAATGCCTGCACCTATGATTTCTTTATTCAGTTAAGCTATGGAAATTTTATCTTGTTGTTATGTCAAATTAGTAAAGGAAATGTTATTCTAAAATGCAATACATCTTTTTGGTGAGTGAAAAAACCCCCCTTTTTTTTTTGTAATTTGAGGCGTCAATTTCTTTCTTCTTTTACTTCAAGCTAAGATTGCCAAATAATATAGCAATCTGAGTTTGAATCCTATATCATCTCATAAAGCATGACTGAATCCATTTTATATTATAATGGCGAATGGTGTGATTTGCTCCTCAAATTTTCACAAAAGGTCTAAATAATCCTCCATTGTTATCTTTAGTAATACTTTGCAACCTATGGTACTAAAATAGTATTCATTGCACCTTGAATAGGGGGCAAAAGTTGGAACATAAATATTAGTAGGGACTTATTTAGACCTTTGAAACACTAGGATGAATATCACACATTTAACCAATGTTGAAAGAAATCATTTTTTAAGATTACATTAATGTCTGATTGTTCCACATTCCCTAGTTGTAATATCACATAGGCTAAATTGATGACCCGTATACTAAAAACTACAAAAAAACTCAACTTTTTTATGATTTAGGATGCTTTTAGTACCATTTTAAAAACATTAAGGTATGTGATTTCATAAATAACTGTGGGGACTAATATGTGATTTCATAGATAATGGTGGGAACTAACTTATAATTTTTAGAAATTGTAACTACCTTTGGCCTATTATCATCTTGTAAGACATGAATGAATTCATTTTATATTATCCTACCAAGTAGATAGCTAATATGTCTTGTTGCATGAATGCAACAAGATCCAACCTACCCTTCTTAAGCTATACACTCCTACCATGAATGTTTTCCTACGTATGAGTTCAGATGGATATAATATCATCTTTAATTGAACATGTGATGGGTTCCTGTTCCGATCATAGTAACACATTTTGAGCCATGTCATAACTATTTGAATGCATGGAGCAAGAATCCCCTGTTATGAGGTCATATTCTCTTTTGTTGTGCTGTGTCAACTATTTCTACTCCGCAGTTCATATCTTTTCCAAGCGTCTGTACGTTTATATTATTTTTAACCTATGCAGGGTTCATCAATTGGCCCGATCATGCCAGTGCAGCCAGCATGCAGTAATGCAGCATCTGCTGATTCCATGATGAGTACTAAAACGGAACCCACCCTATGCTTAACTGCAAGACAAGCCCAGTCAAGCCTTTCATTTTCTGGCCTCACTGGAGAAAGTAATGGTGGTGATTATCAAGATTGTGGAGCTTCTTCTATGCTTCTCATGGGAGAGCCCCCATCGTGTCCTCCGTGCCCTGAAAATTCTCTCTCTTCAGGTAACAGGAGCAGTGCTGTAATGCGTTACAAGGAGAAAAAGAAAACACGCAAGTAAGCAATACTGACCTTCACAGGAAGTACTGAAGTCTAATTTGTCTTTATGGCTTATCTTCGTCGCATTGGCACTAAATGTAGAAATATTTTTGATACGGTCATTTGTCTTTGCCTTTTGAGATCATACTTTACGAGGAATTCAGTGTTCAACTAACTGAATTTTCAAATTCAAAAATGGTTTTATGAACTTTTAAGTAATTTGCAAGAATCAGATGATGTTAGCAGCTCAATCTTAACTGATGTGAAATTGTGCGATTTTTTACTTTTCAAAATTTCCTGTCATAAGATTACTATATGTATAAGATTTATTAGTTTTTGTACTCAAAGTAGTTAAATTCCTCTATTTCCATAAGCATGTATAGTGGTGAGTAAGAATGAATATGAATTTTACATGTCTACTTTGGTACACACTTCCTCTCTTCTTTAAAATAGTCCAATGTATGGCCCCACAATATTTGCATTAGAAATCAGTTAATCATTTTCAGTCTTCAGTGGACATGGTTAAGACTTGTATGGTTTAATATCTTGGTTAATTTGTAATAGGTTTGAGAAGAAAGTTAGATATGCATCTCGCAAAGCGAGGGCTGATGTAAGAAGGCGTGTGAAGGGGCGGTTTGTAAAAGCTGTTGATGCATATGATTATGACCCATTGAGTCAAAACAGAAGCTGTTACAATAATAACACCCAGTGAGTCTTGCTAAAATGCGGGATCTAAGAAGGTCCAATAGTTTGCAACTTTACTCTTACCTAGTAGAGAGGCTATTACAAACCAGAAGCTGTTGAGAGTACAATTTTTAACCACTTTTTAGAGAAAGGAAAGAAACCGAGGTCTAGGTATAGAAATGACTTTTATCTGAGGACTGATTGTGATGCTTCAGTGGTGAAAATTCACGTGCAGTAGAGCACATCACTTTAAAGGATATATGTTATCAAGTCACTGTCGTTCAAGACTGGATATAGCATCTGGCTGTGAAGGCCTATAACTTTGATGTTGAGCTTTTCACTGTGAAATGGAGAAGTGTGTTCATCTCGATGGTGCCATTGAAATGCTTAATGCTCATTGAATTTTGCAACTTAGTGCTCCACTCATTTAAGCTGGCTTCTATGCCATGGTGAGTCCCTGAACGCACATTTACTTACTTGAGCATGAGCTTTTTGTATACTTATTTCATCTTGATATAATTTATATGTCCTTAGGGTGTACATGCCTGACTCAACTCGGTGGTTGTAAGATGAGACGGAAAAACTGGTTTTGTTGTATATCTTTATTTTGTATTTCTATGTGGACATGTATGGTAGGGGATACGATTATATTATGCCCTTAAGGAGGCTAATGCGTAGCAACATGGAAAGATGCTTATATTTCATTTGCGATGGATGTGCAGACGGGCACCCATTTGAAGACAAAAGCTCACTTGATTTGCATGAATACGTGAAGCAAAGCCTGGCCTACGGAGTTCTCCTTGCATCTCAGCAATCTCCTACAACCATGTATCTTAGTTATGTAACCGAACTGATGATAGCTTGCCTTGATGGTTACTAATTCGTCCGTTGCTTTATGTTTTGGCAGCAACTGGGGTGACATGAATATCATAAAAAAATTTTAAAAATGAAATATTCCATGTATTTGATTTCAAATGGAGTACATAAATTATTGTAAAGGTTATGAATAGACTACTATCGAGTGAAAATTTTATATTCTCCCTTTTTTTCTAACTTCTTTTTGGTTTCTCGGTTGAAGCTGTTTCTAGAAAAATATAAGTTATGGTGAAGAGAGAGGTGCAAATGCAATGCATTCAAGTTTTTCCTAGCATACAAGGGATGTTTTAAAATATCATGAAAATCTCTTATACAGTATTTTGTTAAAATTTTCGAATAAGTCATTTTTATTTTAAACAGGTGGCTTTATTATACAAACCAATAGACTTTTACTTTTTTATTTCATTTTGAAACCCAAGACTCCGACTTAAAATTAACCTTTTCCCTCGCAACCCAAAACCCATCCTGCCCCGCTCCTCCTCCCGTTTTTCCATTAACTCTCATCCGTACAATCACGCATCATACGACATTTCTCGAGCATTCATATGTAACACCTCAGTAGATAGAAGATGGTATGAAGTATTTAACCTTATGTAGAGTTCATCCCACTGTAACCTAAACACTTGTAGCATTTCATCGCCTCAAACGATAACTGAAAATTTCATGAGCAGATATTGGTGGTGAGAACACCAAACCTCTCTTGAGCTAGTGCCAAGCGTTTGGAGAAAAGGAAGGTGGCATGCAAGAGTTTTGCGCTCCCACGATAATTGATAGAAGAACCTTGGCGGCCCTAGACATCTAAACACTCAAAGACGGGGTATGTTGCTAGGAAACAATGCTAGTAGTTTCCTCATTATGAATTAGCCCCCCTCCCTATCGTCAGAAGTTAGGACCTGAAGTAGTGGAAAAGGAATGGTCTAAGAGAGGTGCTTCACGGTTTCCAAAACATACTAAAAACCTTTCCGAAGCATACTACTATCCTGTTTAGTTCAAGGAAAATCAATAGTTATTTTTAAGAATAAAAAAATGAAGAATAAAATAAATTGGGTATTACTTTATTTAGTTCAAGGAATTAAATAGATACAAAATTTCTATATAAATGTTTGGTTTGAAAATATAAAATTATAATAACAAAGGAATAACCGAGACTAAAATATTATTATTATTATTATTATTATTATTAATTTTCTACTTATTATTATTAATTTTATCAATTATATTTATATTTATTTTATTATTAAATTCCTTATTATTATTAATTTTCTTCTTCTTCTATTTAATAATAATAATAATAATTTATTATTATTCTTATTCTTATTTTTATTAATCATTATTATTATTTTTTTACTTATTATTTTTCTTATTCTTATTAATTATTGTTAATATTATTATCATTTTCTACTTATTATTATTCTTATTTTATTAATTATATTTATATTTATATTTATTATTTTTCTACTTGGGTGCTTGGGTGCTGTCTGTATTTATATGCTCGAAAATGCCTTTAATTTTATAAAAATAATGCTATATGTTTGAGTCCTATAATATATAAATAATAAAAATTTTTAAATAATAAAATATTTATTATATTAATATTTAAATATAGTTTTTTTTGTGAATTTACAATTAACTTATAAATTTTTATTATTAAAATTAAATTTTATGATAAAAATTAATGCCGATCCAAATGAATTATTCGTATTTAAAATTTTATTAAGTAAATATATAAAAATAAAGATTGAAATTTATCATAAAAATAAATTTATTTTTGTGTTGTTCCTATTGTATATAAGTTGAAATTACAAAAAAATCAAAAATATTTCTTTTTTTTGTAACTATTGTACCATGGGGAATACATAAGCACAATCAGCCATGAAGTCTAACTTCTATTAACTTTTGGCAGCTTTGCTTCAAGCCACTTATACTATGGAGTGTATTTACCTGAAAATGACAGATAAACATATATAAGAATGAATATTCATGCATATAATCCTATGGAGTTTGCAAGTTCTGAGATCAAGAACAGAAACACTGACATTGTCATAGAAATTGGAAGAGTTCATTCGGTTTCCCCAACCATTAGAATCCAAAAAAAGAACACATCATCCACTAAGGCATGATAAAGTATCGAGTGATAGTTGCGAAGGTGAGCATCAAATGTAAGGAAATCGTAAATTACATCATCCAAGCTCATTTTCCAAGCAATAAATGGATCAATTACATATTATGATTTAGATCACATCATATGCATATGATATAAAATCATATACCCCAATATAGCTTCAACTGATAAAAGAAATGCAATATGTTACGCAACTTCTGCTGCATAATTTCAACGTTATCGTAATCTAAGAACTATTCATTCTTACCATATGCTGAATATAAAGATAATACAATTATGTATGCAGAAGCTCTCTTGATGGAGTATCAGAATGGGGCTGAGCTGCATGATGCCTTGTAAGGGGTATGGTACCGGTGAAAGTAAGGCTTAAATGGTTCTATTTCACACTGCCACCCAACAAGCGATTAGATCAAGAAATGTTAGTACTTCAGGCTAAATCTTTTCAGAAGAAACTTATGATTTTCACAAAATTCTATAAAGAAGTGATACCAAGAAATTCCAAGAGAAAAGCATAGGAATAAGAGATGGTTTTACAAAATAAACTTCTTGCTATAACTTTTCTTTCCCTCCACAGATTGTATGAAACTACTATAGATTAGAAGACTATGCACATCTATTGGGATGCTTACAATCTCTGGGGCAAAATCAATTTCATGATTTCTTGCAGTCCATATCCAAGTTTGATAAGCAACACTTCTATCCACAAACCTTCCCCATGTATCTGAAAGAAAGAGAAATACAGAGAGATATGTTCTCTTTGGTGTTTGAACATTTCATAAGACGTGACCCTTGGCACTAGCAAACATAATCTCGATATGGGGCTTCTAGTTTCTAACTTTTAATATTGTCGTGGTCTTAGGTTAAACTGATCTTAACAGGACAAGTACGTATGGAACAATAACAAAACCTTTCCAGTTTATAAGCATTTTCTTTCATTTTTTTCTCTTTACTTGAAGATTGAAGTTACAAAGATCAACAAAACCCATCAACAAAACCTAATCGCTCATCCAATCGAGACAAAACGCAAACATAACTCCATCATCAAAACCCCTCACCTAATTGAAACCCATCAACAAAAACATCACCCTATCGAAACAACATGAATAACTTACCTACAAGAGAAGACAAATGGTAGAAGGCCAGGTTGACTTCAATAGAGAGTGAAGTTTCTGGAGAAGAGAATCATGAGATTGAAGAAGTGGAAGAAGTTTTAGCAGGGAGGCTCACGAAGAAGTGGAAGATGTAGAGGAAGCCTCGAGAGGCTTAAATGTGAGAAGGATAAAATTATCTTCAATAAGATTACTTATTCTTGGAATAGATAAAGGTAGGTAGGGATTGTTTTTACCTATTCTCCAAAGTTAAAGAATATCTGTTCTTGATGATTACTTATTCTGAGAATTGTTTTTAACCAAACACAGGCTTAACTAATATGCTAAGAGTATGCTAGGAATAAAATAGCTATTCTGTTGAGCCAAACATGCCATAAGGGTTAGAACTATAGACCATTGCACATGAGTAATACTATTGAGAATTTATGAAATGCATTTCATTCACATGCATATCATTAGCATACACACATGAATTATGATTTCCTACACATTGCAAAAATAGTATATGCACTCAATAGACACGTTCCGGAATATGAAAGCTTTACGATGATCATGATGTGAATTGTGTGTTACTATGTCTTGAATTTTGCTTTGATAGTACAAGTAGTAAATTTGGAATTAATTTTTATGATTGGAAAATTGAAAATTTAATATGTACATTTGGATTAGGAAAAATGCCAAGAGGCAAGACAAATTGACATATGAAAAATTAGGATGACTAAGCCTATGAAATAAGTGACAAATGGTATAGATAAATGAGTGACATTTAGTATGGGTAATTAATTGACAAGTGGTAGCAATTATTAAATGACAAATGGACTAGTAACTAGGTGACAAATGGCAGCTTATCTAAAGGACAAATGGAAGGCATGCTTAGTGACAAATGCCATTGTCAAATGGAGACACCTTGCACCAAGTTAAATTAAGCTCATGCAGCAAAAGTTTCTACTAGAACATCCACCATCTCCATCTTTTCTCTCCACCAAAATTTGTTTCTAACTTACATCTCTGTATTTTGGTTTAAGCCTAGATAAACTGCCACACCAAATCCATACTTTTACCCTTCACAATATAGTTAAAGAACCAGCTTATTATTGTCTTTTAACCCTTACCGAAAACCAACTTGTTTCCACCTTGAATTTGTGATGATCTTGCTTACTTGGAGGGCTAGGTTAACTTGATGTATTGAGGTGGAATTTGAGCTTAACATGTAAGTAGAAATATGATCTTTATGGCATTTTTAACATAATGATAATGATGATTGAATTAGAATGGATTGTTTATGATGTTGATGATGAAGTGTGCTGGAATATATTGGATGAACTTGGACACTTTTATGCTTTGTTCTTGATGTATAAAAAACGTGGGTTATAGGTTATTATATGGATGAATTGGATTGGGATTTGATGAATTAGATTGGGATTTGAAGTATAATGAAGGTGAATTTATGCTAAAGAAAGGTGTTAGTATAGTGTTCTTGAATTGGGAAAGAACTAGGACTATATGCATGATAGTGAATGATAGTTTATGTTTTGATTCTTGAAGCATGAAAGGCAATAGTTGAGCTGTCAATTGAATAATTTGGAGTTGGAATTGGAGATGATATTGATGAAGAAATGGAGTACAATTAAGGTATAATTGAGGTATATTTAATGGACTATTAAGAGGATATTTTGAATTTGGTATTAAGATGTTAAAATCTGGAGAAAAAAAATTGAAGGAATTGGATGGTGAACTTTTAGTTCATTCATCCCATGATCGTGGGAGTTGCATACACGATCGTAGGAACTACCTTGAAGGGAAGAAAATGTTGTTTTGTGTGATTATTGAATTATTTAAAGATAGGTCAATTTAGTTTGATGCATTTGGACTTGATTGATGCTTAAAATGAACCTAGTTTGATGTTGGATAAGTTGGTTAAGTGTTTAACAAGTTTAGGTTGTCAATTGATGTTATAACTTGAGTAAAGGATTGTTTGATATCAATGTATCTAAATTTGGAATTTATGAGTGTTAAACGAATGAAGGTGTTCTTATGAATATAAATATGATCCAAATGATATGAATAATGCATTAGGAATGAATGAATGAGAATTGGGAATTGTGTGAATATATAGAAAAGGGTTGGTAAGTGTATGGCTGACGAATTTAGAATAATTAAGCTTACTTAAGGTATAAACCTGAATTGCAAACTAGTTATATCCAGCTATCATGTATGAATGGTTAAGATTTGTGAATAAGGATACATACCTGGGAAAGTCAATTGAGCATGCATTGAACATGACACATATACATGTACATGAGTGAATGATCATATGATTGATCAACTTAGTAATGTGTAAAATATGTGAGTATTGCATGACTAAAGAAGCACCAGTTGATAGTTAACATCCAGACATTGTCGGCTCATCAAGGCAATAACTTATTTGGAGCGTACTATGAGTTAACCTAGATGTTTCCTCACTATAACTGAATTGTTTTGATTAATTTTTGGATATTGAACTATTATTTATATGATTGTGATAATTTCGAACATTGATGGTCTGAGGAGTTCAATATTTGGGAATTAAATTGGAAGCGCTTTCTAATTGTATATGTATGGAAATTGTGTAAAATCAATTATATGTGTTTCTATCTAATATGTATGCCAAATATGAAATTTGAGCAATTGAATGTGAATTACTAGACATAGATCCGATGAATCTGATACAAGTGACAAAAGCTCACAGGAATGAAAGGTAATGAAACATGGCATATGGAATGATGCATCATATTGAAATGCATAATTAGATAAAGAAGTTATGACCATAGTGATCAGTGAAAAAGAGCTTAAAGCTCATAAATGTGCACAAAGAGCCACAGGCTCAGTTATGAATGAACTCGGTATCTACATTAGGTACGGGACAGTAAATGAAATGAGCTCGGTATCCAGAATAGATACGGGATAGTAAATAGGTGCTCGGTCATAAAAAAATAAAAATGAATGGAGTCACATGTGCATTTGTATATACAACTTGTTAAGTATCATATGGATGATTGAATTTAATTATTTGGATTGTCCTAAAATAGTGATGCGAAATATTGTATACAAGTTGTACTTGTTGAAGCATGATAACATGTGTCGAATTATTCAATCTTTGATGTATGATTTGCTTGTGAATTTGAATGTGAATTGTCCTTGTTTTTTGATATGAGTGAGTACATCGATAATGATTCATTCACTGAGTTTGCAAACTCATCAAAATTGCAACATTGATTTTCAGGTATAAGGGAGACCTAGCTCTTAAGGCAATCTAATAGAAGTCTAGTATTGTCAATTTTCAAATGTCTGATCAGCTAATATCTGAGGAGTCTAGTAGATTGTGTTTATTTACCTTTCTCATTTCATATAGAACATTTTGTAAAAGAGCAGTAAACTCTCAGATGTTTGGTGATGTAATTATATGTAATATGAAGTGTAATGTTACAGTGTAAGTTATGCTTGTAAATGAAATGGGAAAAGTTGATCTTATGACTACTTATGTTTTATATTATGCTATAATAAGTTGATGTGATTGCTCTAACATGCCATTTTCATAGGGTATGTTCTTGAATGTCCTCTGGATGTTTGGGCATATGCTCTATAGTATTGGTGTGTTACATTTTTGGTATCAGAGTATGGTTTGGCATCCTTAGGAAAATATAACAACATATAGACATGATATATAGTAAGAGACTCGTATAGTGATCACGATTACTATTTATTATAGGTCATCTACTATAGGAGATCAAGTCGCAGAATCAGCTAACCTTGAGTCTGTAGGAGCCAATAGAGAGTTTCCAATACCTCAGTTTGAAAAATGTTTCTGAGAATTCTTGAGAAGAGAGAGAGGAGATATGATAAACTTAGGAAGCAAGGGGTTGTAGAATTCTATGGAAGTACAGACCCTACAGAGGTAGAACGTTGGTTGGAAACAACAGAGAGGGTGTTTAACAGATAGATTACGAGTTTGACGAGAGGTTTGACTACGCAGTTTTGCTATTGCAAGGTTTAGCTTATCAATGGTGGAAGACTGTTCCTGGCAGTTCTGCCCAACCTTGTAGACTGACATGAGAAGACTTCCTGAGGGTCTTTAAGGAGAACTATATGCCAAAGATCTACCTAGATAGGAAGCTGAAAGAATTTCTAAATCTGAAGCAGGGAAGTCTTACTGTAACTGAGTATGAAGTACAGTTTAATGAGTTAATAGGGTATACTACTGCTTTGATTCTGACTGAAGAAGATAAGTGTAGACGATTTGAGGATGGAATGAATATGGAGATCAGAATGAGGTTGGCCATTACTAATTTGAGTAGTTTTACTGAGCTGAGTGCTACCTCAATCCGAATTGAACAATTATTGAAAGATGGACAAGGAGAATATAAACAGGAGTTCAGAATGAAGAGACAAGGTAAGTCTCAAGTTGATTCTGGTAAGAGATTTGGTAAATTCCATAATAGATCGTTTCGATCACAGACTAGATCAAGACAATTGGGGTTTCGACCGAGAGGCGATTTTGTATAGGCTGGTAGTGGTAGAATTCAAGTATCAGGAGGGCAGACACAACAAATGCCTAGTTGTAAGCATTATGGAAAGAAACATGGTGGGGAGTGTCGGAAGATATCAAGAGCTTATTTTCATTATGGCTCTTTTGAGCATCAGATTGGAGACTGTCCCGCAACTTTGGGAGCACATTCTAGAATGAGAGGAGGATCAGTGACTGAGATGATTGTCTAACAAAGTAGAGCTAATAGAGCAAGACAGAGAGGCAGAGGTAGAGGTAGAACAAATTTAGCAGGTCCTAGTGTTAGGACTAAGGTGCGGAGTAACTAACCACAGTCTCAGGCCAAGATCTGTGCTATTCCGAGACAGAAGGCACATAACTCCCCAAATGTTGTTGATGGTGTATTACATGTCTTTAATTTTGAGGCATTTGCATTGTTAGATTTAAGATCTACACATTCATTTATCACACCACATTTGGCATCTAAACTGCATTGTGAGAGAAAGATGTTGAAATGTGATTTAGAGCTGAGTACATCGGTAGGTAGTACTACAGTGATTGGAGAAGTGTGTAAACAATGTATTATTTAGGTTAATTAGGCAGAGTTGAAAGCTGATTTGATAGTATTGCAGTTAAACGAGATAGACCTTATTTTAGGTATGGACTGGTTTACTGCCTATAGGGCCATGATAAATTGCTACACTAAGGAGGTGATTATTAAATCACCCACTCAACTAAGAGTAATATTTCAAGGTGTTAGTCAAGCAGTGCCAACTAGATTGATTTCATCAATGAGTACTGTTAAGCTGATTTGAAGTGGATGTGAGGCTTATCTAACCTATGTGACTGATACCTAAACTGAACAGATAATTTAGAATATTCCTGTTGTTAGGGATTTTCTGGATGTGTTCCCTACTGAATTATCGGGTTTACCCCCAAATAGGGAAGTAAAATTCGCTATCGACCTTATTCCGGGTACTTCTCCTATATATATTCCTTTGTATAGGATGGCACCTGTGGAACTTAAGGAACTTAAGACTCAGTTACAGGAGTTGTTGGATAAGAGTTTTATCAGACCCAGTATGTCACCTTGGAGAGCTTCAATGTTGTTTGTGAAGAAGAACGATGGGACTTTGAGATTGTGCATTGATTATAGGTAGTTGAATCAGGTGTCAATGAAGAATAAATATCTATTACCGAGGATAGATGGTTTATTTGATCAGTTACAGAGAGCTCAGATGTTTACTAAATTGGATTTGAGGTCAGGGTATTACCATGTTTACTAAATTGGATTTGAGGTCAAGGTATTACCAGTTAAAAATAGCAGAACCTGATGTATCAAAGAGTGCATTCAAGACCAGATATAGGCACTTTAAGTTTTTGGTGATGCCTTTTGAGTTAACAAATACTCCGACAAATTTTATGGCTTTGATGAATAAAGTGTTCCAACCTTACTTAGATCATTTTGTGATTGTATTCATAGATGATATTTTGGTGTATTCAAAGAGCAGAGAGGAACATTCTGAGCACTTGAAATTAGTCTTACAGATAATGAGAGACAGTAAGTTTGAATTTTTGCTAAATCAAGTAGTGTTCTTAGGTCATATATTATCTGAATAGGGCATACAGTTAGACCCTGTTGGACCCCATTTCCGGAGCCCAACATTCGGAGACAAAATGAAGCTTGGCATCCCATAAGGGTGGTGTGCCCATAGCAATCGAACATCAAACAATCAAATTTAAAGATCTCACAAAAAGGAAAATCCAATCTTATTTCCTTAATGAACCCAAATAAAGTTTATACAAACTCATTTCAAAATACAAAAAATACACAAGTACGCATGATACAATTGAAAGCTTATGCTTAAAATGATTCTAAACTACAAAAGTTCCTAGATCTCTAACTATCTTGGAGTTCCAATGCCTTGCAAGGATTGCTAATCTTCTTTTCTGCACCTGAGGAGGGAATCGTGAGGGTGAACTTAAAGCTTGTGGGTAACAATTTTATAATCGAGAAACAAGCAAAAGCCATTTTCAAAACTCATTGCCATTCTACATGTGGAAACCATAATAATTTTGCATAAAAATCATCAACACTTATTTCTCACCAACACTTATTTCTCAAATTTCTCATTTTATCAAATGGTTCATGAGCAACTATAAATCATGTATACATTCAATCTTGCTAGCACATAAGCACATCAGAATGGTTCGGGTCGATCCAAAATAGAACGTACTACACAATTCCATAAGGGTCTTGTATAGCCGTGAACTTAGGGGACTCCATAAAGGAGCTCCATGCCACTAGCGGGCAGGTGGGAGAAGCCTTGACTTGGTCAACGTGCACGTGACAGAACTTAGGGGACCACCACAAACCCACATAACACATAATTTATGACTTGTAAACTTGTTGCCCAAAATGGCAATTCTTGAAAAAGTTGCTTTTTATAGACATGAAGTATTTCGAAAACATGATTTCATAAACTTGCATCTTTTCAAAAGAAACATTTTTTAAATCTTTTCATAAATCATCAACAAGATTCATATAGTAAACATATAACAATTTCATGATCCAACAAGAGCAGATAAATGCAACATCTATAATGCAATTGAAACCATTAAGCTTCCTTGATTTAAAGAAAACAATAAGTGGCTTATTTACTCTATTATAAAAATGTAC
>JAOQMS010000004.1:11527615-11542772 GCA_027563885.1 Erythroxylum longipes | reverse complement strand
TACATTACTTGTCGCAAAATATAATGAAAATTACAATTACAAAAGTTAAATTATTTATTAATATTTAATTATTTTTATAAATAATAAGTAATCTAAAAATAAAAAAGAAAAACACAAATAAATACGATATCATTTAATATTAATGTTATGATTTAAAATGTTAATATAATGTCCACGTTAATGACACATTATAAATTACTTATAACATATTCAAATATTTAATAAGACAAAAATACATTAAAATTAGAAACTTTACCTTTAAATTAAACTCAGAACTTCGAAGGCAGAATCGTGAAAATTTTTTGCTGTCAATTTTTAAGCTGGAATACCTTAAATACATATGTTGATAAAGATAAAGAAACTAGAAGGTAAAAATATGCCTAACTACTCCTAACTATTTATAATCAACAAATTAACGTTAACTTTGAAAGTTAACGTTATCTGCATTTAATGATAGCCTATGAACACAATTCGTCACTCAAACAACCGCTTCTGGTACCCTATCTGATGAAAAAAGAAAAAGTTGTTATTAGGACTTGCTGCATTTGATGGTGTTTACTTTTTATTTTTACAAGGGCCATTGGTGACCGTGTCTTTAAATGAGAGAGAGAGAATGAAGGATGCATATACTAGTACTAGTCTCTTTGACTAGGTCTTGCACTCTGCATTCAATTTTAAGCATTTACTTTCTCTTCATTCACTGACAAGGGAACTGTTAACGTCTAATACATTAAATAGATACATAATATAGAGAACTCCACCCACATTACTTAGAGCACTCAGCTGAAGGGGCCCTTTTTTGTGGTGGGCCCTGGGCAGGTGCCCTGCCTGCCCCTGCCCAGGGCCGGCACTGCTTGGTACGTAGCAACTGTACTAGACACGAGACCCAACATGGACGAGGTTGTTAGAATGATCGAAGAAATCCAATAATTCGACTCACAGAACTGGCTACTGTTTGAAGAGAACAAATCCAATGACTCAAACCTGCAGACTCCCTGATCCAATTTCACTAAATTAAGTTATTTATTTTTCTTGACTTGCAAGATCAAAGATTTCACATTTGTACTCGAAGTAAGGTTTTTGTTTTTATTTATACAAAATATTAAAATTTTTGAGAATGAGTCTTAGAATAATTGATAATATTTTTCTTTTTTAATTATAAAATTACATATTTAAGTCACAAAAATAATTTTATAAAAATATAAGAAAAAAATTGTTTACAATTAATATCTCTCCTTTATCCCTCGCAAAGCGTGACCCTGTACGTTGAAGTTCATTAACTTATATTAACGTATCCTTTCTCGAGAATTGCAAGGTTGAGCAAGTGATTTGTCTAGTTATAGAATTATTATTAGTGGTTGTGTGTAATTTTACGATTTTTAAAATTGAAAATTACCAATAAATTGATTAGATATACAAAAACTCATCCATAATGCACTATTTATTATTCTTTTCTTATTAAAAGTACAATTTGAAAGAACTTTGATATGTTGGAAATTAATAGAGGTTTTCAGAATGAATAAATATTTAGATTTATGTCAACTTGGATAATATCTTTCTTTCTAATAATATTGTAAACCTAAATAGCACATTTAATTCTTATTAATATTTGTAGTTAAATAACAATCATTTTTTTTGCAATTGTAGCTTGAAAAAAGTTGCTAATTAATCAATTATTTTTGTTTTTTATTATGGTTTTTAATTTTTGTCTTCTGTTGTTTAGTTTCTATTTTTCTTTCAATTAAAAACAAAAATTATTTTATTGTTAACGTTAATATTGTTATATTTTTATTACCGATAATAATCATCGTCGTTGTTTCAAAAAGCCATAACTTATGTTGGTACCTTATCCGATGCTCTAATTTATACAAAAAAACAGTATGAGCATCAACCCTATTCTAACAATTTTTGTATCTTTAAATTTCCTCACAAAAATTAAATATTATTAAATTATTCATAATATTTATTCATAAGCAATTAATTAAATAATATATATTTAGTTGATAAAAAATCATATTATAAAAAATAGAAAAAATTGACCTTTTATGTTTTTTATAAATTTTAAAAACAATAAAAGGAAACGAAAATGAAAGAGCTTTTTTACTAAATTTAATATATATATATATATATATATATAAACACCCTAAGAAATTAGTTTCACCAATTTGATCGGCAAATTTCTTTATTAAAATAAGGTAAAATTAAAGGGTGAATAGAATAATTGATTATTATGTATAATATTATATAACGATTGTTGTGCTAATTTATTTCAATAAGATTGTCCAGTGTCCACCACTAGTTTCTTGGAAAAACAGAAAAGAAATGGTAAAGTAAGCGTGGTGAGCATTAATTTAACGCAAAGGGAGATTCTAAAACAGAAACCTTTCTTAATTTAATCTATATCTTTCTCTCACCTTCTGCAGTTTTAAAATCTGTGCTCTTTTCCGCGCCTCTTCTTCTCGTTTTCGCTTCGCTTTATTTTGTTTTTTATCTAAAGGAGTACGATCTTGAAAGAGCTCAAGGATTTGCAGAAATATCCTACCACCTCTTGCAGAAATATCCTACCACCTCTCGTAGAAATATACTGTTTGAATCTATGTAGAGGATATATTTCATTGGCAAGCAACAATTATGGGAGCAGCCAGTAACCCATATGCTAGAGGTGTCTTTTTAGTTTCTATTCATTTTCCTCTTTAAGCCTCCCAATAAAGCACAGAGACGAGACAAATTAACAAAAAAGAACTTAGAAGCTTCAATGGGTCTTAGATGGTAAGCAAAACCTCTTATAAAAGACCTCAACGGACCAAGGACCCTCGTCATTTTAGACATTTTTGTCTCTAGGGATATTTTTGTCATTTTCCTATCAAGTGGACAACTATTAATTGTAATTTTAGTTTTTAAATAAATTATCAGTTAAGTTACGTAATTTGATCTGGATAAAGATAATAAAGTGACCCAAAAAATGATCTAAATCAATGAGTCGAAGTCTTGGTAAAAAATAGATCCCTTTTAGTGTAGACCTGGTTTATATCAAATTTGTGATAAAGAAACTCGATATGGAAGCTATATATATAGGTTAGTGTCTCCTACAGTTGCTCATATCAATCGTAAGTATAAGGAATCAATGATCTGTTAAAAAAGCCTATGTTTTAAGAAAACTGTAAAAAGACCTAGACCACGTCTCAGTGATGGATTTCTGTGAAGACGACGGTGGATTCGGACTCGTTTCGGCTTCGGAAAGTTCGTTTGAAGTTTCAGAACTGAAATCAAGTACATTATGTATTTCTTCGTTTTTTCCCCTTTCACGTTCGATCTGGGATACGTAACTAAGATATCGTTACATGTTACATATGGTATCAGAGCGGTGATATGATCGGGAGGTTAAAAACGGAGATGTTTTAGTTTTTTTTCTCCTTAAAGGTTTCAGAGAGTTAACTTTCGTTTCTCGATTTTTTCTTGTTTTTTATTGCATGAAAGTAATATACATGTATTTAGCCTTGAGAAACGGGTTAAAAACGAGCCCATGAGTGTGCAAAATAAACCCGAAACTTGCTGAAAATCACCTTTTTTCGGCGAGGTTAGCGTCACGATCGGGCATGTGTCTGGCACGTGCGACGCATGCGCTCGCGTCGGTGGGCGCTTATGCGCATGCGCGACACTCGCCAGACGCATCTCTGGGGTGTCAACGCTGGTGCGTGTCAGAGATGCGCCATCTGTGCCGACGCACGGATGACGTGGCGTGGTTGACGTCAATTTAAAATTTCCCATAAGGGTGCCCTAAGGTGTTTTGGGTCAGTTTCCGGGTTCGAGAAATTTATAAAGTGAAAATTTCCATTTTCTGGGTTTATTACATTAGTAATAAATTAAAGTTTAAATCCAGAAATGGGAATTAAGGTGTTCTGAATTTGATTTCGGAGTAATTTTCATGCTTTGGACATCACATGAGGGAGATATATGAGGTTCTTGTGTCTCGGGCAGTCAGTTTGGTGTCTAGTAATGCACGACAGTCACTCTATTGAGATTTTTTTTTACGAAAGTCTCAAATGAAAATTTTCAGATAATGTCTTCAACACGAGTGCGTGACAATGAGACTGCTACATTTATTAAAGTTATATTGTCACATACCATATGCCCATTAAGGAGGTGAGGATAACATAAAGATGTATCCCTTGTGTTTGTGAACTTTTTGAGTGCTAATGAGGATGTAGTCACCACAATGACCTTTCAAGTCAGTATTTTGAATTTTTCTGCTTACACGTTAGGGGATGTCTCTAGTCTCATGTTTGGTTATTTTGCCCACTAGTGTTGGCCTTACATGAGATTTTGATATGTGCATAAAGGCATTGGATAGAGAAAATTCGTTGCTTGAATGATCTATTCGCCCACAGGTGGTAGTGTCATGAGAGTTGATGGTTTGTACTCTGATCGCTTTTATATGTGGAGGTCTAGTTGCATATATTATGTATTCAGCTCACAGGTGTTTCATAATATGTGTGACTGGAATTTTAGTAAAGATACTGTTTAATGGCGTTGAGTATCATTGTTATCCTACATTTGTGCTGATCTAATCAAAGTTGTCCTACATTTGTGCTGATATAATCAAAGTTACTAAGTATTCACCTTTTCGGTCAATAAAATCAGTATCACCATTGAAACCCTAATTGGGTTCAATACAAAGAAGAGAACTGAGGATATATTGAATGCTATGGAGATAGCTGAGGTTGTTATGGCTATACGGATAGATAGGCCATCTCCACCTACATCATGAGTTCGAAAGCTCATGAAGCAGCCTATACAGCCCAGGATCGGTTTGACATATTATATCTTATAAACATTAAGAGATCCATACTTGACCATCTATCTAGTGGACTTCCGGACACAGACATAGCGAAGTACTTTCTTGTAAATGCCTCCTAGAGGTACCCAATCTCACCTAGTGTTGAGACAAGTACCTTAAATAAAAAAGACATATTAAGCCTCCCAATAAAGCACAGAGACGAGACAAATTAACATGCTCATTATACAGTTAGATTCGGTGGATCTAGGTCTTAGTACCATGCCTGTATATGAACAGGAACCCACACCTATACATACAGAGATTCTTGGGGGTACAAGATCTAATGCAGTTATGAAAATCCACCAGAGTGAGATAACCTGTTATCCCATATGATTACATAGTCTATTAGGTGAACATGACTATGATATTAGACATGTTACGAATCTCGTTACTTTTATAGAAGCTGTTTCTGTACTCGCAACGGAATTGTGGTGGGTTGCAATAACTTATGAGATGCAAGCCATGAAGCATAGTAAGGTCTGGAAGCTAGTTGACTTTATAGCAGAATTGCAAACCCATCAGTTGTAAACGAAGTTTTAAGACCTAAAAGATTTCAGGATAAAGTTTAGCGATTTATGGACTCACTAAGTTGCTTGATGGTTCACTCAGGAAGAAATGTTGACTTTAATGTTACTTTTTCTCTCATATCTTTGAAGGATACATTTTGAGTTATTAAGGCAATTATAGCTCATGATGATAAAGAATTACATTAGATGGTTGTCAAAATTGCTTTCCTGAATAAAGATCTTTATAAAGTAGTCTATATGGTACAACCTGAATATCTCAGGATCCAAATGGAACTGACATGGTTTGCACGTTATGCATATCAACATATGATTTACATCAAACCTTCTGAAAGTGATACCTTACAATTGATGAGGTTATGAACTCTTTTGGTTTCATGGAAAATAAAGTTAAAAAGATACTTGTACTATAAGATCAGGGGGAGAAAAGTTATCTTCCTGTTATTACATGTGAATGATATATTGCTCGCGTCATATTATTTGACCATGTTGTATAAAGTTAAGCAATGTTTGGTCAAGAACTCTGATATAAAGGACCTTGGCGTAGCATTTATTGTCCCTGGTATTCAGATTTACAAGGACACATCTTAACACTCAACATACCTCTCACAGAATGCATAATTGAGTATATATTACAAAGGTTTAATACAGTTAACAGTAAACTTATCGTAACACCTATCTCTTATAATGAGAGATAATCTTTGGCATATTATCCAAAGAATAAAGTAAAGAGAGGGGTTATGAGGAATTTTTCGTATTCTAGTACTGTTGATAGCCTAATGTGTACTCAAATATATACTAGGCAGGACATTGCATTTACTGTTTGACTGTTTAGTCATTATCTGGTTAACCTAGATGTAGACCATTGAAATATAGTCAAGCAAGTGTTAAGATAATTAAAGGGAATTAAGGATTATATGTTGACATATAGAAAAATCAACAAACTAAACCTCGTAAGGAATTCATATTCAAATTAAGCTATGTGTCCGGATGATCGAAAGTTCACTTAAGGTTACAATTTAAGTTTGCAAATGGTACAATTTTGTGGAAGAGTGTCAAATAGATATGGGTGATTTTTTCGACCATACATGCAAAATGCATACTATGGGGCTGCTTCACAAACGGTTTAACTCAGAAATTTGATTTCTGAGTTATCTGTGGTTGATTCAGTGGCTAAAATCATTCGATTTTAATGTGACTGTGTTGTTTAATAACAACATGGAATATCACAGGGTTTTAGCATTTTTTAGGTCAAATATTTGACCATGAAGTAGTTGATACGAAAAGGTGACATTAAGGTTTGGAGCATTTAAAGACTGAGGAACTATAAGTCCATTCTTTAACTAAAAGACTTTGTCCACTTGTGTTTAGAATTCAAGTATACAATATAGGTGTTTTGAAGTCCTTAGACACTGTTAGTTAAAAGATTGTTATGTTTGCTCCATGTACATTTGTATGTTTTGATATATTATGACGATATGATTGTTCATCAGTAAAGATGATCATTGTTTATCCTTAGTAATACATGTTATCATAAATTGTCATAATACGTATGAAAGTCTTAAGATTTGTGTCAATTTTAAGCATTTAAAGGTCATTGGGTATATATACTGATTGACCATAAGCCTATGTTATTTAGACACATACAGTTTTATACGAATATATCCTTAAAGTTTCACATGACATAAGGGAATGTAAGTTATTAATCCCATAAATGTTCTCTGTTCGCAAGGTTACACACACTAAGCTTTACTTTCAATTGTCTATTTCTTTATTGATTTTCACTTTTGTTATGAGTAGCTAAACCCCTTTTCTTAGTTGAGGGAAACCAGGTTATCATCTATTATGTGTGAGATGTTCCAATAAAGTTTGTTTTGTTGATGAACATTGAGTGTCTTCTGAGTTACCTTTATAATTGGATTGGTTGATTTCTAGGTGCGCAACTAGGAATTGATTCGTTAAATAGCCAAATTAATAAAATATGACGTTCAGTTTTGTTAATCACAAGTGGTAATTAGGATTACCTTTTTTACGTTAGAGTGGGAAATTCTACGAAGAAACTCATTTGAATTAAATGCATGTCGTACATGTGTTATCTTGTTCATTGGTTTCTTAGTTCTTAAAGCTATTACTCATTTGAACTTAAGATCGTATCTAGGTTATTGAGTGATAAGAATGCTTAGAATCTATGTTTCTGCTCATTTACACTTAGAGAAAATATCACCCAATGAATGTTTATTAATGAACTGAATTTTATATCAAGGATCCATATTAGTGTGATAACATCGATGACCCAAAACCAAGGTTTGTCTATTAAATTTTCAGATCCAATTATTTTAGTTGATTTTCGATTTTGTCATTCTTTTCTAAATTGTCGTGAATTAAAGCCAAACCCCCTTTTTTACTTTGTTTTAGTTTCGAACTCGTAAACTCTTTACTGTTAGAATTACTCGTGGGAACGATACCCACCTTCCACTACTACATTAATTTGTATTGACGGAAGTTGGTTTCTTTTTGAATTTGGTTGCAGGCGACAACAGTACCAAATTTTGGGGAAGGAATTGGATTATATGTATGTGACCTTGTTTTTGGTTTTTGTGTATGATACTTTTCGATTTTTGCATGTTTGTTATGCATGTTAAGCTATCAAGCTTTATCATATTAGTTTGGATGAGATTGATTGTAGGTATGAAATTAAATTGGGCTATGTGAGTCTAAGATGAATCATGTTGATTGATTGCAATAACTGATCTTGTAAACTTAGTCAAAATTTTGACATTTGAGTGATGAGGTAGTTGTGAAATTAAAGTAAATTCTTGAATCAAACCTATGAGTGGATTTGAGCTTTAATGACATCATCTTTATGTCATTCTATTTCTTTGTATTGTGTGATGCTCGTCTAATCAGGTTTGCTTTTAGAACTTTCACTGAACCGGATTGAAATTGTTTGATTACATGGTTTATAGAAATGATTAAGGTCTTATTTGTTTTTATACCCTTTAGCTTAAAAATGAACCACCTAGTTATTTTTCCTTTGCAAATACTTTTGAGTCTTTAACCTTGTTTTTCAATCAATCACCTTACATTGAAACCCAAAAACCCCATTAGCCTTACCCTATCACAAGTTGAATGAAGCATTGCGTAATTTGGGACTTTTGTTCTATATTGTATTCTGAGATATTTTTTTATTGGTACTTCTACTCATGTGTTTATTAAATTATGCTGCTAGTAATTTTGCATGTTTTTCTTGTTTTCCCTTATTTTTAGCGTTTTTTAAGTTAAAAAGAAAAAAAGAAAAGGGAAAAAGAAAAAGAAAAAAAGAAAAGAAAAGAAAAGAAAAAGAAAAAGAATAAAGCATATTAGCATTAGTTAGTAATGAGTAGTTGTAGTTCTTTATATTCATGTGTTTATCTCAGAATTTTAATTTGAATATCCCTTTTACTTGGTACTTTGTGAATGCTTGTGATTAACCTTTGCCATTTTTACCTACCTTTGAACCTAGCCCCATTACAACCCATAATAAAGTCCTTATGATATATGAACTCATGTAATTCGAATGAATGATAACTGGTGAATTTGTAAGACTATGGCAGTGCAATCTATTAAAGAGAGATTTGAGAGAAACACTTTGACCTTAAACACTTGAGTGTAAGAGAGAAATCTGTGAAAAGAATTCACTTTGGTTTCGTACTTGCCTTTTGAACTAAGATGTCTTATTTTGACTTTATTTATTTGTATCGGTGAAAAGTGATTATGATGGATGTTGCAACCTAAGTCTTGCCAGCCCAAGTTAACGGATTGTGTGCATTTAATCTTATAAAGGACAAATTAATAGAGTGAAGTGGTTTGGCATGTTTGCTAGAGGGCGAGCAAAGGTTTGGTGTGGGGGAATTTGTTAAGTTGTCATTTTGCACTTATTTGGTATATAAATCTCTCTTATATGTTGAAATTATTATTCATAATTAATGGATTTGTTTATTAATTATTTTCCGATGATCGTCAACACTTGGGAGATAAAATTAAATTAAAAAGAGGCAAGGAAAATAAAGATAAGTTGAAATTCTAGACTGACAGAAAATTCATTGACTAAGCGTGGGCACGTGCAAGGATGGAAACTGTTTGCAAAATTTGTTTTCAAAATCAGATCTGATTCACTTGAGATTTTCATAATCTTGGAAGATCAGATTGCTACCTTACTAATGGGGATTTGCGACCTGGATACATGAGAGGTGTGATCTGCTGAAGATCATGGAAAAAGGAAGAAATCAAGGGAGATAAAGAGTAAGGGGCATTACTATTCACGCATCTTTTTGGTGTTAGAAATAGTTTACATTTTCGGCAAATTTTCTTCTTATTTTTCGACAGCCATAGTTAGGTTTTTATTTTCTGCAGTATTTCTCTAGGGATTTTAGGATTTTCTAGAAAAGACCAGGGATGGAGACCTTTCAATTGTCTATTTCTTTGTTGATTTTCACTTTTGTTATGAGTAGCTAAACCCATTTTCTTGGTTGAGGGAAACTAGGTTATCATCTATTATTGTGAGATGTTCCAATAAAGTTTGTTTTGTTGATGAACATTGAATGTCTTCCGAGTTACCTTTATAATTGGATTGGTTGATTTCTAGGTGAAATATGATGTTCAGTTTTGTTAATCACAAGTGGCAATTAGGATTACCTTCTTTACTTTAGAGTGGGAAATTCTACGAAGAAACTCATCTGAATTAAATGCATGTCGTACATGTGTTATCTTGTTCATTGGTTTCTTAGTTCTTAAAGCTATTAATCAATTGAACTTACGATCATATCTAGGTTATTGAGTGATAAGAATGCTTAGAATACATGTTTTTACTCATTTACACTTAATAGAAAATATCACCCAATGAATGTTTATTGATGAACTGAATTTTATATTAAGGATCCATATTAGTGTGATAACATCAGTGACCCGAAGCCAAGGTTTGTCTATTAAATTTTCAAATCCAATTACTTTAGTTGATTGTCGATTTTGTCATTCTTTTCTAAATTGCCGTGAATTAAAGCCAAACCTTTTTTTTTTACTTTGTTTTAGTTTTGAACTCGTAAACTCTTTAATGTTAGAATTTCTCTTGGGAACGATACCCACTTTCCATTACTACATTAATTTGTATTGACAGAAGTTAGTTTCTTTTTGAATTTGGTTGCAGGCGACAACAGTAATAAATTTTGGTGCCGTTGTCGGGGAATTTCTCAATGGTATATGTATGTTACGCGAGTAGACAAAACAACCAAATTGTTATTTGATTTAGAGATGGAGAAGACAGCCAAAATGCTACAGAAACAGACAAAACAGCAGCAACAAGTGCAGAAAATGGAACGGATAGCAGCAAATCGAACCCTTCGCAAACTAGTCTCGTCCACGGACGCTCAACAGGCTCACTGCATTAACTTTTCAAATTTATGTGATAACAATACTTTTGAATTAAAATCTAGGCTGATTAATTTATTAACTATTTTCAGGGGTTTATCGGGAGAAGATCCGTACAAACACTTGAAGGAATTTGACGTGGTTTGCATGATAATGAACCGACGAATGTGACAAAAGAACATATTAAGCTAAGAGCCTTCCCATTTTCTCTCAAGGATGATGCTCAAGATTGGTTGTACTATTCAGTCGGAGAAAACGTGCAAACATGGGCTGAAATGAAGAAGCTCTTCTTTGAGAAATATTTTCCATCATCAAGAGTAGTTAACATTTGGATAGAAATATATGGAATTCGACAATATACGGGAGAAACACTCTACGAATATTGGGAAAGATTCAAGAAAATTTGCGTTAGTTGTCCACACCACCAAATAACCGACCAATTATTGATTCAATACTTCTACAGAGGTCTTTCGCTCACGGATAGGAGTATGATTGATGCTACAAGCGGTGGTGCCTTAGTTGACAAAACACTGACACCCGCAAGGGACTTGATCACGAACATGGCTTCCAATACCCAACAATTCAGAATACGTACTGGGCATGGAACAAAAACTGTGAATGAGGTGAATTCGACCACATTGGAGAAAAGATTAGATGACTTTACTTCTTTGGTGCGACAAATTGCGGTTGCGAAGAAAGAAGAAGCAAAGGTATGTGGAATATGTTCAATGTTAGGAAATTCTACTAATGCTTGTCCGGTTTTGCAGGATGAAAACATAGAACATGTGAATGCCGTGGGAGTTTTTGCTGGACCGAATCAAAAGAAGTATGACCCATTTTTCAACACCTATAATCGGGGTTAGCGCGATCACCCGAATTTACGTTATGGAAATCCTCAAGAGCAGCAAGCAACCATGAATTTCCAGCAGTATAAGCAACTGTATATGCCTCGACAACATAAAAATACAACACCCAATTTTAAAGGTAAGCCCTCTTTGGAAGATATAGTTCAATCTTTGGCCACTAACAGTTTGACGTTTCAGCGGAGCACTGAAGCAAGTATCCAAAATATTGAAAATCAAATGAGCCAAATGGTAGCTGCCATAAACAGATTGGAAGCATGAAATTCTGGAAATTTTCTAACTCAACTGAAGATCAATCCCAAAGAGAGTATGAAGGCTATTACATTGCAGAATGGTAAGGAATTACAGGAACCACTTCCAAAAATTTCTAGAAGAGAGGTAGAAGAAGAAGCAGCGCAAAAGGCACCTGCCCAACCATAAAAAATGCAATCAACTCTGCAAAATATGATGGTTCCACCCCTTTTTCCAAGCCGATTTGCCAAAGCAAAGAAGGAAGAGCAAGAGAAGGAAATATGAGAGACTTTTCGAAAAGTTCAGGTAAATATTCCTCTATTTGATGCGATTAAACAAATTCCACAATATGCAAAATTCCTTAAGGAACTTTGCACTTTAAAGAGGAAATTAAAATTTGATGAGAATTTGAAATTGGGGGAGAATATTTCAGCTATTTTGCAAAAGAAAAAGCTTTCACCCAAATGTTAAGACCCAGGTATGTTCACTATCTTATGTCAAATTGGTGATTTGCGAATTGAAAAAGCTATGTTAGATTTAGGTGCGTCCATAAATGTCATGCCATATGATGTTTATAAATCTTTAAATGTAAGACCTCTTAAAAAAACTAATGTAATGATTCAATTAGCAGATCACTTAAATGCTTATTCGAAGGGTGTGTTAGAAGACAATTTGGTTCAAGTAGGGAATATGCTTTTTTGGCTGATTTCTATATTTTCCAGATGGGGACCGATGATACATCTTCTTCATCTCCGATTTTATTCGGAAGGTCGTTCTTAAAAACTACTAGAACAAAAATTGATGTTCATGATGGATCTTTAATTATGGAATTTGATGGTGAATTAATTAAGTTCAATATTTACAATGCCATGAAAATTTCAGATGATGAACAACCTATTATTTATGTGGATTTTATTGACACATGGTGCAGGAAAATTTGATTTTGAAGGAAAAAGATGAGCTTGAAATAATCTTGGAAGTGGAAAATACGTCACGGTGGCAAGGAAGCAAGGAATTGGTATTGTTCAGTGATCAAATGGAGACATCATTGTGCAAAATGGAGGACACCGAACCATTGCTCAAACAATTGCCATACGTGGAGATGTCCAGAAGTAATGCCAAGTTGCTGCCGTCATTGGTCCAGCCACCAAAGTTGGGGTTGAAGAGCTTACCTAGCCATTTGAAGTACATCTTTTTAGGTGAGTAAGATACATTACCTCTTATTATTTCTAATCAACTCACGGTTTCGCAGAAAACTCAACTAAGTCATGTGTTAAGGGAAAACAAGGAAGCTTTTGGTTGGATAGTGGTTGATTTGAAGGGTATTAATCCCACTATTTGCATGCACCAAATTTTGATGGAGGATGAAGCAGAGGAGGTGAGGCAACCCCAATGTTATCTAAATCCACCCATGATGGAAGTGGTGAAGAAAGAAAATTTGAAACTTCTTGATGCTGGCATTATTTATCCAATTTCGGATAGCAATTGGGTAAGTCTGATCCAGGTAGTTTCGAAGAAAACTAGGGTAACTGTGGTTGAAAATAGAGATGGTGAGTTAATACCAACTTGTGTTCAAAATGGTTAGAGAGCCTGCATAGATTATAGGAAGCTTAATTCGATTACTAGAAAAGATCATTTTTTGCTTCCATTTATTGATCAAATGCTTGAAAGACTTGTAAGTGAATCTCACTATTGTTGTTTAGATGGCTATTCAGGATACCACTAGATTTTGGTAGCACCCAAGGATCAAGAGAAAACAACCTTCACATGTCCATTCAGCACCTTTGCTTACCAAAGAATGTCATTTGAATTGTGTAATGCACCCGCGACATTTCAAAGGTGTATGGTAAGTATTTTCTCTAATCTTATGAAAAATTACATGGAAAATTTTATAGATGATTTCACGGTCTATGGAGAGTCTTTTGAAACATGCATTGTCAACCTTGAAAAAGTGCTTAAATGTTGCATTGAAAATAATTTGGTTTTAAATTATGAAAAATATCATTTTATGGTTGATCAAGGCATAATTTTGGGTCATACTATCTCTTCTAAGGGAATTGAAGTCGATAGGCCTAAGATAGATGTTATTCGATCTTTATCTTACCCCATGACTGTGTGGGAAATTCGTTCTTTTCTTGGTCACGCAGGATTTTATCAGCGATTTATCAAGGACTTCTCCAAAATTGCGTAACCCATGTGTAGATTACTACAAAAGACGTGAAGTTTGATTTTGACGAGCCATGCAAAAGTGCATTTGATGAACTGAAGGAACGACTCACTACAGCTCTGATTATTTAGCCACCAAAATGGCATATGCCTTTCGTGTTAGACCCCGTTTCTAGAGCCCAACTATCTAGAATATCATAAAACGTGAGCTTATTACCCTGTAGGGTTATTTCAAAGAACCCTTATTAGTTAACTATCCGGAGTCATATAACGTGGCATAATCCAATGAAAAATACCTTAACCATTTTTGATTCATCTTCATACTCTGATACCACAAGATGTCGGACCCCGTTTTACATAACACTTGCATTCCAATCTAACCAGGCTTGTCTCCATTCAAGCCTAAATATGTCAAAGGCTAGCGTGGGTGAGTCCCCAATTTGTGTTTGTACACGCTTCGGGACAATTTGCATAAATCCTTAACTCCTTCTGTGATTGTCCTATCGTCTGTGTTTTATCGCCTGTCTTTGACTTTTATCGTCTGGGTCGACCACCCCGATCGTCTATTTTTTATCGTCTGTCTTTGACTTTTATCGTCTAGGTCGACCACCCCCATCGTCTGTATTTTATTGTCTGTCTCTCAATTGCGTCTGCCTCTCATTTGAGTCTGCCTCTCATTTGCGTCTATGTGTGACGTCATCACAGATGATACTCTTCCTCTATATTTTCCTTTACGTCTGGGTGTGACGTCAACACAGATGATTCCTTTCGTCTGTGTTTTTCCTTTGCGTCTGTCTCCCTTTACGTCTGAACGCAATCTATCCAATTCTAACATGCTATTCTAATACAAACAACCTTGACAATTTCAACAGAGAAGAACATGCACATGTACGTTTCCTTATCCCAATCTTCAAATATAACAAAATCATGCACAGAAAGGAATTCAATCTCACTTTCTTATTTTTAAACACAGTCAGAGTTTGTTACAAGTTGATATACACATCAGAACTTAAAACAAAATACAAAAGATGCTCAATGCTGATATGCTGAATGAGATATTCAAAATCACTGACTTAGTACAAAAGACTCTAACTATTGTGGAGCTTTCGATGCCTTGCAAGGATCACTATCGT
>JAOQMS010000004.1:11508274-11527515 GCA_027563885.1 Erythroxylum longipes | reverse complement strand
CTCAAGTCAAAGGATCACTTATACAATCATCACAATGAGAATTCCATAGACATACAAGTAATGTTCCAAATAGATTTATCATATCGGGTATGTTTAGTGAACTTCTTCTCTAACAAGCACCCACATGTTTGTTTAAGTATCTATATACTTTAGCCTATGAGATTGACTACTTCCTTCATAAGAAAAAAACAAAACGTGTGCTAGTCTTTTTGCATTCTATTAATGTCCAATCTTAATAGAACAATGACTAGAAACATTTAAGAATAATACATAAATGCAATATGAATCTCACAATTATAATATCATTATAATTTCATTTGCAATGTGCAATTATTCCATGGACTTTATCATAGACATCTAAACTTGTACAAAATAAATAATGCCTTTAAATAATTTGTCACTAAACTATAACAAAAGCGATTGGCTGTAGGGTATAAACCAACATGTTTAGCCTTTCTGTCATGATCGTGACCCAATGTGCACGATCGTGGCTTGACTTGACATTCTTTGTCATGATCGTGGCCTGCTATGCACGATCGTGGCCTGGCTACTACTGGCTCTTGCTTGTCTTGGCCTATGGCTTTGGGCCAAAACTCCTTGAATCTTCACAGTTTTTTCCCGTTTCCTAGAAACACTAACAAATGCATCGCGACACCTAAAAATCTAACAATTAAGCTTAAAGACTTAATCTAACCCATAAAAACACTAAAACAGACAAACTAACATAATTACACCCTCAATGCAGAAACGCCACTCAAATTCACACTAAATAAATAACAAATTAAACCCTAAAACACATTCAATTACACAACTATCAACATCCCCACACTTAAACGTTTGCTTGTCCTCAAGCAAACAAAACAGCAAAACACATAAAAACACATAACATACAATGCAATAATGAGCTCATGAAATAAATTTAATCTAGAACACAATCCTTTAATTATATCAAATCATTAACAAACAAAATATGTGTCTAGGTGGCTTGAAGTAAATATACAACTTAATCAAGACCTAAGTGTTAATTTATTTACCCTTTTTAATTGTACACACAAATTAATAATTTTTCGGTCCCTCAGAATTTGTAACTATTCTTAAGTACATTTCCATGAAAATTCAAGCTTATTACAAGTCTGGTAGGTTTTAATTAGAAAACTTTTTTTACCTGGACTTAGTCTTTTACTCGGAGGCAAACATTTGTGATGAATGTCGATACCGTTACTCAACTAAGTCATTTTATTAAACAACTTGGTTGAAACGTCATTATAGCCTTTTTACTCAAAGGCACACATTTGTGATACATGTCAATCTAGTTACTCAGCTAAATCACGTTTTTAACTGGCTACTAGCTCTATTTATAACCCAAAGGTCAACAAAATAGTGATTTACTAACAAAACACACATTTTTCAATTATTATTGCCTACTTTGTTTGTTTTGACTATTCGTTTTCATGAAAATACTAGTTAAGTTACTTAACCTAAAAGACCTCAAATTATGAATGAATGAGACAATCTAAAAGGTGCTAAATTTACACTAAGTCCTAATTAGGCTGTATATTCATCCAAAGCCCCCTAATTCACTAATTTCGCAGGCTAATGATCGTTCACAACCTAATAAACTATGTCAAAAATTAAATAAATTTCACTCAATCTAAGCCATTGACACATTTACACACTTCACACAATGTAACCTAATACTATCATACAGTATGCCAAATCACATTCAAAATAAAACACACAATCCCTCCCTACACTTGAAAAATACATTGTCCGCAATGTGAGAAGGAAATACATACAAGCACATAAACAAAGGGTAAAGACAAAAATTAAAGTAACAAAGAACAGATAAAATGAAAAATAAAAATAAAAATAAACATAAAAATAAACATAAAGACAAAATAAAACTAAAGGCTAGTTTGGGAAAGAAAAATTAATTTATCTTAGACAAAAATCTCAAGGGGATGGATGTGGTGACGGTGTAGGAGGTGGCAATTGAATACCCTGAGACTCAAAATACTGATGGATCTTTCAAATATCTCGGCTCTAGTATCGTTGTGTTTGCTCCATCTCCGCCAGTGTTCTGTTGGTTTTGGATATTGCATCCAAAACCTTCTTCCAGCCTTGCCCTTCCTCTTCTTCTTCTTCTGATTTCTCACTAGATGACTCCTCCTAACGAGGCGGCGCTGAACTCGAGCTCGCTTGACCTGCCCTGGTCTGCACATGTGTCTTTTCGTGGATCTCCCACAGACTCATATTTGTGGAATGGATGATCTCTGCCCGAAATAAATGATAATGGTTGAGGAAGTCAGGGGGTGAACGGTTAACCCCCTTCGTTCCACACCAAAATGTTCTACAATGGTAGACATTATGTATCCCATTCCAAGATGGTTGCTCCACTTGCGTGGAACCGCAACAATTACATTCAGTACATGGGTGGACGTGCAGATGGAATACTATGGTCCATGCACCACAGTATGAAAAGTTCCTTGGTGGAACACTTGTTGGTTTCTGACTTGTCAAAAACCAGCTGGCCCATAAATTTATGCAACAATAAGTGTTCATGAGACCAGATAGCGTTATTGTGTGCATTCTTTGTGTAGAATCGCTCAATTCCAGTCAACTCATGCCAATATTGGGAGACACGGAAATAGTCATGTTGATCAACGATGGTGGATTCAGGGAATCCATATCTCACTCATGAGTTTAACATTCAGTTAAACCATAATTCTTTCATGTTCTTAGGGTCAAAGGTCAATGACGTGAAAAATTATAGGGTAAGCTCTTCATACACAGGGAATTGAAACCATAAGAACTAGCCCCACTGGATTCTCTTGGCTAAGTTCTTTACCCGCTCACGCACTTCTAGCCTATCTAATGTATCAACGTCAAAGTACCTAGAAGCTACAATTTGTCTAGACCAAAGGGATCAAAAATGAATACCTTACTCCTCAGTATAGATGAAGAATGGTGTTCCAAAGTTTGCCGCTATGTTCCTTCTTCCCCGACCCATAACTTACTGTCTTCCAAAGGTTCCCATCGGGCCGATTGCTTAATGCGTGACATATTTGAGGTAGGAAGTGGAAGAATTTAGGAAGGTTAAAAATTTAGTGAGACGTGTCTAGAGAGGCAAAATGAAAATGAAAGCGAAAATGAAAAAGAAGTAAGAACTGAATATAAAGGTGGTGAAAAGGTAAAATTTTCATTTAAAATTCGTGCCCTACTTTGTTTCTTCATAGTTGCAGGCTACTATCATGGCCAGTTGTGCCATGATCATGGCATGCGGCGTACCACCAAGAGCATTTGCAATCGCAGGCCACGGTCGTGGTCAGCATCTGCACTCTAACACTAAAGTCCTTAGTTTGCTCTTTCTCTAGTCTTTTCTGTTTCTCTTCCTAATTCTTTTATAACCTTTTTTCACTTCTCTCTTTATGTTTGTACACTCTTCTCATGATTCCGAAATCCTATTCCTTTTTTCTCTTTTATTCAACAGAAACAAAAATAAACCTAACTACAGAATTCAACTAGTCTAATAAAATTCAACACGAACTAATTTTTTTCTATGGTTTGCCTCCCATGTAGTGCTTCTTTTTATGTCAGTAGCTCAACGCTCCTTTAAGCTCAGGGTGATTGGAATGACTGGTGCGATGGTAGCGTTGCCATTAGTCGCAGCGTCTGTACTTTAGTTACCATACTGCAATTATCACCGTCCTTGTAATTTTTTTGGCCTCGCCTTCTCCTTTGTGAGCGTTTCTTTCGGAAAGAATTTGTAGGATCCTCTATGTCCTCCCATTCGCCTCGAGGTTCAGTTTCCTTGACATCCACTGGAGGTGAAGGAGTTCCATACTCTCTAATGGTCACATTGAAGGTTATATGCTCCTTCCCTAATCGCAAAGTTAGTTCTCCTCCATCCACATCAATAATTCAGCACGCACTTGCTAAGAATGGTCACCTAAGAATCATCGAAGTGTCCTCATTTTTGCTGATGTCCAAAACATAGAAGTCTGTGGGAAAGATAAATTTTTCAACCTTTACTAACACATCTTCTATGATTCCCATCGGTCTATGCGATGTTCTATCAGCTGTCTTTACCAAAAACTTGGTGGGCAATAACTTTCCTAACCCCAATTTGAGACTAAAAGCATAAGGAATCATATTTATGCTTGCACCTAAGCCCTCGAATTCCCTGTCTATAATAATGTCATTGATACTACAGGGGATGAAAAAGTCCCCTGGATCATCTTTCTTCGTAGCTATCTTGGGTTTTGCTTTCAGTGGTTGCTCCTCAACCTTCTTGATGGAATCCTGTAGTTTGAGCTTCGACTGTATTCGGTCCGTCACTTCCTCAATCTTGTTATGCTTAATTTCCCGCAATTTTTCCGCTTCCCTCTTTGCATATAACTCTCGTTGCTACGTAATAGGGAACAGAAATACCCGTCGAGTTACTTGAATTGACTCCATCGCGGGCTCCATTGAAAGGTCGTTTTCAATTACTTAACCTTTTTCTCTATCTTCTACCTTTTCTTGCACTTGTGTGGTTTCTCCATACTCAGTCTGAGTTATGACCATGATACGTTCCTTTGGGTTCGACTCGGTGTTGCTTGGAAGAGTTCCAACATTCTGAGTCGACATTGCTTCCGCAAGCTGCCCCACTTGGACTTCTAAATTATGTATAGACGAGGCATGATTCTTCGTAACTTGCTCGAACTTACTCTCAAGCCTCCTATGTGCCTCCTCCATTCCTCCTATCTTGTCCAAAATCTTGTCCAAATTCGAATCCATCGAGCTTGTCTTATCCTGCTGAAAGCTCGATTGCCCTTGAGGCCTGAACTACCCTCTATTATTATTATTCGACCAGGAAAAATTATGGTGATTCTTCCACCCAGGGTTTTATGTGTTGGAGTAGGGATTATTACCCCTCCTCATCCAAATTACACCCCCATGTATTTCACTTGCTCCTGGTTATCCTCTCTCATCAGATAGTGGTCCACAGTATCATGATCTACTTGACCACATAACTCACACTTCTGGCCTTAACCGGAGCAGAAGATGACACCTTCATATTGTTGAGTTGTCGCGTCAGATTGTCGATCTTAGCTTGCATCTACGTCATCTAATCAACTATGACAACTCCCTTTTGCTCTCTAAAGATAGTAGGTTGCCTACTTCTCTCACTCGCCCGTAAGCAGCTATTGCTCGCCATCTCTTCTATTAACTCCTCTGCTTCATCGATCGCCTTACGCATCAAAGATCCTCCTGATGTTGCATCGATCATGCCTCTAGTTGGTGGGTTTACTCCTTTGTAGAATGTCTGCAAGAGGAATTCCTTCGGTAGGTTGTGGTGTGGGAATCTCTTCTGTAGGTCTTTATAATGCTCCCACGCTTCATAAATCGACTCCCCGTCACCTTATTGGAAATTAGTAATTTCCTTTATGATCTTTGTGGTCTTCGTTAATGGGAAGTATTTATCTAGGAAGACACGTAGAAGCTACTCCCACATCGTAATGGTGGCGGGGCTCAGTGAGTGATACCAAGCCTTCACTCTATCCTTAAGTGTAAAAGGGAATAACCTAGTCCTAACGGCATCCTCCGACATCTAGTGATACTGGAAAGTATCACAAATCTTGAGAAAACTAACGATGTGTGCATTCGGATCTTCATTTTCCAGTTCATAAAATTGGACGTTCTGCTGAAGCATATTCAAGAGGGCTGGCTTAATTTCGAATGAGACTGCTTGAACATGCAATCTAGCCACTCCTTGATTCGCTGGGTTAAACCCTGGTCTTATGAAGTCCGTAAGGGTCTTTTGTTGTTGCCTTCCAGGGTTAACTTTCTGAACATATTTCTTTGAAATTCCTCAGCCATTTGTGATTTCTTGATCTCTTCTTCTCCCTCTCGCCGAGATTTCCTCAAGGTTCGTTCTAATTGTGTTATATTTAAATCTATCATTTCAACTGCATAACTCGAACCTTTCATGACTCTCATGTTCATGCAAGAGCACGATTATGAAGGAAAACGAACGAAGCGAAAAAAATAAAAAAAGAAAATCAAATCTAAGCTAACGCCTTAAACTGTAGACTAAATGTCGCCTTCCCCGGTAACGGCACCAAAACTTGTTCGTAAGGTTACACGCGCTTAGTTTTACTATTTATAACCTTGGTAAATTCCGCAAGCGCACGGTTCGTTCACGTAGTACTTAAGGTATTGATCCCACGAGAAAGGCTAACTAGTCCTAAATCTAAGGTTGCCTAATTACATTAATTTTAAACAATTAACTAATGTAGAAATTAAATCAATCAACAATCAAATATGAGAAATTAAAGTGCCGAAGTGTAACAAAATAGCAATCACACAACACAATCCAAAATTATACTAGAAATCACCAAGTTAGAGAGAGGGGATTTTGATTTGAAATTAATGGAAACCTAACAAATTATGCAATCACTGACTTAATGGGTCTAGACGGTCCTAGGGTGAACTACTCTCTCTCTAGTTATAATTCGTAACCCTAATTGATGATCCCTAATTTAAATTATGGAATTGCGATCTCTTGATTCGCAATTGGCCCAAAACTTAAATTAGTTCTAAGTTGTCTATTAACCTACCGGGAACCTATGTTTGATCTCTCGTTACACAATTTTATCGGTTTGATTCAATTCTCAACCTATCAAATCACCTAACTTTCGTTAGCCCAAATTGATTATTTTTACCTGGCTCACCCTCTTAGTTTATTGCCAAGTTATTAAGAGCATAATTGATATCACAATTAAATAAATAAATAAAAACAATTAATCGATTTTCATTAATCTAAAAATCAAGATCCAAAGGTGAGTATAAATAATAACTCAACATTCAACATAAATGAATCTCAACACCTATTTCAATCCTATACATGAATAAAATTGAAATAAATGGAAATACGTCAAGAATGGAGTTGGGGAGACGACAACAGCGGGAAACCACTTGTTCTGGGAACTACACCACGTCTAGCTCGTCTCAGTGTTTCTTTTCCTTTGTCTCCTTAATATCTTGATTTCTTTTTAGGATTTCTCTCGGAATTGGCTGAATCAAAGTTCTCTAGGCTCTCTTTTCATACCTCTAGAACTTGTCACATCATCTTCTATTTATTCTGTGAAAGCCTTAGGTCAAAGTTGGGGTCGAAACGATCCACAAAATCTCACGAAAATTGAGTTTTTTTGTCATTCCGATGCAGGGCACGATCGTGGCCCTGCCTGCCATGATCGTGGCCTGCTGTTTAGCCTTTCTGTAACAATCGTGACCCAATGTGCATGATTGTGGCCTGACTTGACGCTCTCTGTCACGATCGTGTCCTGTTGTGCATGATTGTGGCCTGGCTGCTGCTGGCTCTTCCTTCTTTGTCATGATTGTGGCCTACTGGGCACAATCGTGTCCTATGGCTTTGGGCCAAAACTCCTCGAATCTTCCCCGTTCTTTCCCGTTTACCTTGAAATACTAACAAATGCATCATAACACCTTAAAAATATAACAATTAAGCTGAAAGACTTAATCTAACCCATAAAAATACTAAAACACACAAACTAACATAATTATACCCTAAATGCACACACACCACTCAAATTCACACTAAATAAATAACAAATTAAACCCTAAAACACATGCAATTACACAACTATCATTCTCTAATGCTATTTAGCATTCTGTGAGAGGAACCAAGTTTTCTCTAACGCTATTTAGCATTCGGTGAAAGAAAACAGGATTTTTCTGTTGTAGTTTAGCACATGTAGTTTATCATAAAGTTGGAGAAATCGACACCTACAAATGACGATGATACATATTAGATCATAACGGTATCATTATAGTTTGCCACACTCTATTTTCTCGTTCATGGTAATGAGGTATTAGATATGAGTGATTGTATTGGATATGTGTCGCAAATGACACATGTATTTGATACTTTTTGGTATCGAAAGCCTTGCAGGACAGAATGTTGGACTTTCATTATCTTTGGATCAAATGTTTTGTTTTTCAACTTAGTCGACTAATACAGTAGCGTAACTTAACCAAGTTTTTAAACTTGAGTAAAACTACAATTAATAACTGTCCAAGGGGGAGAATTTTAGATATTTTTGTCCCTAGGGACATTTTTTTCATTTTCCTATTAAGTGGACAACTATTAATTGTAAGTTTGGTTTCTAAATAAATTATCAGTTAAGTCACGTAATTTGATCTGGATAAAGATAATAAAGTGACTCAATAAATGATCTAAATCAATGGGTCAAAGTTTGGGTGAAAAATGGATCCCTTTTAGTATGGGCCTAGTCCATATCGAACTTGTGATGGGGAAGCTCGATATGGAAGCTGTATATATAGGTTAAGGTCTCCTGTAGTTGCTCATATCAATCGTAAGCATAAGGAATCTATGACCTGTAGAAAGACCTAGACCACGTCCCGGTGATGGATTCCCATGAAGACAGTGGTGGATTCAGGCTCGTTTCAGCTTTGGAAAGCTCGTTTGAAGTTTCAGAACTGAAATCAGGTACATTCCGCATTTCTCTATTTTTTTGCCGTTTCACGTTCGATCTGGGATACATAACTAAGGTACTGTTACATGTTACACATCATCCTTTTGACAACCCAAGGAACTCGAGTCTATACTAGTACTAGCACATACGTATGGCTTATTAAATGCAACCCAAAGATAAACCAAACCTATCAATCCATACAAAACCAAACAACTTATAAACCAAACCTATCAATCCATACAAAACCAAACAACTTTAAAAAACAAAACAAAACTCAAAAGTAATAGAGTGAGAAAACTATGGTAGTGATGTTGTTGCTCCCATCTCCACTTAAACCAACGCTTCATACTCACATCACAACTTCTTCCCTCACTTACTGCACGATCTCTATTGTCTCTGCCTCCGGCAACACCATTGGCCCAAATTCCCATAATTTACTCCAACCAACCAACCCACCTCATTATCAATATCACAGTTGCAAGAGAGGAGGATATGATATGAAGGCTGCTTACCACATGGGATACATATATGAAGTTTACAAATCAATAAATAATATACTTGTATTATTTTAATAAAGGATTGACAGAGATATGAAATCGGAGCCTATTTTTAAGCATTTGTGAAAATAAGTTATGTGTTATAATGTTAAAGTTTAAATTAAATTTTGGTAAAAATACTTCTTTGTTTACCTAGTATATTATTTAGAATATAGAATCTATATTGCTAGAGCTCGAGCCTTACCCTTTTTTATATATAGATTATAAATGCGTAGATATATGTATTTTAATATTCGTACAAATAAGTGAGGAGTAGTGATAAAATGTATGTCAAATGTTAACTAATAAAAAAAAGAGAGAACCAAAAAATGTTTATCATTTGAATAATAATTGATGACAAATAGACATGCATGTTCACTTGTATTTTATATTAAGTACACACAGAAAATAATACAGTAAAAGTTTAATTTTTACTATGAAAAAACTGTTAGTATAAGAGAATATTAAAAACATCTTCCTCCACTAAGTAGCAACAAAATAACATAATTAAGAATATTGTTCTTTTTTTTTTTTTTGGGGAGAACTAATGTTGTTCTAATTTATGATTATCTGAGTCCGACTGTATTTTAAAAAGTACTTTTCACTCACGTAAAGAACTCAAGTTCAACAAAAGCATTGGTGGTTAAAAGGATAGGAGAATCCGGAATACTAACGTGGGTTTGGTTGTGACTTATGCAAGTAGTCGGCCTTTTGGTTTTTGTGGGCCAATGCGCTCCTACGTACCTACAACACCCTTTAAAACTCACCCATTATCATCTACTTCCCTAAACTCCACACCTTTTCTACATACGTATATATAATGGAGGCAGACACTTATCTGTTTTATTTTATCTCCAGAATCTTTTTCTTTCTTTCTTCTTCTTCTTCGTCTTCTTCTTCCTTTTCATCTTTCTACTGGCCAGATTATCAAGTTTAAAGCTTTATTACCTTACAGTGTAAGTAATCATTTATCTCTACTTGTAGTTTTCCTTTTCACTAGTTATTCTTCTACTTTTCCTCTGTTGTGGGTGGATCCTTTTTCTTGGATGCTTCATCCTTTCTTTCTGAATTGTACTTAAGTGGTAGATCTCTCGCATCGTTGTTTGATGCATTTTTTTTTTGGTTATTTTTATTGGGGAAAATAAGACTAACCCTAATACGGATTCGTCATTTCTGTCTTTTTCCTAATAGTCTTGATCGTCAATTCATGACCACACGGGTAGTATCAGCTGGTTCCAGGTTTTGAAGATAATAATTGTTATATATAGAAGTCCATGTTTGCATTGATCTGTGTAAAGGTGCATGCTTGAAATGAATTCTGCGAATTCGGGTTTTACGATCCTCTATACACAGTCTTTTCTTCGGTAGAGTGTATTCATTTGTTCTTTAACACAATTCGGCTTTCTTCGTCTGTGGGTTAGGGGATCTGACAGTAGTATAATTAGTGGCTTCAATCCAGCCTCTTTTGGAGGCAAGGCAGCTTATTAGGACGGGGTTATTGTGTTGATTATGTGGATTATGTTCTACATAACTGACTTCCTTTTCAGTTTTGTTATCCGTATGTCCCTTTTGTTGGCTTTTGATAGGAAATTTTTGCTTCCCACTTGATCGTACTGCTAACCACTTCACTAGTAGCTTACTACATTAGCTTTGTTGATTTCTATTAAACTTTTTATGTCAACGGACGTAAACCAGTTTTCTTTTCCTGAATTCTGAGATTTTGATGTATTTGTTTGTTGGATGGAGTAATCGATTGCCTGTTCCATTATTTTCAACTTTGGTTAGTATTCTAACTTCCTTTTAAATTGCACTACAGATCACATCTCGTCGGCTGCGTGACAGTCGCTTTATCCCCTTTATTTTAGCCAAAATCCTGACGTTGATCAGCTTCTTTTGTTTGAGCTGAGAGACACCTGCTTACAAGTGTCGAGTCATCCCAAAGAATGGGTCTTTCAAGTCTCCCTGCTCCATCTGAAGGAGTACTATGCGTGCTTTTGGTAAATACAGCCCTGTCCATTTCCATTGTCAAAGGACTAGTCCGTTCAATCCTTCATATAGTAGGTATCCGTCTAGCATCAACGACGTCATCTTCTCTGTCAGATTATGCCGAAGATCCTGCTGAGCCATTTGATTACTGGTCGAGCCCCTCAGAGAGTTATATTGAGCAGTTCAAAAGCAGGACTCCGATAACTCGATTTGACACTGTATGTAACTGTAAATGTCCAGAACATGACTGCTCGGTTTGCTTGACGCAATTCCAGCCAGAGTCGGAGATCAACCGATTGTCTTGTGGCCATCTTTTTCACAGGGTATGCTTGGAGAAGTGGTTGGATTATTGGAACATTACCTGCCCTCTTTGCAGGACTCCTTTGATTCCTGAAGAGGATGCTTATTGCTTTTGGTGAGTCTACAACCAAGCTTGCTAAATTTTCCATGTACAGCATGTTGTGTACAGGTTCAGAATGGCGTTATGTATGTTTGTGCTTTACACAAGATTTAGCGTCATGTCTTGATGAGTTCTTCGGAGAACCATATTTTTCGCTGCAAATATTTTGAAGTTTATAATGTCTACGCATTTCTCTTAATTACTTTTCGTCTGGTGCCGTTTGTACAAATTACTGTTATTTCGTCATCCCTACTTAGATATGCTAATATAGTTAACGTGTATAAGTAACCTAGATATGAGAGTATGGCTTACGATTCAGGAGTCTAATCCTTGTAGCTTTTCTTCTTCTAGTAGGGTTTGGGTTTGTCTTTCGTGAATCCAATTATGTTTTTCTTTTACAAGAACCTCTTATTAATTAGTAGTAGTAAATAACAAATATAAAATTTGTATTATTACATTATTAAATAAAATATCATTTATAAACTTACTAATATATTACGGATTATTAATTATCTATTAAAATTATTATTTTTATATAAATAATGATAAGCAAGTATAATAAATCAACAAGATTAATATTCTAACTTGTTTGACACATTGTTTTTGTGGTTTTCTAAATCTTATTTGTTTCATTTGATATAGATGTTTATATAAAGAAAATAAATCATTTGTGTTATTTGTTAGAATTCGACTATTCTAATTACCTCCCGCAATCTTATAAACTGGTCAGGCTACTTCCCTTTCGGTTGAGAGAAAGACCTTGAATTGAATTAGTCATACTATTTGGGACATAGAACGAAGAAAATTGGCGGGTAGAGAGACAGAGGTCTATTTGAATAAACAGGAAGAAGGCACTTGATGAACACGTTGGCTTTATGCTGCACAGCTAAGCTTGCGATCAAGACAACGTATAAAATCCATCAATTAAGACGGGCAGCAGTGGGAGCATGCTCGGAAAATTTTCACGCCCAACTTGGAAAATTTCTTATCGCAACACAATCCAACAGCTATGTATAAAACCTTACCGTGGGGACTCCATACTATGTCATGCACATTTGTTGAAAGCTTCCTTGGAATATTAGAGACAAAGGCAGCATGAGGCCACCAGAAATGCGAAATTTTATGGATAGGATGGTAGATGTCACAAAGGTCTACTTTGAACTTGAACTTTTACCACAAGTCACGTTCACCTTCGTGCGGCAATCTCGCTTCAGTCCGCTTAAGTAAGATTCAGCCTTCTCACGTGAATGTCGCTGAACAATTCTGTTAGCCCTCGAATACTTTATACACACACAAGTATTTAAAGTGTTTCTCTCACACACAAAATAACACAAGCGTAAAACAGAGTAAAGAAAGCAACAAGAGATATATATATATAGCTGAAACTACTCTTTCATTAACTCTCAACAAAATATTAACAAAAGATACAATTATCTCCTTCTCGAAGCACTCCCTACTCAAAGCCCTTACAATGAAAACCCCCCAAAAGCTTTCAACTCTTAAAGCTCTCTTCGCTGAATAATTTCTCTCAATGAGTGAATGACTCAATGATTGCATGAACAGTTCTCAACTCTAATGAGCTATTTATAAGCTCCTCTTGCTTAGAAAGCAAGTTCAAGATCTTTAAGGATCTCCACAATCCTAGTTGATCCTATCAACTAAAAATTACACTGCATAACACCGACCAATGGGAAGACATTTCCTTTTCCTTAGGACTTTTCTAATTGGCTACATTATATCAAAATCTAATCCAATAAAGATTACATGCCAACTTGGAAGATTGCATCCATATCTTTAAAGATCTCCGCTATCTTCAAATGATTCTTCCATATGGTCTTTATTTCTTGGATTTGATAAATCTTCAATGTGATCTTCAAGTTGATCTCGTCACGTCATCACGTGCCATAACACCCATAGTTGCCACGTCACTGCTGATGTATTTCCTAAGTCACCAAGGCCTATCCGCAAATAGGTCCATCAATGCACATCCATGGACAAATCCATCTTCCATGATCAAACTCACTCATGGTGCAGTCTCGTCACTCCATGACTAAGTATAAGTCACAATTCGAGTTAGTATAAAACCTCGCATGTTTTACATACCTTCGATCTGCCTCGCCGAAGTCAAGTGTCTTCGTACACTTTCGGGTCTCACATGACTTAATTCGCCAACTCCGCGCGAACTAACATCCGAATTTCACGTCTCGTTGAAGATTTCCACCAATGCGCATCTACGCGTGTGTACACGTATCGAATCTCACCTACTATCGAGAACTTTGCCGATACTTCCTGCATCCCTCTCCTACTTTGTAAGTTCCTCAGGTTTTGTTCACCAACTCGCAAGACTTTGCCTTGTTCCCTCGTCAACAAGCTTTCCTCGTGTCGACCTGCGTGCCAAACATTGGCCAAGGCTTGCCAATACTCGCACAATCCCGCAGTCTGAACTTAGGAGTCTAACAAACCACCCCCACTAGAAGAATTTGACGCCCTCGTCGAAATAATATGTGGGCACTCCTCCATAAGCGGTTCCCTCGAAGACTCCTTCGCAGCAAGCCTTCTCTTCCATTGGTACCTTTGCCACATACCACTTCCTCTTTTTGTCGAGTTTGTTTTTGCATGGGTCCTCCTCCACGAGGCTCATAACATTCAAATAGGCGATGTTGTTGATGGCTCCTTCCCACGAGTCGTCTTCATCGCTCCCTCCTTTGTCCTTTGTGACTATGGAGTTCATCTGCTCCTTACCCTTCTTCCTTTTCGGGAATTCTCGAGCATAATGCGGCCCCTCACAGATGAAGCATGCAACCTTCCCCTTCGATTGCTTCTTCTTATCTTGAGAAGGTTCTCCCACCTTCTCTTTTCCTTTCTCCTTACCATCCCAGGTTCCACGATTTCTCTTTCCCTCTTCGCTGGGTAGAATTGGTGGTGGCAATTGGAGATCCACCAAGGCATCTGCTGCCGCTATTGCGCTAAAAAGGTCCTTCACGTTCTGTCTCCGAAGCTCTATTTATACCCAACCTTGCAAGCTGCTAATGAAGTTGAACAACTTGTCTTCCTCTGACATGTTCCACACGTCCAGAATCACCGATGTGAACTTCCTCACATACTCCCTCACCAAGCCGTCTTGCTTTAACCCCTTCAAAGCTTCCCTCACAAGCTATGAAGTGTTGTTGGGTAGGAACTGGTCTGTTAGCTCCTTCTTCAGCTTGTCCAACGTATCAATGGGAGATCTGCCCGCACTGATGTCATTAGAGATCCTCGTTCTCCACCACAGCTTGGCATCACCCACTATATACATTGTTGTGATTGACACTTTCTTCGAGTTCGCCACCTTTGCCGCTGCAAAGTACTGCTCCATGTCCTACAAAAAATTTTCGAGCTCTTTGGCACTCTACTTGCCATCGAAAACTTATGGCTCTCGCACCTTCACCATAGTGCTTTCCACTCAAACACCCGTCTCGTGCTTTGACATCGCACATTTAAGCACTAACAGATCACAACTCATCCCCTCATGAGCCTTCATCTGTTCCTCGAGCGCTCTCATAGTTGCTTAAAGTTCCCTCTCGAAGGCTGCAATACGTTTCAACAAAGGAACTACTCCCTCATCTGCTAGGGCTAGAGACTCAAGAATCGCCTCTATTACAGTAACCCTTTCCGTCAGATTACTTCCACCAGCCATCACTCTAGTTAGCTCTGATACTAGTTGTCATAAAGGTCTCCTTTGAACACAAACTTTTACCACAATTCGCACCCATCTTCATGCAGAAATCCTATAGCCTTCTCACGTAAATGTCGTCGAACAATTCCGTTAGCCCTGGAACACCTCATGTGCAAACAAGTGTTTAAAGTGTTTCTCTCACACAAAAAATAACACAAGTGTAAAACAGAGTAAAGAAAGCAACAAGAGATATATATATAGCCGAAACTACTCTTTTATTAACTCTCAACAAAATATTAACAAAAGATAAAAGTACCTACTTCTCGAAGCACTCGCTACTCAAAGCCCTTACAATGAAAACCCCCCAAAAACTCTCAACTCTCAAAGCTCTCTCCTTTGAGTGATTTCTCTTAATGAGTGAATGACTCAATGATTGAATAAATAACTCTCAACTCTAATGAGCTATTTATAGGCTCCTCTTGCTTGGAAAGAAAGTTTAAGATCTTTAAGGATCTCCACAATCCTAGTTGATCCTATCAACTAAAAATTACACTGCATAACACCGACCGATGTGAAGACATCCCCTTTCCCTTAGGACTATTCTAATTGGCTACATTACATCAAAATCTAATCCAATAAAGATTACATGCCAACTTGGAAAATTACATCCATATCCTTGAAGATCTCCACTATCTTCAAATGATTCTCCCACATGGTCTTTATCTTTTAGATTTGATAAATCTCCAATATGATCTTCAAGTTGATCTCGCCACGTCATCATGTGCCACATCACCCACAATTGCCATGTCACTGTTGATGTGTTTCCCAAGTCAATAAGGCCTATGTCCATTAATGCACATCCATGGACAATTCCATTTTCCATGATCAAGCTCACTCACGGTACGAGTCACAATCCAAGTTAGTATAAAACCTCACATGTTTTACATATCTTCGACCTGCCTTATCGAAGTCAAGTGCCTTCGCGCAGCCTCGGGTTTCGCATGACTTAGTTCGCCAACTCTGCACAAACTAACATCTGAATCTCACGTCTTGTTGAAGACTTCCGCCAATGCGCGTCTATGCGTATCGAATCTCGCCTCCTCTTGAGATCTTTGTCGATACTTCCTATATCCCTTGCTTACTTCGCAAGTTTCTCGGGTTTTTGTTGGCAACTAGCAAGACTTCGCCTTGTTCTCTCGTCAACACGCCTTCCTCATGCCAACCTGTGTGCCAAGCATTGGCCAAGGCTTGCTAATACTCGGAAGATCCCGCAGTCTAGACTTAGGGGTGTAACAGTAGACTAGCCGTCAAAGATCATGTTAATATAGTCTCGGGTATGTTTCGATCATTGGTGAGTTTTAATTACGGACATGGAAATGGGAAATATTATGGTCAATTATGGAATTCATCCTCGTGAAGTTTAGAGGGCCATCAAATTTTATGGATAAAATGGTAGACTACCCGAAAAAAACCATGCTAATACAGTCTCGGGTATGTTTAGACCATTGGTGAGTTTTAATTAAGGGCATGGAAATGGGAAATACTATGGTCAATTATGGAATTCATCATCGTGAAATTTAGAGGGCCATTAAAAATGAATTTTTAATGGAATTCAATTTCATTTTAACAACATGATTATAACTTCATTGGTGGCACACCTTTTGTCAATAGATCAGCTATCATCAATTCAATACTAACTTGTTCAATAACCACTTTCTTTTCCATAACACTTTCCCTTATAAATTAAATGTAAGGTCTATGTGTTTACTCTAACTACTACTTTTGTTGTTTTTAGCCAGAAAAACATCATCTAAATTGTTACAATATATTCTCAAACGACCTAGAAATGGAATCCATGAGTTTAAACCCATATATGGAACTCTTTGTCCATACACCATGTGATGTAGCCTAAAAATAAGAAACAAACTTAGCCTCCATAATGGAAGTAGTAGTCAAATATTACTTGGCACTCCTCCAAGATATGGCTTCATAGGCAACCATGAAGATATAACCTAATGTTGATTTCCGTGAATAAACACACCCAATAAAATCTGAATATGAGTACCCTATTATCTTTATATTGTCGACTCGTCTATACATAAGAACGTAATTTTTGGTCCCTTGAATGTACCTTAATACTTTCTTTGCAACTCTCCGGTGATCTAATCTTGGGTTACTCTGATATCTCCCTAATATTCCAACAGTGAATGCAATGTCAAGTCTTGTACAAATCTGAGCATACATTAGGCTTTCCACTGTAGAAGCATATGGAATGTTTTTCATTTATTTTCTTTCAAAATCAATTTTCGGGCATTGGTCCAAATTAAACCTAACATCTTTCATAATGGGAGCTACACTTGGTAAACAATCTTTCATTTGAAATCTCTCTAAAACTTTATTAATGAAGGTTTCCTAAGACAAACCTAAAATACTAGAGAATTTGTCTCAATGGATCTTAATGCCATTGACATAAGATGCATCACCATTGTCTTTCATTTTAAAATTCTTAGAGAGATTGTTTCACTTGTAACATTATCATTAGTTGCAAGTAATGTGTCATCCACATATAATACAAGAAAACAAATTTTACTAAAACTAACCTCCTGGTATATACAATGATCCATGATATTTTCTTAAAATCTAAATGATGAGATAAAATCATGGAATTTTAAATACCACTGGTGGGATTCTTGTTTCAATCCAGCTTGTAAACCAAATACTTACCATTACTAGAGGATAATCCTTCTGGTAGTTTCGTATAAACCTCTTCCTTTAGGTCACCATTTAAGAAAGCTTCTTCATATCCATTTGATGCAATTCTATGTCAAAATGAGCAGCAAATGCCAAAATTATATGAAGTGAATCCTTTTTAAAGACATGAGAAAATTTATCTGTGCAAATGATTCCTTCTTTTTGAGTGAATACTTGAGTAACAAGTCTTGGCTTGTCTCTTTGAATGTTGAATAATAAGTCTTTCTTTGTTTCAAATACCTACTTGCATCTTATGTGTAACACCCCACTACCCTAAAGTATATACCCGAACATCTAGAGGACAGTCAAGTACATATCTTATGACAATGACATGTTAAAGTAGTTATATTCACTTATATGGCATCATACAGAATAACACGATACTTAAAAAGCTCAACTCCTCATTTCATTTACTAACATAATTTACACTGTAGTCATTTAAATAATATTTACATTATGAAAAGTATCTGTGAGTTTACAACTTTTTATACAAAAGTTCTACCTGACACATGAAAACTTCATAAAAAAGCTTAACTCCTCATTTCATTTACTAACATAATGTACAATGTAGCCATTTAAATAATATTTACATTATGAAAAGTATCAGTGAGTTTACAACTTTTTATAAAAAAGTTCTACCTGACATATGAAAACTACATAAAAACATTCCACTACTCCTCAGATGTCAGTGTTTGTGAGTAACTATGCAACACTAACTACTCGTTTTATGCTCAAAATTACAAGTGTATAGGTCGTGAGTTATAGTTAATAAGCAGATATCAATCCCACAGGGATTAATGCCGAGACACTACTTAATTCAAACAATACTTTGTTTAAGAATGAAGTTGTTTAATGCAAATAATTTAGAAAATTAAATTAAAATTAAAAGACTAATAATGAACAGTGAACAATACCAAAATACAGAAAAATCTGAACTCAAGATTCTAAAGACTAGAGATTACTTTTTTTTGTCCTTATTTTGTCTCCCTCCTATTTTATTAATATAATTATGTCTCACCTAAGATTTCCGAATGTATTAACTACCCTCTTTCAAGCTGTAATTAATTGTCCTTAATCAAATTAAATGGAATCAATTGAACGATCTCTTAATCTACCCAATGACTCCACTGATTCAACTAGTGATTAAACTATCCTCTAGGTAATCAATTGAATTCGCCGAGATCTCTCTTCGAACTAAACAATTGACGTGATGATTGTAAGTCTATAGGTTGCCAACTCTCGTTGTACAATCCTATATAAATAATCTTACTCAGTCTCTCAATTTTAAGATAACAAATAAAATCAACAATCATCAAAGATACTTTTATTCAATTCAATAAAATAGGAGTTTTAACAAAATAGTTCAAAAGCAATCCCTAAAACTAAATTAGCCAATCATGGTCTCCATAACA
>JAOQMS010000004.1:11454365-11502783 GCA_027563885.1 Erythroxylum longipes | reverse complement strand
ATACCAATTGAAGTAAATCACACGTTAGTATAGACTTTACGTACAAGAAACTCGATACACTAGAAGGGGGGTTGAATCAAACCGATTTAAAGAAAGTTCTGAAGGTAATAACCTAAGGAAGTATCACTCAATAAATAAATATGATGACTACAAGTGGAGTCATATGACTCAATCCTCACATCAGCTTAAATGAAAACTCATTATGCATCTCTATACCACCTCATTGCTCAAATGTCAATTTGTGACTAATCTTATGTAACCAAATACTTTTCATCACTTTATATAGTTCACTTTCTACTCAAGTATCCTAATCTGAGTTTAAGCATGCATTCAATCTAATTCTAACTAGCATGACAGAATCTTATGGCAATATCCATCAGAATGATTCAAATGCAGTTCCATTGCTGACACAAAGCACATGATATGCCTAACCATGCATCCTATTTAACAAAATGCAAACAATGCAATTGAGAATGTCAATGTCACCTCCCCACACTTAAAGTTCACATTGTCCTTAATGTGACAAGTCAATCACCAAATAAGGAAAAATGACTCAAACCAAACAAAAGAAGTGGAAACAAACAAATGACATCAAACCAAATAAAAAATGACATCAAACTAAACAAAAGAAAATGACATGAAACCCAACAAAAAAAGAAATTAAACTAAACAAAAGAAATAAAAAATTTAAAAGTAAAAGGGTAAGAAAAGCTCATTAAGATGGTGGCAGCGACGGTGTTAGTGAAGGAGCCTGAAAATTGTTCCACCGACAGAAATTGAGGAACCTCTTCTTCATGCTGCGCTGCTCCTTGTGGACTTGCCGCATTTGGGTGCCGAGCTCATTGAGTTGGGATGTCATTTGCTGTTGGCTGGAGGCCATCTGGTCAAGGATTTGTTGAAATCGGTCGACCTCCGCTGGTGCACTCGGTTCCTTCTCCGCTTCTTCTTCTTCTATCTTCAGGACTGCTCTGGATGTGGAGGGTCAGGAAGCAGCTGTACTAGTGCCCCTCATGTTCCTCACTGCAGTATGCGTTTGAGGATTTTGGAGTTCCATAGAATAGAACTCCAAAATCTCATAATGTCTCGAATACGATATGTCAAACATATCGTAAGGCATTATGTGCACATCTCCCACATCAAGGTTATAAAACCGATCTAAAGTGGTAACAACATAAGACATGCCAAAATATGAACTCTTTTTATTTACCATACTCACTATTGATCGAAAAATTCTAAAAGGTGTGTTAATTGTAACTTTTCGACCCATGTCAAAAACAAAAGTTTTTTGACTGAGAATTTATTACTTTTAGTTTTATCGAACACAGTTAAGCACATAAATTTATGTAAAAGTAAATGCTTGACACTATAGATTGAAAAATTCGGTGCATTTCTTTCATCAAAATTTTCTTTCTCAATCAAAGTTTTCTAGTAAGCATCTAAATAAAAATTAACGTGATCATCTAAAACTTTAGTGTTTAGCAAATCAAAAAGACCACGCATGACAATCTAATCCAATTTGTACACAGTACCGAATAACCTAAACCAAAAAACGTCCATTTTAGGATTATATCAGATTGTGGTGAGAATAAGTACGTCACACCGATCAAACCTATTCTAACCTATGTTTGCAGTTAGTCGCTCTATTTTCTGCCTCACTCCTATGGTTTCTAAGAATTCAAAATCAAAATACCTAGGAGTGACTAATTCTCTATCCCTAAGGTCGCGGAAACACATACCTTCTTCTTCCGAATAGATTGGGAAGGGGGAATGATAAGTTGCCGCTAAATTACGCTGACCTTCACCGGAGACTTCACGGTGCAATTCATCAGTCGGTTTAGTTAGTTTCTGAGCCATCATCTTCCTTGGTGCCATTGTAAGAAGAAATCAAGAATCTAGAAGAAAGTTAAAGAGTTTTAGAGAGTGGGAGGAAAGAATTTTGTGGGTTAGAGAGAGAAGAAGTTAAATTTTGAAGAATGGGTGAATGAAAAAAAAAGGAGAGGGAAACTTAAATTTCCCTCCGAATAGAATTCCCATAATGAATGTTTCTGGAGAGATTTCTCATGATCGTGGGAATCACTCCAATTTCCACGATTGTGGGATGAGGTGATTCTCACAATTCTAAACCTTCTTCCAAGCTTAGTATTAGTTCTCTATGATCCCACAACTTACAAACACATCAAATTGATATTATCAACAAGAATTTCGAAAAGAAAACAAGTTGAAATTCAAACAAAAACAAAATTAACATCAATCAAACTTAAATCAAACATAATTATAACTAAAGAACCACACAAATAAATAAACAAAAATAATTAAAAGGAAGTAGAATACCATAGGTTGCCTCCCATACAACGCTTCTTTTATCGTCTGTAGCTTGATGCTCTTCCTTGGAAACTCAATCAGGATCAATTATAAATGACTTGCTTACACCTTTTTCATTCAACATTGGTTTTGTAGCCTGTAAGTAAGATGCAAATTGTAAAATAATCAAAAGGACAATATGGATAACATTTTGAAAACTGATTAAGCTCAATAATGTCTTTTTTCCAAGTGAACTATCAACATAACAGGGAATAACAAAACTCCCTAAATGTTCCATTAAATCCAACATTTTGTCCTGTACGAAGGTGAGTTGCTCTCTTTCTTCCTTAATCACCTTTGTCTCTTATGCTTCTTGCACTTCCCGAATAGACACTTTCATAACTTCTTCAAACTCAATTTCTGTTGTCATTTGTTCTTCGTTCCTTTATTCTTTAGAAGATTCGAACACATCAATTGTCCTAAATGAGTTACTATCCTTCAGATTCTTCAATACATCATTCTTATTGAATGTCACTTGATCATCGTCAATCTAAAAGATAGAGTTCTTTTCATAAACATCTAGTTAAGATTTTTTGATGTTCACATATGTTATATCAAGAATTGGTGAATAATAGAGAGGGTTTTTATCCTTTTCTGCATCCTCTTTCTTGATTTCTTAGTCTTCTATAAAGTAAGGTTCAGCTTGGTCTTCCATTGGTTCTTCTTGTTTTTCCTCTTTTCTAAGTGTGATAGCCTCATATTGCTCTTATTGATATAATTCCATATTACTCAAATAGTCTTCCACACTTCTCTTACAAAATTCACAAGAAACCTGTCTTACGTGAATCTCCAGGTTGTGAATAGAAGTGGCATGATTTTCAAAAATTTGATCAAACTTCTCTTCCAGTCTCTTCTGACTTTCCTCCTGGATGAAGAACATACTCTTTTGGTTCTCTTCCATTTCTGTTAGCCTATCCATGATTTTTTCGAATTTGGAATCCCATGAATTGGAATCATCTTGCTGAAATTCAAATAGGTCTTTATGTCGCATGTGAGTACTTGGATTGTTAGACTAATAGAAATCTAGGTGGTTCTACCACTCTAAAATGTACGTGTTCCAATAAAAATCGATACTTCCCAAACCATACTACTCCTCACTGTAAATTGCAAAAGTTCCTTGCTCCCTATAATAACTATCTTACATAATTGTTCTTTCTATTTCTTCTTAGCATCTAGCTCTTCAGATGTCTTATTCCTTATTCTAAGATGTCTTGATGTGTCTTTTGATATCGGATAGTTCGTTGTTACCAAATTCTGTCGATCTTCGCGTACTCCTTATGTTCATGCACCTGCAAATATAAGGAAAAGTATCAAAATTCTTAAATCAAAGTAATCTAAATTAAATAAAATGCTAAGCAATCAATCCCTGGCAACGGCGCCAAAAACTTGTTTGCACGTAACTATGCAACACAAACCACTCGTTTTATGCTCAAAAACCTCAAGTGTAAGGGGTCGTAACTTGTAGTTAATAAACGAATATCGATCCCACAAGGATTCATGCCCAGACACCACTTAATTCAGAAAATATTTTGTTTAAGAAATGAAATTGTTTAATGCAAGTAATCTGGAAAATTAAACTAAAATTAAAAGACTACTAATGAACACTGAAGAATACCAAATTGCAGAAAAATCTGAACTCAAGAATCTAAAGACTAGAGATTACTTTTTTTTCCTATTTTGTCTCCCTCCTATTTTATTAATCAAATTATGTCTCACCTAAGATTTTTGAATGTATTAACTACCCTCTCTTAAGGTGTAATTAATTGTCCCTAATCAAATTAAATGGAATCAACCGAACGATCTCTCAACCTATCCAATGACTCCACTGATTCAACTAGTTATTAAACTATCCTATGGATGATCAATTGAATTCGTCAAAATCTGTCTTCTAATTAATCAATTGACGTGATGATTGTAAGTCTATAGGTTGCCAACTCTCGTTGTACAATCCTACACAAATAATCTTACTCACTCTCTCGATTTGTTGCAAGATAACAAATAAAATCAACAATCATCAAAGATAATTTCATTCAATTTAATAAAATAGAAGTTTTAACAAAATAGTTCAAAAGCAAACCCTAAAACTAAATTAGCCAATCATGGTCTCCATAACATCATCAACACACAAATAATCCATCTTAAAAAGATTAGAAGAAAGAAAAACATATAAAATTGAATAAAAGGAACTTCTTCTCTTCTTTTCCAAAATCTGGAATTTTGGATGTTGATCTGCTATTTTCCCCAATCTTGATGATAATCTTTGACTTCAATCCTTCCTCAAGGCTAAAAACTTGTGTTCTTCACTCAAGGATGGTGTTTCTACAAAAGGGTCTTATCCTATAGTGATGATGGAGGCTTAATTCCTCTTTAATAATCCAAAAACCCTAAGTTTAATGAAACCCTGCATTACAACTCAGATTATAATTCCCATGATCGTGGGAATTGGCATGATTCCCACGATCGTGGGAATTTTCAATAAATAGACTCCTCTTTTCTTCTCCTCTTTGATCTCTAGCTCAATTTCCAAAATTAATCCTAAACTACAACAATAATCAACAATTATGTAAGAAAACACATGCTAATTACTTAGAAAAATATAGAATAATGCATAACTATCAGTCAGCTGACAGACCTTTGAGTCATTTCTTAATCCAAAATATTTCTTCTAGAGTCTATTAGGAACTAGGTCTCCTCTCTCATACCTGAAAAACTACGTTGTAATTTTGATGAGTTTTGTGAACTCAGTGAGTAAACCATCATTGATAATCTCTCTCATGACACATGACAAATACACAAATATCTCACATGTAACCAAATTCCCAACATCCCTTATCTCTATAAGACATAATGAATGTCACACATTTCATATACTCTATTTGAGCATTATTTGAAACATTTATCCCAATCAATCACATTATCTACAATTACACATATATGGCATATCACTTAATCATCACAATTTTAGAAATGTATTCACAATCGTGTATATATATAAATGCAGATACATATGAGACTCCACTTTCATTTTTATTTGTTATGACCGAGCTCCTTTCACTGTCCCATATCCCTTATGGATATCGGGCTCACTACAGAATCCATCCTGTACCCATTATGAATACTGGGCTCATTAATCACGAAGTCAGGCTTTATGTGCCATTTATGAGCTTTAAGCTCTTTCAGACTGGCTACTCTGGTCACAATACCTTTATATGATCATGCATATCAATGTGATGCATTAAATCACAAAATATGCCATCAATAACATTTATTCATGATGCACAGTCAGAGTCACATGTTCATCGGACCTAAATCTGGCATTCAACACTTATGTTGAGTATTTAGATATCTTTCAGAATCATATGCAAATAGAACACTCCCAATACATTCCCAAATATCAAACTCCTCATACTATTAATGTTCTGAATTATCACAATCGAATTATTAATAGTTAAATAATTGGGAGTTAAATATAAATAAATCAATCCTAGTGTGAACATTTAGGTTACTCACAGTACGCTCCAAATCATGCTATTGCCTGGATGTTCCGGCAATGTCTTAATGATGGCATTCAAGTTGAGCATCTAAAATCATATAATTCACACATAATTCACATTACAAAGTCAAATAATCAAATGAATATTCAATCATGAATATATATATATATATCTGTGTGTGTGTGTGTGTGTGTCATATTTCATGTATGTTTAATTGACCTTTCTGGGTATGCAACTATTCATAAAATTTGATCATTCAACATCATAGTTTGTATACTACCATTTTGCAATCATGTTTGTACCTTTAAATTAGCTTGATTTACTCCAAATTTATCAATCATACTTTACACTTATCCTTAAACATTTCCATGATCTAAAAGCTTCTTATAAAACATACACAATTGGTACTTTAAATATGAAATTTTGGTAAGCTAAATCTATACATTCATGAAAAAATTTTCAACAATATATACTCATATATTCACCAAATTCTCATTCATAAATACCCTATGTTCTTCAATACTCATTCATCCATACCTTATACCCATTATTCATGTCCTAAAGATCATGTTTGCATTAAAATAACTCATTTATTCCTTTAACAAATCAGAGGTACCAGATTTGAACTCAACACATCAAAACAATCCATTCTTTAGATCATGACATCCATTAACTACTTAAACTTATCAAGATCTTAAACAATTAATCAAACAACAATCTAGGCATATTACTAACCTTAATCAAGTCCAAATATATCAATTTAGAGTGAAAATTCCCAGCTGGTTCAACATGTACACAAGTCTGATATTAAAATTCTAGAATTTGTTATCAACATCTCTAATGTGCGTAACTTTTCTACCTTCAATACCTAACAAGCTTAAAGACATCACTAACATCTGAAAATTTCCAGATTTCATGTCCCTTAAGGTTACTTAATTTCAGGTTAATTAAACTTCCAAATTGGTCACACTAAGGATTACAAAATTTTGCTCACTTATGTCATTAACATTCATTCTTTTACAACATACCTACAGCTCAAATTTTCCAGATTTGAAAACACCTTAATAACACCTATCTTTAGCATGAATTCCTCATCAATTATACTTCAATTACAGACCTAATTCATCCATGAATCAACCTATAACCCATGGTTTTCATATACCAAGAACAAACATAGAAAAACTTCCAAGTTCATCTAGCATATTCCAGCACACTTCATCATCAACATCACATGCATTTCATTCTAATTCAAGAATCATTCTCATTCTATTTAGCATGCTATAAAGATAAAATGTCTACTTAATTATTAGGCTTTCAATTTAGCTCAACACTTCATGATAATCTATCCCTCCAAGCAAGCAAGATCAATCACAAACTTTATGTAAAAACTGATGGATTTTTTGGCAGCAAGTTGAAGGTGTCATTCAGCTGGTTTCTTGATTATTTTGTGAAGGATTAACATGTATATTTCATGTAAAAATTTGGATAGGATTTAACCAAAATGTAGAGAGAAGTTGGATGCAGTTTTGGTGGAGATACAATGAAAGAAGCAGCCGAAACTTTGCTGCTAGAATTTGCCTCATCAGCATGCTAGGTGTCCTTATTTAATGACAATATTTATCTTAAGGCATGGAAGACATTTGCTTACTTCATAAGCTGCCACTAATCTCCTTAAGATGCTGCCATTAGTCACTAATTAATTATCCCATATGTCTCCTAATTATTGGTCCACATGTCACACAATAATTGGTCCATTTGTCAGTTAATTAACTATGCCAAATGTCACTCAATTATAGGTGTAAGCATCCTAATTTTTTTATGTATCAATTTATCCTACCACTTGGGATTTTTTAATCCAATTGTACATATTAATTCATCAATCTCCCAATTAATAACAATTAATTCCAATTTACTAATTGGAATACAATAAAACCAAAATTCAAGACATAACAATTTGCATCATAGTCACTTTAAAATATTTCATACCCCAGGATAAGTCAATTGAGTGCATATATAATTTGTGTGCGAATGCTAATGTTTTGCATGTATATGCATCTAGGGTTCTAACCCAAAGCATGTTCCAGAAATCAGATATTACAATTCTCCCCCTTAAGAAATTTCGTCCTCGAAATTCTTACCTGATTGATCAAATCGGTAGGGGTATTGTCTCTTTATGTTCTCCTCCGTTTCTTATATTGCTTTTTCACTCAAATGATTCCTCCAAAGGACTTTAACCAATGGGATCACTCAATTTCTCAACTGTTTAGTCTGATAGCCCACTATCTTTATCGATTCCTCAATATAACTCAGATTACTTCCAATTTCAACTTCTTGAATCGATAACATATGCATCGAATCAGATCGATATCTCCTAAGCAAACTCACATGAAAGACATTGTTTATCTGAGTGATTTCAACAGGTAGTGCTAACTTATAGGCATATGGTCTAACACTCTTTGTGATCTCATATGGAACAATGTATCTAGGGCTGAGCTTACCCTTTTTACCAAACTTTAGCACTCCTCGTTAAGGTGATACTCTTAGAAACATCTTATCTCCCACCTGATATGCCATATCTCTCCTGTGCTGATCCACATAACTCTTCTATCTATCTTGTGCTACTTTAATTCTACTTCAGATCAATTTCACTTTATCAACAATATTTTGGATCAGTTCTGGGCCTTCAATAATCCTTAGACCCTCTTCATCCTAATACAGAGGTGAACGAAACTTTCTACCATATAACACCTCATATAGTGCCATACGGATACTACTGTGATATTAATTGTTATAAGAAAATTCAATCAGAGATACATACTGATCTCATGCTTTTTGAAACTCCAAAACATAAGCTCTGAGCATATCCTCAACAGTTTTAATCATCCTTTCACTCTATCTGTCTATCTGAGGATGAAATGCATTATTAAAGTTCAACTTCGTACCCAAAGTTTTCTATAAACTAACCTAAAATCTTGAGGTAAATCTAGGATCTCTGTCCGATACAATGGACACTAGAACCCTATGTAACCTCACTAACTCATTCACATATCTCCAAGCTAACTGATCTAGTGAGTTATTCTCTCCTATTAGTAAGAAATGAGCCAACTTGGTTAATCTATCAACAATGCATATGGCGCCATGTTGCCTCAGAGTTCTAGGCAAATCTATAATAAAATCCACCGTGATCCTCCCCTATTTCTACTTCGGAATAGGAAAGGACTGTAATTTACCAACTGGAGCTTGATGCTCTGCCTTAATCTTTTGGCAAGTTAAACACTTAGCCATATATTCAGCCACTTGCTTTGTCATCCCTGGCCACCAGAAATGTTGTTTCAGTGTATTATACATCTTGGTAATACCAAGATGCATAACATAAGCTACTAAGTGTGCTTCCCCTAGATTCTCTTTCCTCAGATCCTCAACATCGAGTACACACAACCTCTGTTTCAACCACAATGTCTCATTCCTCAATTCAAACTCAGAACTCGAATTCACTTTCAACTTCTCAATAAGCTTCACTAGTTTAGGATCTTTACTCTGGGCTTTATTGATCCTCTCATGTCACACAGGTCTTAGCTTTAATGTAGCTATCAATACCTAATTTTGCCCCAAATTTAACTTAAAATTCAATGTTCTTAATTGAAATAGGTTAGGCAACCTTGAGAACTGTACTTGAGCCGCACTGCTATTGGATTTTCAGCTTAATGCATCAGCTACTACATTAGCTTTACCAGGATGATACTCAATTGTACAATCATAGTCCTTCAACAATTCTATCCATCTCCTCTGTCTCATATTCAACTCCTTATGACTTAACAAGTATTTCAAACTTTTATGATCAGTAAATACCTGAAAAGTGTCTCCATATAGATAGTGTCTCCAAATCTTCAAAGCAAATACTATTGCAGTAAGCTCTAAATCATATACTGGATAGTTAAACTCATGAGAACTCAACTATTTGGATTCATATGCAGTCACTCTACCATGTTGCGTCAACACACATCCTAACCCTCAGGGTGAAGCATCACTGTACACTACATATCCTCCAGATCCAGATGGAATAGCTGACATTGGTGTTGTAGTTAACTGATGCTTTAGCTCCTCAAAACTTCTCTGACATTCGTCAGTCATCTGAATGGTATATTCTTCCTCAAAAACTTTGTTAAAGGGGCTGAGATCCGTGAACCCTTAATAAACCTTTTGTAATAACCGGATAGTCCAAGAAAATTCCAGATCTCAGTCACATTTCTCAGAGCTTCCTATTTCATCACTGCCTCTACTTTCTTTAAATCAACTTGTATGCCCTATCCAGATACTATGTGACCCAAGAATATTACTTGATCAAGCCAAAATTCACACTTACTAAATTTAGCATACAATTGTTTCTCCTTATTATCTGCAGGACTAATCTCAAGTGTTCAGAATGATCTTCTCTATTTTTCGAATACACCAAAATATCATCGATAAATACAATCACAAAACTATCTAAATAAGGTTAGAATACCTTATTCATCAAAGCCATAAAAGCAGCTGGGGCATTTGTCAACCTAAAAGGCGTCACAAAAAACTCAAAATGCCCATATTTCGTTCTAAATGCACTTTTCGGTACGTCAGCCTCAGTTATTTTCAATTGATATCATGTTGACCTTAAATCAAGTTTATTGAACACCTAAGCTCCCTGTAACTGATCAAGTAATCATCTATCCTCGATAGAGGATACTTGTTCTTCACTATTACCCGATTTAACTATCTATAGTCAATAAACAGTCTCAGAGTCCCATCCTTCTTCTTTACAAATAATACTGGAGCTCCCCAAGGTGACACACTGTGCCTTATAAAACCCTTATCTAACAACTCTTGTAACTGGGTCTTCAGTTCCTTCAGTTCTACAGTTGCCATCCTATATGGAGGAATTGATATAGGAGCGGTACCTAGAACAAGGTCAATAATAAACTCCACTTCCCTTTTTGGGGTAAACCCAGTAACTCAGTGGGAAACAGATCCGGGAAATCCTTAACAATAGGAATATCTTGAATGGTCTGTTCATTCTGTGTATCCACTACACAAGCCAGATAAGCCTTACATCCACCTCGGATCAGTCTCAAAGCACTCATGAATGAAATTAATCTAGCTAGCACTGCTTGACTAACTCCTCGAAACACTACCCTCGGCTGATTAGGAGATTCAATAATGACTTTCGTAGTATAGTAATTCATCATAACCCTATGAGCAGCGAGCCAATCTATGCTTAGAATAAAATCTATTTCCTTTAATTATAATACAATCAAATCAGCTTCTAACTCTACTTGATCAACCCGAATCATACCCCCTTTATAAACTTCACCCATCACTGTTGTACTACCTATCGGTGTACTCACCTCTAATCCACATTTTAATATCACTCTCTTACAATGTAGTCTAGATGCCAGATGTGACGAGATACATAACTGTGTAGATCCTAGATCTACCAATGATTATGCTTCAAAATTAAAAATATTCAACACACCTGCTACCACATATGGGGAGTTTTGTGCCTTCTGTCAAGTGATAGCATAGACCCTGGCCTGAGACTGCGGCTGGTTAATCTGCACCTCAGTCTTGATACTAAGCCTTGCTGATTGTGTTCGGCCTCTACCTCTACCTTTACCTCTCTGTACTGATCCAGTAGCTCTACTCTGTTAGACCATTGTCTCAATCAATGTTCTTCTTCTCATTCTAGATTGTGGTCCCAAAGTCTCGGGACAATCCCTAATCTAATGCACAATAGATCCATAACAAAAACAAGCTCCTGATAATATCCAACACTCTCCACCATGCTTCTTGCCATAGTGTTCACAATTAGGCATTTGTTGGTACCACTAGGAGGGCACTTGTCCCTTACCTCTACCAGCCTGAACAAATCCATCTCTTGGTCTAAAATCTGATTATCTTGATCTAGTTTGGAATCGAGACGATCTGTTCTGGCATTTGCTGAAACTCCTGCCAGAATTAGCCTGAGATTCAACCTGTATTTTTACTCTAAAATCTTGTCTGAACTCTCCGTAACCATCTTTCAACAACTGTTCAATTCTGATTGAGGCCACTTGTAGTTCCGTTAAACTACCCAAATTAAAAATGGCGAGCCTCATTCTGATTTCCATGTTCAACCCATCTTCAAACCTCCTACACTTATCCTCTTCATTAGGAATCAAGGCAATTACATACCCCATCAGCTGCTTAAATCTTATCTCATATTTTGCCACTGTGACACTACCTTGCTTCAAATCCAGAAATTCTTTCATCTTTCTGTCCAGATAAATCTTCTGCATGTAATTCTCTTTAAACATCTTCAGAAAATCTTCCCATGTCAAACTACAAAGCCTGGTGGAACTGAATGGAACAGCCTTTCACCACTGATATGTTGGACCTTATAGTAGGGAGACCTCATAGTCAAATATTTCATTTGACTCACAATCTATCTGATCAAATACTCTTTCAGTCCTTTCTAACCATCCTTTAGCCTCAATAGGGTCTGTACTTTTGTAGAAGTTTACAGCTCCCTACTTTCTAAGCTTATCATATCTCCTTTCCCTCTTCTCAGGAATTCTTGCAGGCATTTATGTAAACTTAGGTACAGGAGTCTCTCTATTGGCTCCTACAGACTCTATGTCAGCTGACTCTCCAACTTGATCTCCTATAACGGATGACTTATAACAAAAATAATTGTGATCACTATACGAATCTCTCACTATATATCATGTCTAAATGTTCTTATATTGCCCTATAGATGCCAAACCATACTTTGATACCAAAAATGTAACACCCCACTACCATAAAGTATATACCTGAACATCTAGGGACATTCAAGTACATATCCTATGATAATAGCACGTTAAAGCAGTTATATTCACTTATATGACATCATATAGAATAACACAATACTTAAAAAGCTCAACTCCTCATTTCATTTACTAATATAATTTACACTATAGTCATTTAAACAAATATTTACATCATCAAAAGTATTTGTGAGTTTACAACTTTTTATACAAAAGTTCTACATGACATATGAAAACTACATAACAACATTCCACTACTCCTCAGATGTTTGTTGACAGACCTTTGAGTCATTTCTTAATCCAAAACGTTCTTCCAAAGTAACTTAGGAACTAGGTTTACTCTCTCATAATTGAAAAGCCACGTTGTAATTTTGATGAGTTTTGTGAACTCAGTGAGTGAACCATCATTAATGATCTTACTCATGACAAGTACACAAATATCTCACATGTAACCAAATTCCCAACATTCCTTACCTCAACAAGACATAATGAATGTCACACATTTCAGTACTCTTTTCAAGCATAATTTGAAACATTTATCCCAATCAATCACATTATCCACAATTACACATATGTGGCATATCACTTAATCATCACAATTTCATAAATGCCTTCACAATTATGTATATATATAAATGCAGATGCATATGAGACTCCACGTTCGTTTTATTTGTTATGACCGAGCACTTTTCACTATTCCATATCCCTTATGGATATCAGGTTCATTACATAAATTGTCTCGTACCTATTTTGGATACCGAACTCATTAATCATGAAACTAGTCTCTATGTGCACATTTATAAGCTTTAAGCTCTTTCAGACTGGCTACTCCAGTCACAACGCCTTTATCTGATCATGCATATCAATGTGATGCATCAAATCACAAAATATGCCATCAATAACATTTATTCATGATGCACAATCAGAGTCACATGTTCATCGGATCTAAGTCCAACATTCAAAAATTATGTTGAGTATTCAAATATCTTTCGGATCAGGTTAATTAAACTTCCAAATTGGTTACACTAAAGCTTACAAAATTTTGCTCACTTATGTCATTAACATTTATTCTTTTACAACACACCTATAGCTCAAAGTTTCCAGAATTGAAAACACCTTAATAACACCTGTCTTTAGCATGAATTCCTCATCAATTATACTTAAATTCCATACCTAATTCATCCATGAATCACCCTATAACACATGGTTTTCATACACCAAGAACAAAACAGAAAAATTTCCAGGTTCATTTAGCATATTCCAGCACACTTCATAATCAACATCACATGCATTTCATTCCAATTCAAGCATCATTCTCATTCTATTTAACATACTATAAAGATCAAGTATCTATTTACTTATTAGGCTTTCAATTCAACTCAACACTTCAAGATAATTTATCCCTCCAAGCATGCATGATCGATCACAAACTCTAAGTAAAAACAGATGGATTTTTCGGCAGCAAGGTCAAGGTGTCATTCAGCTGGTTTCTTGATTATATTGTGAAGGATTAACATGTATATTCCACATAACAATTTGGCTAGGGTTTAAGTAAAATACATAGAGAAGTTGGATACAGTTTCGGTGGAGATACAATGAAAGAAGAAGCAGCAAAAACTTTGCTGCTGCAATTTGCCTCATCAACACGCTAGGTGTCCTCATTTAATCACAAAATTTGTCTTAAGGCATGGAATACATTTGCCTACTTCATAAGCTGCCACTAATCTCCTTAAGATGTTACCACTAGTCACTAATTAATCAATCCTTATGTCTCCTAATTATTGGTCCACATGTCATACAATAATTAGTCCATTTGTCAATTAATTAACTATACCAAATGTCACTCAATTATAGGCATAAGCACCCTAATTTTTTATGTATCAATTTATCCTAACACTTGGCAATTTTGTAATCCAATTGTACATATTAATTCATCAATCGCCCAACTGATAAAAATTAATTCCAATTTACTAATTGGAATCCAATCAAACAAAATTCAAGACATAACAATTCAGAATTCACATCATAGTCACTTTAAAATCTTTCATACCCCAGGATAAGTCAATTGAGTGCATATGCTATCTTGTAATGTGTACTAACATAATTTATGTGTGAATGCTAATGTTATGCATGTATATACAGTGCTTGATCTAAGGTTCTAATCCTAAGCATGTTCTAAAAACTGGATATTACACTATGGGTTTTACTTCTTTACGCAACTTAAAAAGATCCCAAATATCGTTATTCTTCATACAATTCATTTTTTCCTTAATGCCATTATACCATAAATTTGATTCTTTGTAACTTATGGCTTGTGAAAAGGTATCAGGATCATTCTCAGCTCTTATATTGTAGTTAGATTCTTATAGATATACAACATAATTATTAGTAATAGCTGATTTCTTTGTTCTAGTAAATCTCCTTAATGTTGCACCAGCATCTTCTTGTGGAGTTTGTTGTTTAACTGGTGGTTGAATGCTTTAAGGTAATTTCTTAATAACAGGATCTACTGAATTATTAACAACTTGTAGAATTTCTTAATTTTCATTTATGTTGATCATAGACTATTGAATTTCAACAATTAGTTGTACAACGTCTATTTGAACCTAAGGAGTGTTATGAATGACAATCACTTTATTGTTTGAGGCGAAAGACTGAGTATCCAAATGATTATTATCAGAAACTATATCTTTAAATTGATCCCTCCCATTAATCAAGTCATTCTTAAGAAATTTTGCATTTCTTGATTCCACAATTCTACTGTGATGTGATGGATAATAGAACCTATATCCTTTAGACCTTTCGGTATATCTAATGAAGTACCCACTTATGGTCCTTAGTTCATTTCTTTTCTTATGAATTATAAATTTGTATTTCAGACGGACATCCCCAAATGCATATATGTTGCAAACTCAATTTTCAACCTTTAAATAACTCAAATGGCATCTTTGGAATAACCTTGGTTGGTACTTGGTTTAATATATACAATGTCGTCTTAAGATCTTTAGTTAATAAAGATATAGACAAGTTTGCAGCTACTCAGCATGCTTCGTACCATATCAAATAATGTTTGGTTTCTTCTTTCTGCCACACTATTCTAATTAAGAGATCCAGGCATAATGTATAGGGCTACTATTCCATTTCTTTAAAGATACCTCATAAATGGATTAGGTGCTTGTCCACCTTTGGTATATCTACCATAATATTTGGTACCCTTATCAAAGTCACAATCTTAATTTGCTTACCACATTATTTCTCTACTTTAGCTTTAAATATTTTGAAAGCATCTAGTGCTTCATTTTTAATGGAATTTTAAAATTATGTTATAAAGAAATTTGATTATCAACTACAAATTTTTTATTTTTAATGATATAAATTTCTTAATCATATGATTCAACATTCTTATGAATCAAGTAGAGATACATATATCGTGAGTAATAATCTATAAAAGAGATGAAGTATTTATGACCATACGAGTCTATATCTACACTACAAATATCATCTCTAATATGATTGAACTTCTCTTGCCACCTTTGTTTGATTTGTTGGTTTGTTTTCCCTTTATATAGTCCATACAAGTTTAAAAATCAGTAAAATCTAATAAGTACTCTGTCATTCACCAATCTTTTAATCCTTTCTATAGAGATATGTCCTAATCTTCGGTACCACAACATATAGGAATTTTTATTCATAACATAAAGCTTTGTTCTAGATGAACTTATATTGCATTGTAACAGTTATTATCTTATAAATAGAAACAAAAAAGACCATCAAATAATTTACCATTCCCAATAAAATCATATTCATAATTCAACTTTAAAGATTTATTTGAAAAATGAAAGGAATATATAAAAGGTACAAGTTTTGAAACTAAAATCAATTTCCTAAACAAATTGGGAATATAAAATGTCTTTTATAATTTTAAAATAAAACCATTACATAAAATCAAATTGTAATCCCGCAACAGCCTCTACATGTGAACACATCTTTTTTCGGATAAGATATATTGCTCACTTCTCACTAGCTTCCTTGGGTTTTGCAAATCCTACAATTTATTTGTAATATGAATTGTACAACCAAAATCAATCCACCATGTTCCATGACAAACTTCGACCATATTATATTCAAAGAAAACTATTGAGATTAGATCACCTTTCTTTTCAAGCCATTCTTTATGTTTGACATAACCTTCTTCAAGTGTCATTTTTTCCTATAAAAGAAGCACTTGGATTCCTTTCCAATGTTAGCCTGGATAGGTATTAGACCTTTTCCTTTTGAGTTGGCTTAACTTTTCTTCTTTTTTAGAACAACTAGATGTGCACTCTACGAATTGTCTCCCTATTCCATAAACAATTTACCTTCCTCTTGAACACACATGGTCATTAGTTGATTTATTGACCAATTATCCTTATGTTTATTATAAGAGTTTTTTAAGTGTCCATATAGTGGTGGAAGGTGTTCAAGATGTAATACACTAGAAAGAATTAGATATCTCAATGTCGAGTTTCTTTAACTGAGTCGTAATGTCCCTCATCTTTATGATATGCTCACACACACCTTGGACACTGTTGAGCCTTATAGATGAAAACTTCATAATCAGGATGCTTGCAAGCGCTTTGTCTGAAGTTTTGAATTGCTCATCAATAGCCTTTAGTAGAGCAAAGACATTGTCATGCTGTTCTATAGAACCATGAATTCTAGTAGAAATTTTATTTTTAATGAACATCTCACTTAGGCAATTAGATCGCTCCTAACGTTAATAAAGAGTAATTTCAGCTATAATGCTGGCCTCAGTTACCTTAGGTAGTTCTTCATTCTGGATAGCATAATCAATGTCCATCTACTCCAGATGAAGAAGAACTCTCTCCTTCCAAATCTTATAGATATCACCCCTTAATTCAAGAATTTCACAACTTGTATTGGAGAAACTAACAGTTTGAATAGTTGCATAATTTAAATATACATGCTACTTATCAATAAATAAAGGTGAACAAACTACATATATATTGTACCGATGTAAACATATCTTAAAAGATATAAATCAAATGATATAAAATTGCATATGGGCTAAATTTTTAATTCAAACATATTTATGTTAAACTTTTGCTAAAACTATCAAATTATATTCTAATTCCTAATACCTATAGGAAAATTAGAAAAAAAAACAATTCGATATTTCATCCTAATTATTCATTCCAATATAATAAAAATACCTACAGGATATAATTTATTATATTAAAATAATTAACTACAATTAAATATCTCAGCTCTTTATATGATTAAATACATAAATATATAATTTTATATAATTAGGGTTGTTGTGACAAAGCCTTAATAGTTAATCACTAAAATATTTTATCTAAAATTCCATTCACAATGCAAAATATGGACATTATAATTATGTCATAATTTAATTCATGTTGAAAATTTATATAAATATGATTTCAATGAATTATAAATCAGAATGTAAGCTTCAGTTCAGTTACTATGCGCGCCATGTGGATGCATGTTAAAGCCTCTACAATTGCATCAGAATTTTGCTTTTAATAAACAAACAAAACGATGTTGTTTGGTGAAAGGTCTTTTTTAACCTCCAGCTGGGTCATAATGACCCGGTTCATCACCCGCCAGATACCAAACAAAACTAGATTAAAAATACACCATAAAATTTATTTTTTTAAATATAGCGACACTTCTAAAACACTTAGCTGAATATTTTTACCTTTAATCGAAAGATTTGAAAACAGCTCTAAAATGAAAATTTTCAAATCTGAAATTTTTTCCAGAACTCGAAATTCTCCAAAAACTAAAATAAGGTAGAGGTTATTCTGCTCTCATGCCAAATGTATAAGAGCTTATTCAACAGTAATATACATTAGAATAAAAAATAAACTGAATTGGGAAGAAATCTAAATACCTCCTGCCATTGATGTTTTTGCTCAGAAAGAAGGCGTTTTTAGAATTCTTCTAAGCTTTCAGTTCCAAAATCAATGGTGTATATTTTTAAAAAAGAGAAGGAGCTTAAGGACCTCAAAAGTGTGCAAGAAATACATATATCAATGTGCTCCCATCAAGCCCACTAATACTTACCTCAAAAATAGGACATTCATGTCCATTAACTACAAACATTGAACCATTTATGGGTATTAAAGTAAAACAAGCAAGTCACGATCATGCACTACTTCATTCAACCTCCATCTTCTTCATTCTTCAATTTCCTAGTTTCCATCACTAACAAACAAATCAAACACCTTATGAAACATGAAATTAAGATCCAATTCTTGCTTTAGACCAAACAAACACTTAGAATACATATAAACATTAACAATAACATAACTCTAAGCCTATACACATGATAATCATCTAATAAACACTTAAAAACACATTTAAACATCTAGCAAAGCATAGTATAATTTACGCATATCAACTCCTTTAACTTCTAGACACTTCCATATGATTTCCTTGGTTACTGTATCATAACCTTTCTCTAAGTCAATAAAAACCATATGTAGGTTATGCTTTGTTTCCTATAAAATCACATTAATTTTCTAAAGAGATATAAAGCTTTTGTCGTAGACCTTCCTGGTGTGAAACCAAACTGGTTCTCTAAGAAAGATACATTCTTTCTCTTTCTTTTCTCAATCACCTTCTCCAATAACTTCATAATGTGACTAAGTAGTTTGATTCCTCTATATTTGTTACAACTTTGTATGTCCCCTTTGTTTTTGTATAGAAGAATTAGCATATTAAGTCTCCACTCATTTGACATTTTTGCAAACTTAAGGATCGCATTAAAAAGATCGGCTAGCTAAGTAAACCCTCTTCGCTTAGGCTCTTCCAAACCTCTATGGGCATCTTATTGGGCCCTAATACCCTTACATTATTTATCTCGCTCGAAGAATTTTTAAATTTCTTCCCTTATGATTTGCCAACAATAAGTAAAGTTACGACACCTTTCTACCATGCTAAGATCATCTAAAGAGATGTTGTCCTCTATGCCTTCATTAAAAAGGCTATAGATGTATCTCTGCCATCTTCTGTTGATGTCACTTTCAACCATGAGCACTTGCTCTACTTCATCTTTATACATCGAACTTCATCTAAGTCTCTCACTTTCCATTCCCTAGCTCTTGCCAACTTAAATATATCCCTTTCTCTATTTTTCGTTTTCAATAGTTGGCATAATTTCTGGTAAGCTCTACTTTTAGCTTTTTAGACTATCTTCTTCACCTCTTTCTTTTTTAGTTTGTAACTTTCTTTATTAACTACCCTCTTTACCTTTAAGGTTCTATCTAAGTACCTATACGATTGTGTATAGTGACAACATAAGTCTTTGTAAACGTGTGAATATTGAAGAATTTTAGTTCTAGTCATGTGGAGTTACACAACCGTGTATATTGATATACATGGTCAATTATGTTACACATGTAAATCTCCATACCTGTGTGAAATCACAAATTTAGGTACTTTTGGAGATACACGGTCATTCCATGTAAATTAACAGTGTATAACAGAAATCCTAGTTTTTACTATAAAAGGATAAGAGCGGAGGCAAAACAAAGGAGTTGAGTTATTAAGCAATTTTAGGTCATAAGAGATATAAAGAGGCTACATTTATGATCAAGGGACGAGGAAAACATGAATATAACATCAAGATATTCGATAGATAACAACATTAAATCTAAACTTGCAAGAAGATTTAATGGAAGAAAAAGTTAGAATTATGATTTCTTTGTTTTCTATTAGTTTTTTTGCATATTGGTTATTGATTTTTTTTCTATGGATAAGAACTAAACTTGTTTAGTGTCTAGGTAAGATGAACCCTAAATAGTGATAACAATATGATTTGGTCTTTTTTTTAATGTAGTTATATTGATTGATTTATTATGATTCAATAATGTGTTTTATTTTTTCTAATATATCCGAAATAATAGTGCATGATTTCATTTCATATGATTGAGATTAAGAAATCTTCTTATATGAATAGATTTGCCATAATTAGAAGAAGTTGCATGCAAACCTTGAGAGGTAGATATAAATCCTCTAGATCAGGATCAAACCTAGTAGCAGATTCACAAATCCATAAACCAATCTTAGGGGTTGTAACTATAATGATTTCTATTAATCAATTAAGGGATTAGTTGTGAATAGTTTTGAGAAAGATATTAACATAAGATAGGAATTTTCTCAGTCTAATATTCAATAATATGATTGCATGATAAATGGTTAATAATTAAGGATTTTTAGCAATATTGTTTTAATTTTTTTAGTTTAATTTTTAACTAAAATCCATAATCTAATTCGTAGGCTAAATAATAGAAAAGGGTAACTACTAATACTTACAGTTTTTGTGGTATCGACCTGTACTTGCTTGTGCTAGTTACAGCTACACCGTACTCTTGCAATATTAATAAAACCTATAAATCGGTAGACATAGGCAATGATTGTTTTCCAAAATCCATAAATCAGTTTGCATTCTCTCTTCCTTATTCTTTAATTTATTGTTCAATTTTTTAGTTAATTTATATCATGCAATTTCCTCATCTTTATTTACATTGATTATTGTTAATTTAGTATATTATTTAGAAAATTTGTTGAATTTTTAAATACCCAATTCACTCCTTCCATCCTAGGTGTCATTAGAGAATAACATATTTTAATGGATTTCTCCTTTTTAGCAAACCAACTGATGAACTCTAGCTATACATTTCTCCATCGACATTCCTTTTAATTCTTTATTCAATTTCATTCTCTTCTCTAGTTCATGTTACGTTATGTCGAGTTAGGGCGATGTTTAATAGTAAGAGGAATGAGTATTAGAAAATCAAAATCATAGGGAAGTTTTTGATAGTTTTTAAAAGTAAGCAACTGTAGTATCCCATTTTTCATATTAAGGGTTAGAACCCTAGATTTCTATAAATAAGAAATAGCATCGAGAAATTAGGAAATGCATTTCATGCTCATGCATAATATAAGCATACAAACACGTGATTATTAAAGTTTGCACACATTACAATGACTGTTCATGCACTTAATTGACATTTTCTGGGTATAATTAATTTTTAAATGATTATGATGTGAATATTGAATATTTTGTCTTAAAAATTGATTTGGTGATTATAATTATTGATTTAGATTTTTTGGTAAAAATTAGGAAATTTTTGGTAATTTTAGACTAGGAAAAATGTCAAGTGGTAAGATAATTGATTTATGATAGTAGAAATAAGTGACAAATGACAATAAAAATAATTGACACATGGCTTTAGGATTTAATGACAAGTTTTATAAAAAATTAGGAGACAATTGGATTAAAAATTTTGGGACAAATGGACCAGAGATTAAATGATATTGGGTACAAAAATCAAAAGACATTAGCATTATTAACCTTGTTAATTAAGAGGTAAATGTCATGACACTTGTCATGACACTTATCAAGCTTTTTAACCTAAGCCTTTAACCCATCATCCCACGATATACACTTACACAAGAACATCATCTTTCATTTTTCTTCTTCTGCTACATGCTTTCTTCATTTTTCATTCCCCCATTTACGAAACACTCTCACCACTACTCACTAAGTCGAAGCCTGGCTTAAATCTTGCACTTGCTACTCCAACAAAGATCTTTGTTACCTCTTCTTCTTGATGAAGGGCCAATCTTTTCCATTTTGCTTTTAAATATGCTGATGATCATATGATGCTTGGAAGCTAGGGTTAAGTTGTGATTTGAAGACCTTGAAATCAAACAAGTAAGTGTAAAGCACTGTTCTTTATGGTTTATTAAATAACAATTTTTATGATGATAGTTAGAGCTTGAATGATCATAAAATGGTGAATAGTATATGCTGAAACGTGGATGAGAATCATAGGTATATTCATGTCTTGTTTGTACGTATGTGATGATTAATAATCCATAAGTTGTTGTAGAGATGTTTTTGAGATAGAATGATCATTCTAATGGTGTAGAAAGAATGCAGAAATTTTAATAAATGAATGGATATTTCAATACTCTATTTTTGATGTATAATAATAGGGGTTTTATTGGTTGTTATAGAGATGAACTAAAATGAGTTTGAAGTTAATAAAAAGGCAAGTGTAGTGTTTTGAAAAGAGAAGAACTAGGATGATAGTTTAGAGATAAAATGAAGGTGATAATATAGTTGAATACATGTTGAAACATTGACGAATGTATGGATATGTTTGATGTCCTGTTTTTGTGGTTATGATCAATAATCTTGTATGACTTGTTTTGTGGATGTTTTGAATTGGAATAGAGGTGAGAAAGAAGAGGAATGATATAGAATGATAAACTAAGTATAAGATGGTTTGGATGTAACATATAGGAGTTGAAAATCTGGAAAATTGGAAGATGAATTACTAGGATTTTCGGATGTGAATAACCCACGATCATAGGAATGCGTCCACTATCATAGGAAGTGCAGAATGTGCTGGAAAGTTTCTACTGGAATAACCCACAATCATGGGAAGTCATCCACGATCGTGGGAATGGCTTTTACGTGAATTATACTTCTTTTAGGTGATGTTTGAACCATCTATTGTGAAGGTACTTTACTATAATGCATTTAGGTTTGAATGAAGCTTAAAATGAACTTAGTTTGATGATGAATAAAGTGATTAAATGTTGATATGTTTAGGGTGATAATTGAAGCTATAACTTAAGAATGGATTGTTAAATATCAAGTATTTAAATATAGAAATTTGGAGATATTATAAGAATGAAAGTGATCCTATGAATGCTAATATGATTCAAAATACAAATGATGTATGTTAAGTAAAGATGATTGAGAATTTGGATATTATATGATCTTATAATGCTAGAATAACCTTGGTGAATGATTGATTGAGGAAATTTAGAACAATCAAATATACTTGAGGTATGAACCTAAGTGTAAACTAGATACATCTAAGTGATAATGTTAGATGATCATGCAATGTGAATTAAGGATACATACCTGGAATAGTCAAATTGAGCATACATTATATCTATATATATATATATGATTAAATACTTATGTGATTGAGCAAATTAGTAATGTGTAAATGTGTGTATTGCATCATATAGAAGTGCAAATAGAACAACCGCATCCAGACATTATTGAGATATCGAGGCAATAACTATTTGGAGCATACTGTGAGTAACTTAGATGTTCTCACTAAGATTGTCTATTTTGCTTAAATGTCAATTATTGAATTATTATTGATGTAAATGTGTTAATTCTGGACATTGATTGTCTGAGGCATTTGATGTATGAGAATCATATTAGAAGTACTTATTATATGTGAATCTGATATAAATAAGTGTACTCAACATAATTGTTGAATGCCAAACTTTGGCCAGATGAGAATGTGAAAGTGAATGTGTAAATTGAATATAAGTGGTTGATTAAATATATGAGATTTGATGCATTTCATTACATGAATGTATGATCAGATAAAGGTAGTTATGATCAAACTTGTCAATAAAAAGGAGCTTAAAGCTCAGAATGTGATAAAAGCCTCTAGCTCACTATGTAAAATGAGCCTGGTATCTCTAACTGATAAGAAACAGTTATTAATGAGGCCAGCATCTACAATGAATATGAGACAGTTAAAAAGGCATTCGGTCACAATAACGTAATAATTGAATGTGAGTTACATGTACATTGCATATATACATTTGATATGTATGTTTTAAATGATTGAAATAAATTGTTTGAATTGTTATGAATGAGAGATGTGAAATACGTGTACAAAATGATATTTGATGTTATATGATGCATTTTTGTGAAGTGATGCGCCATATGTGCTAAGACTTATCTGCAAATGGAATGTGAATTGTGAACTATTCTGTGTTTGGTATGAGTGAGTCATCGATGATGGTTACTTTACTGAGTTCGCAAAACTCATCAAAATTGTAACATGACTTTTTAGGTACGAGGGAGGAGACTTAGTTACTAAGACAATTTAGAAGAAATCCAGTACTACTTTTAGATTCGAGAAATAGCTTAAAGGTCGGTCAGCTGAGACTAAAGAATTAGATAGAGTTTTTGTATAATTCCTTTTTCATGTAGAATGTGTGAAAGAGCAGTATCCTATCGTAATTTTGATATTGTATATATATGGATTGTGTAGTGTAATACTATAATGTGCATTATGTTTTATGAAATGAATTGAGGAATTGAGTTTCAGATATCGTGTTATTCGCGTTTTATATTATGATGCCATGACATAAGTGAATGCGAATGTTCTAGTGCACTATTTCCATCGGGCATGTGCTTGAACGTTTGAGGGACGTACGAGCACGTGTCGAATAGGAGTGGGGTACTACAACAACACTTTAATAATTTGTCAAATCATATGGAAATTTTATGAATTTAACCCTTAAATTTAAAACTACATTTCTTTTGCTTAAAAAATCCTAAAAAATGTGATTTTTAGGTTTAAAGGATTCCTTTTAACTCTATAATATAAAGAACTAATCATAAGATTGAGACTGTCATATTGCAGAGAGTCTTTTAATTTTTTGAATAAAATAAAAAATTATAATATCACACTACAAAGCCTATTAGCGGAGCACATGAAAAAAAATCAAAACCATGGCTCAGGTCCAAGAGGATCTAATAACTCACTAAATTGAGCAAATATTCTAAAACCTAGATCCTTAGATTGAAGTGGGTTTCTAACTTCCTAGTTTTAAGATAAAAACCTAAGATTATGATCTTTAAATTTAGAAGAGTCATTTAGATCTTGTATATAAAGATGAAATCCTAAAACTATAAGCTTTAGGCCTAAAAGGGTTATCTTGCTCTTTGTTGGTGCTTATATTATTCAAGTATGATATTTTAAGTAATTCTTCAACTCTCCCATCTTTTTAACAAAACTATAAAGTCTAGAGATATTAATAGAACAGTTTAGACACTTCAAATAATATTAATTTTACAAAATTAAAAAAGAAGAGTCTCAAATATAAATACAAAATTTCATAATCTCAAATAGTTAGTTTCTTTGTTATGTAAATCAATCGTTGTTTTAAGGTCTTTACGAGTACTCTAAGAGCTTGATTCAAAACGCTTGTTATTTGCTCTTCAAAGGGCAAGGAAGAAGTCATCTCCTTTGTTGGAGGAAATTAGCTTGTATCTTTCCCTACCCTCCCCCTTAGCTTTCACCTTAAGGGCAAGCTTTTTTCCATTACTCGAATTGCCACACCCTCCACCTATATTCGATGCAGGAGTGAAGTCTCGTCCTAATAAATCAGGATAAACCTCGCGTTTATGTAATCCCATAAGTGGTCCAAAAAGGATCCAAATGGAAATCCTTTTCAGGTGGATCCTAGATTCTACAAGGCGACTTAAGTTTTTCTTTATAGCTTTTAATATAACTTTATTAATAACCAGGAAGATCTAAACAAATAAGTTAAATAGAGAAAATAACACATCTCAAACAATTAGATCTTTTAGGTTTGATGATCTAATGTTCTAATGTTCTTTTGAACCAAATCATTTTATTATTATTACACGACCTTTTACATACTCTTAACGTAAATATCACAGTTTGAAATTTTGACACCCAATTGTTAACTAGAAAAGATGATACTCCTTCAAAACATTTGAAAAAGCTTTGATTTCTCTAAAATTCTTGCCATTTTACTGATTATCTCTTAATGTGGTTCGATTATTCTGACTTCCACTTTAGCATAGTGCTGCAATTAAGGCTTTATGAAAACTCCACTGGATATTTGGAAAGAAACTACCAGACCTCCTTTCTCCGCAATGTTGTCGTAGTCATGATTACGTCATAGAATGGTGCAACGATTGATTCAAAGAGTCAAATTCAAAGCCGCCAACTGTAAGTTACAGAGAAGAAATACGAAATCAGATCTTCTATTCTAATTATGATGTTTTTATCATATTCTATTAAATTTTATCCACATATTTATATAAACTCTATATAAATATATGGATGAAATTTAATAAAACAGAGTTAGAACATATTAACTAGAACAGAAGATTTAATGTAAGAAAACACGCCTTTGTTTGGCAGTCTCCCCTAACTAATATCAAATGGTTCGTAAGCCAAACTTGAAAGGGATAAAGCATGCTTAAAAAAGGCGCATAATCCATCTGAATTCGAACTTTATTCTTTCTTTTTGTTTAACTATTAAACCACATAAGAAGCAGAAAATATGCACCCACAAGAATCAATCCTACCCCCGAAATTTTTAGTCCAGTATGTCAGATTAGGCATATGAAACAGCTGCCTACATCACTGTGTAATACATGAATTACCAAATAATTAAAAGAACCTCACAAGCTTAATTTTCCTTTGGTAATCAGCTGCTTATGAACAAAATGAAACAACTTAACTGATGAGGCATTTATGACACTGGTCAACATTGTTCTACAATTACAGCACTCATGGCAGTGCTGCACAAGAAAATACTTGCGAAGAAAAGCTTAATGATACTTCAATCACCGAAACAAATTCTAAAAGGTACATGTTGGCATATCCAATTTGATAACAAAGAAGTATCAATTTCACGTGTAAGTATTAACTGGCAGCTGTTTTGCAAGTATTGATACCATCCCTGCAGTCATTGGTAAGATCATTGAATGTCTCGACCTGCTTTTTACCTCTCAGGAAGACTTCAGTATCAACGGAGATCCTCATATAACCATCGAATTCTACTGGAATTCCTTTGCTTAGTTTTGTTGTCTCCGAGTACCACTCACTATTCTCATCCCAAAGATACTTGTACTCGTCAAGAAAATGAGTAGTATACTTATCTTTTAAAGGATCAAAGAAGGATGTGTCAGGTTCATTCGTTGCAATGTAGACGTTCCTACCATCTTCAATTTTGTCAGCCAAGGTTGCAAGAAGCACATCAGGCGAAGTATCTGCGGCAAGATTGGGCCAAAGATCTTTGTTCCTTGCTTTCTCCCCTCTCTCAACATGAACTGCGTCATAATCCCAATTTAATCTCGAAGCAATTGCTGACACAATATCCATTAACCTCCTAGATTTCCATATTAAATGCCACGGCCTTTGTACGACAGACTCTGTCTCTCCCTCACAAACTCTATACCAGTAGTTATCAGGTTCAACAGATCCAAACTTCCTCATAACTAAAGTATCTTTCACCTCCAAAAGCTTCATAGGTGTCACTCTAAAGTCCTCTACAAGATGAAGACTCAATCCATCCTTCTTCTGCCATTTGTTCCAATCATCCCAAAACTGAGCTTGGTCCAACACAGATGCTGCTTCATTCAAGTGCTCAAAATCAAAATAAAACCTGAAATCCTTCCCCTCTTCATCCTGATTCAAAGAACTATACATTGAGTTTAAACAAATAGTCAAATCCATAATCAGTGTTCTATTCAGGTACTGCGCTTCACCTAGTGCACACAAGAAACTCCACAAGTAGTGATTCATACTCTTGCATCTATCACCACCGCCACTATAAATCAAATATCTCCCCCTGCTAAATGACTTTTCCGACTCAACCACTGGAAGTGAATCATTAACAGCTTCTCCAACAACAGGCAACAATGACAATCCTGCATCTTGCTTTGTAGCTGTTTTCTCAAATCCGGCTCTCTCATTCTTCTTCTTCCTCTTCCTTGCATTGATACCTGAATGGTACTCCCCAATATGTTCAACGCTAATGGTACAATTCTCTGACCTAGATATGACAAAGCGCCTATAGTCCTTATAAAATGCGGCAGTCTTCCCTTCCTTAGGCCTAAACCTCCATGCCATGTCACAAGTGCTAACTTCAGCCCCAGGAACTGCTTTTCCAAACCGATAAAAATGTATGTCCTTGAAGTACTCAATTGCCTTTCTCATCATCAAATGAAACACTTCTGGGTCCTTGCAATCAATAGGGCCTTCACAATTCTCCGTATTCATTTCTGGGGTCCTACCACTTTGATCACCACTGTTGCCACTTGATTTGTCCACATCAGTAATATTGATAAAAGTAGCAAAAGCCGTCTGGTTAGCGGCCATGAAGTCCTCTCCAGTTTTCACCACAGTGTTATCCGAAATGAAAGTGGCATTCGAGGTAGATGTGAGGAATGTGGTTATTTTTGTTGAAGGGTGAAACAGTGGGTCCTCAGGTTCATATGTAGCCGCAATAATAGTGAAAATTAGGACTCCCAACACAAACAATGTGAAGCAAAGATTGCCAATCACGGCTAGTGCATTTTGACCTAGATTTTCAGGCCTAAAACTTCCAGCTCTGGACAGCCTAGAACGGCCTAACATTCTCGTCCTTGTAGCGAATGAACCACAATACTCTAAAAGTTGAACGGAAACCTATAAGCCATTAAAAGAAAAATCAAATGACCCAGATGGCTAAAATGCAGGAACCAACTAACAGATGGAAGGCGTTTTGGATCTATAAATGAAACGGCCATACAGATCCTTATCCTTTAAAGAGCAAGACTTAATGAACCGAACTACCAGATCACAGCAGGAAAAGATTTGTAAGAGATCCGATAAATAAGAAACAGTGAAGACAAAAGATGCTAAAATGAACTCACCTTCAAGTTGAAATATATGGAATCAAGCAAACCCAGTCAGGAGGGAGAACTGGTAAGCTGCGTTACCGAACGAGGCGTAGTGTGTCTAGTTGAGTGGGTAAAGGCAGTGATGTGAATGACTGATTGTGAAGTCAAAGGATAGCTTTATGCGGTGATTGATCATATGAATCCTGTAGAACTAAAAAGACATGAACCGCGCTTGTGATGCTTCCACGTGGAAGACTACGGACGGCACTGATTGGTCTAACGGTACTGTATGTGTAGGTGAGTTAGAGGCAGCGATTGTGAGGCACCGACTGAATGTTGCGTTAGAAAAATAGAAAAAGAGAAATGTAACAATGAATGGAAGCTTCAGGAGCAAAGCCTAACGCATCTAAATATGTTTTCACTTTTATGGCTGGTGAGGCTCCGATTTCTGTATTAAAATTAGTTGGAAACCCATCTGGTTCAGTTTGCTTAACGATGAGAAACATAACAGGTTTGAGAGATGCAGTTGTTTCAATGGCATCGTCGGAATGTCAAATATCATTTTGAACTCGCAAGGAACGGAAGCTGAATTCATATTATTGCACTTGCTCATCCTCCCACAAGGTTTCTACCGAAATTTTACCTTCGGAAAGATCACACACCTTCCAGCCTAAAGCATTCCATATATTAGGTTACCGGTAAAGCAAATTGATATTCACGACTACAAGCATGTACTAGATGTCCTACAGTTCTCATTGTATCAATGTAGAGATGATATAAGTGGCAACAGATTTTTCTTATATACATTATATAACAAATTGTACAGCCACATTATCTCAAAAAGATTAGCTTTACGCTAGTTAAATCTAATCCACTATGCTGCTACACTTTCGTTCTGATTTCCTATGGAGACACAGGTTCAGCAACAGAGTTTTAACTGACCAAAGAAAACAACTCAGATTAAAACCCTTAGTGAGGAATTAAAGCCATAGGCATCATGTAGAATTATCCTGGGAAGATGTACAAGATTCAACCTGGTACTGGACTTGGTTCATGCTACCTTCCCTACTTCTTTGAACCATGTCTTCTAATAATCTCTTTGCAGTTTCTGCAGCTTTATCAGCACCATCAACCCTCATAGCAATATCATATACAATTTTCTCCAGAACTGACGATGTCAATCTCTTCTCCTGAGGAGTATCTCTCAGCAGGTCTAGGAGAGTTCGAGCTCTTCCCCGAGCTTCACATGTCCCCTCTACTGTTAGTCGCAGAAGGCCCGGAATTGCACCTTCATTAAGAATGAGATGTCGGTACTTATCTCGGCAACTCAGGCAAAGGGAGAGCAAAGCTCCAACTGCATGTTCTGTACTAACAAGTGATCCATCTTCAACAGTCTCTACTAGAGTTAAAATCCCACCATCAGACTCTCTGATGGCAACTCGCCCCTCCTCAGTTTTGGAAAGAATCTCAAGTAATGCAGAAGCTTTCTCCGCAAATTTTGAATATTTCTTACATTCTTTGAGGAGGTTGATGAGTGGAAAAACTGCTTTAGCATCCATAAGTGGATAAGAATTATTAGCACAGGTCGAAAGATTGTGTAAAGCTGTGACAGCATCAACTCTTCCCTGAACACTCCCAGAGCCAAGGATCTGAACCAGAAGAGGTGCAACCCCTGAGGCTACAATAGTTGGTTTATTAGGTTCTGCAGCTGACAGTGTCAAAATTGCAGCAGTTGCTAATTCCCTTAAACTACCATAGCGGAACCTGAGAAGTTCCACAAGAGGGGGGATTGCACCAGCAGCTACAATCTTGACCTTGTTTCTGATATGGATTAGAAACCAGAAAAGTACTGAATGAGAAGTATTTATTATGCTATATGCTAAAGATGCAATAAAATTGAGTCAGGGAAAAAGAGCTAGGAAAATAGGCACATTCATGTTTCTTATAGGGTAGTGGAAACAATCACATTCACATGCAGCAGAAAACAAATTAAGAAATAAAATCAAATATAAAATGTTTGGTGCAGTAAGGTGATCAACCATCCGTCTTTTGTTAAAAAAATGGCTACATACGCAAGTTTCGTTGTGGTATTGTTACTGTTCTTAAAACCCCCCTTGTACTCTGAATTTAATACCAAAGGCCATGTTTTGATAAATAATCAAATAGATCATTTTCATAATATTTTATCAGTAATAAAAATATAATATATTTTGTCAAATTATGCAATAACTATTAGAAAACGACCTCGTTTACTAATTATCAAAACCAAAGGACCTTCGACTAAATTAAAAAATAAGGGAACTTTTAAAAAACAACCACAACCAAGGTGCACATCAAAACAGTTTGGTTTTGGGGAAATCGCCAACAATAATTCAAAGATGTGTCCATCGCAAAATAAAGAACACTCAGTTTAAAAGTGGAAAATGAAAAGGGCTTACTGTGATTAAGGAAAACAACTTAAACTCAAAGGGAACAACATCAAAGCAGTCCAGTTTCGGTGGACCTACCAACAGTAGGAACCCAGAAGATATTAAAGCTGGCATTAGTTCAATTTCTTTGATCCCTAATCTTGGATGATAAAAACATAAGAAGAAACTTTCAGAGATTGAAAAACCAAAATAGCAGCTTTCAAGTACACTGTTTACCCTTGATATTCTCAAGAATTTTTAAAACCCATCTCCTTCTGTAGCCAATTCCACATAATCAAACTGCAGCCCTAGAGTCCAACTTCTACCCCTCTGCCATAGATTAATTTTCTTCCGTCGTCTCTTCTTTTCCTCCATAAAATATTATAGACAGAAATCTCAGAGTAGCCGTATAAAAGTAGAACCTTTAATATTTTTTTCTACCACGTCAAGCAAAAGAAGTGAAATCTTTACCAACCCCTGGACCTTAAAAATCGTTTCTTTCCATTCTTAGCACCAAGTTCAAGCAATTAACTCAAGAAAGCAATACAACAAACATATCTTACCCACTATTAGAATACACACAGGAACTGAAGCACATACACATAACAAAGAAATGAGAGAGAGAGAGAGAGAGAGACCGTTCATTTCTAACGGCAAGATTGAGAAGGGCAAGGAGAGAAGCCTCACGGGCATGGAAATTAGGAGAGGGAAGCATCAAAACCAGCGGCGGAATCACTCCGGCAGCGGCCAATCTTGAGCGAGTCTTGGCAGACGATTTTCTCACGAGCTTTCTTATACCTCTGGCTGCTTCAATTTGGGCATTTAGATCTCCTTTCAAAAGATTGCCGGATAATTCCATAATTTGGGTATGCTTCATCTGGTTCCATGCCTCTTCTTCACGGTCTATTCCACCAGAAACTGCAGCTGTCGCTGTTGTCTCTTCCTCCTCCTCTTCTTGTCGCATTCTCTGCTTTTCTGTGTGCGCTTAAGCTAAAAGCTTTTTCTATTCGTCGGTTTTTGATGCTCCAGGATTCGGGCCCTCCCCGTGCCCGAAGCCTTCGCAATCATAACTGGAAGCCAAAATTAATGTTGTAATTTTTTTTGTTTTTTTTAATTCAATAAAACAAAATTTGTTTTCTTGACTTTCTATTTTTTATTTTCTATTTTTTATTTTAGTTTTTTATAAAAATAAATTTTATTTTTTAAAATTTTATAGTCTGATTTTATTATTAATATAAATTATTTAAATAATTCAATAAAAAATTAGTTTACTTGACTTTCTATTTTTTATTTTTATTTTTAATAAAAATAAATGTTAATTTTTTAATTTTTATTGTCTGATTTAATTATTACTATAAATTAGTTAAAATAACAAATTGTTAAAAATTAAAACATAATAAAATTGGTTACTTATTTAACTTATAAAATTAATTTACCTGTCATTTTTATTTAGTATTTTTATAATTAATAATAAAAGTGTAATTACATAAACATTAATAAAAATAATTTTTTTTTAAAAATAAAATCAAAATCCTCATTAGACAAATAATAGTGAAACCAATTGACCTAAGCTTTTCATGATTCATAAAAGTAGCTTTATGTTCAAAACTAATTAGACAACTTACAAAAATTTAAAGAACTTTCGTATGCAAGATTATCGTGAAATAAATAATAAGAATTCAAAACTTTTATATTTTTTGTTTAATAAACACAAAAATTACAAAGTCTTTTTATTTCAATTTTAATATCCTTTATTCATTTAAGTTATAGTTATATCTTCTAATTAGTTATTAGGCTCATCATTTATTTGTAAGTTAAAAATACAAACTAGCCCAACCATTTCACTAAAGGTCTAAATTAATCACTACCGTTATTTCTAGCATCACTCTGTACCCTAATATTTACAAACTAACACTTTTTTTTAAACCTAAAATCTAACTCTATTAGGTTTTTATTAGGTTCTCATTATTGAATCATTCATTCATTCAATGCAACCTATCAACTAGGTGACAAAGTCCTACTAAATATTGGTGTGAAATTTTAATTAAAAATAAAAATTTTAATTAATTATATAATTGTGTAATATGTGAAAAATATTATATTATATTTTTTCTTTGTTTCGATTCTTTAACCACTGACTCCTTATTTATGAACAATTATTATGACCATGGATTCTCAACCTCTACCACCAATAATAGATCAAATTGTTGATAGACGGTAACAGAAACTAAAAGTTGTAACTCTATTATCACCACTCATATGCCTTTTAAATTGAAGGATTCAGGGAGCTTTACGATACTCTGCATAGTTAGTAACTTGGAATTTGTCAACTGCCTGTGCCACTTAGGCGTAAGTATTAATCTTATTCCTTTGTCGATCTTTAGGAAACTAGAGCTAGGTGATGTGGAGTCAACTTTGATGCTCGTTCAGTTGACAAATCAATCCATAAAGAAACCGTTTGGTATGGTAGAAGATGTTATAGTGAAAGTGGACAAAATCATTATTCCTGTGGATTTCGTGGTACTAGACTTATAAGAGGATATGATCTGTACACTAATTCGTGGACAACCATTCATGAACATTGGGAGAGTGCTGATAGAGATTTATGAAGGTAAATTGCTTTTTTGAATTGGTGATGATCATGTGTAGTTCAATATAAATAAATTCTTGAAACATTTGAAAGAAAGTTATTTACACTTAGTGATTAATGATACAGAAATACTTAAGATACTCACTTTAATTCATATATGATTTTAGGTACAATTTGGAAGCAAGGAAATTAAAGTGAGTTAAAAGCACTGCATTTGGATCGATTTTCGAATATTAATTTTCACTTGTCTTCATAGAGCAAGAAGAAGAAAAGTAGAAGGCAAGGAAAAAAAATGTCAAAATACAAAGAAGAGTGCTTGCTAGAAAATTTTTTAAAAAAAGCAGCCAAGGAAGAAACAACAACACATTAAGGAGCAGTGGACAAACAAAACGCAACGCAACGCATATGTTGCGTTTTGCATTGAATGCAAGCGTATGCCTTCAACGTAATGCATATGCAACGTTTAATGCTTAGGTTTTTAAAGTGAGAAAAAGAGTGACGGTGGACCAGAAAAGGGAGGAGGTGAAATCGACGCCGACAACCCGGGTTAAGTGTATTTTTTAGTTTTTGTTGTTTCTTTCTCTCGTTAGAAATTGATTATGTTATCTTATGTTAATTGATTTTGTTTTTATGTATGGATAATCATATTTTCGTTATTGTTCGGTTATTTGTGTATGAACCCATAAGGTATTGTGAAATGATGATTTTAATGCGTTCATTAAATCGTTTGATTACATACCCATTGCTAGAATTTTGATATAATTCGTAATTGTTATGTTGAAATTCATGTGTAGTGACTAATGATTCGTAATCATTAGGGATAACATGACCTAGGTTAAATGACGCATCGTATGTGGTTGTTGCCTTGATTAATAGGTTTTCCTAATTCATAATGCTACTGCCTAATTAAATCTAGAGATCGTATCCTAGGTTATTTGATGGTTAGGTTTAATTAATGATCGTATCTTGATTAAATAAAACCTAGGGAAAAGTTGGGTTAATTATTAACCAACTATTAATAGTTGTTAGGAAAGGTTTGAGAACGACAAATCATTGAATTATGCTTAATTAGGGTGTAGGCCGAGATTAAACCAAAGAATCGAATCCCTACCGAATTCCCCAATTTTACCATTTTTTGTATATTTTCATTAATTTGTTTTTATTAGTTAGTTTCATTTTATTTTCTTATTCCAAAATCCAAGTCCCCCCTGGCCGCCCCCTCCCCCCATTTTTCCTAAACACCGATTAATTTCATTTCATAAGGTAACCGAACACTCCATGTAGGATCGACCTAGACTCACCACTACTACAGTAGTAGTCTAGTTATTTTCTTTTGACTAGCATTACGACGTGTTGTTAGAATCCTACAAGGATTTATGAAAACTTAAGAATGAGAAAAATAATCTTGTTGAGCTTATGTGATGAGTTTAAGAGTTTTGGAGGTCATTTGATTGTGGAGGAACAAGTAGCAATTTTGTTGATGACTGTAGGGCATAGTGAGACAACTAGAGTCAATGCAGAACGCTTTCAACATTCGACTTGGACAATTTCTAAGTACTTTCGTAAAGTCTTATATGCAGTTCATTGTCCTGTAAAAAGAGTTATTACTCCACCATCTTTTACTAATACACCTTTTGAGATTTAACATAATTCAAAATTCTTTTCATATTTTTAGGTACATTCATATATTTAATTACTATTTTAATTATGTCCTTATGATTAATAATTATTTTAATATATATTTTTAATTTTTAGGATTGCATAAGGGCAATAGATAGTACACATATTGATGAACATGTTCTGATCGATGAACAAATACCATACAAGGGCAAAATAATTAATCCAACCTAAAATATTATGTTTTGTTGCTCATTTGATATGTATTTTATATATGTAATGACTAGATAGGAAGGTACTGCAAATGACTCTCGAGTTCTTTTAGAAGTAGTGACAAATCCAACGAATCAATTCCTATGCCTCAAGGTATTATATTATTTTAAATGAACATAGTAATTATGATTTATTTTTAATATCTTTTTGTTAATATTATATTTTTCTATGTTAGGTAAGTACTATTTGGATGATTCAGGCTACATTAATATGCCAAGATTTCTTTCACCATACCAAGGTGAAAGATATCATTTGCGAGATTATAGAGGCTGAGGAAGACCTCAAGGTCTACATGAATTGTTTAACTACATGCATTCTTCATTAAGAAATGTTATTGAAAGATATTTTGGCATTCGAAAAGCAAGATTTTCTATATTTAAAAACATGCTGGATTATGATATGAAAAAACAAAAATACATCGTTATTGCTTGTTGTTTTATAAATAATTATATTCAAATGTATAGACAAAGCTATGAATTATTTGTCAATTATGCTAAAAATGAAGAATAAAATAGGGAAAGTGAAAATAAAGATGTAAGTTCTCAAGCCGAGTATAATATCACTTCAACAGAACTTTGAGGTATGTCTTGAAAGGGAGACGAAATTGCTAGATGAAATTGTAAATGATAGTACTATTATGTTTTCAAGAATTATAATATGATGGACATCTTTTATTAATTAGAATGACAATATAATTTTCTAATTTATATAATTTTATTATATACAATTAATGTTTACTTTTTTATTTGAATATATTTTAATTTTAGCTATAATGATAATTAATTAACTCAAATATATGATGTATTATATTAAAATTATTAACATAAGAGTATAATTACAAAGATAGAAACAAGATGATAACGCCAAACTTGTTTTTTTTTAGTTTTTTATTACAAATCTTAACCAATCAAGTTTTTTATTTCAGTTTTAATATTACAAATCCCAACCAAATACGTTTTTCTTTTTTTTAGGGAAAAATAGAAAAAAAAAACTAAAAACCATAACAAAAAAACAAGTGAACCAAATGGGCCCTAAACTTTTCATATCACATATGGTTTAGGTTTGTAAGGGCTTTAATATGAACTTTTCAGATTACAAGAATAATCATATTCAAATCTAATTTTAAGGTTTCCAAAATTACAATCTCATTGTAACTTTTAGTGGATTTTCAATTTTAATTAAATCTAATTTGATTTTGGAACTTTAGGTATGCAAAATTTGCAATTTTAATTATACAATTATTTAATAATAATCAAATAATTTTAATCTAATTATAGAATTAAAGATGAGTTTGATAGCACTATTGAGAAATCTGAATCTAATCTAGCGTGTAGTGAAATAATAATGAAACCACTTTTTTTATTTCATGAAAGTCAAGATCACTTAAATTTTATAGTATGATTAGCACATAAAACATGGTAAAGCATGAATCACAATTCACACCTTATTGTGAAACTTAATCCTTTTCTTGTTGTTTCCCTTGAACCATTCCTAAAATCAGCTCATCTCAATCACTGTAACTACACATGTATCTAAACCTCCAATAGTATCTATAGAACATGTTAAGAGAACTCTACAACCATTGTAGAGAGGGTTAGGCAAGAAGTGTTATCTCCTTCGAAGCCTAAACATCTTTATAATAGGTTTTGGACTTTGTACTAATTTGATTGGAATAAAATTATGATTACAATTAACAATAATTAAAAACAAATTAGACCCAAATCAGATTCAATATCTCATATTGATTATTATTTATTAAATAGTGACCCATTAAGTTCCCAAATATGTTGACAATAGACATAAATTATAATCCTATATCATATCTAGGATTAGATAAATTAGTCCTTTAATTCATCTTTAATTATATAACTAGCAAGTTTTATCCATAGATTAAGATTGAGGTTTAATAATGCAATATGACCACACAAATATTTAGGAATATCAAATGATTTTGATTAGCCTTTTTGTTTATGTTTTTTTATAAAATTCAATCCTTTCATAATGCATGTTGTGATTAGACATAGAGCATATAATTAAGTTCTATTTTATTTGAGTTTAATCATGTTAGTTCTCTTCCATTAGTTTAATTTATGTTAATGAAATTTATAAACTATTTTACAAAGTATTACTCCATCGTGGCTAATGATTTCTTCGATCAATAATAATTGAGAATAATGAAACAATCTTCCTAATCACTTTAGGATGATAAATCATATATTGATCACTCAACTACCTTCATATAGTTCATGTTGTATTCAAAGAATAGGTCATAAGTAGTATTAAAATATAACAATCCCTATATGAGATATTTTGAAGATCTTAAGTCAAACGGTCACTCGTAGAATCATCACAATGAGAATTTTCATAGACATATAAATAATCTTCCAAATGGATTTCTCATATAAGGTTAGTTCAGTGAATTTTTTCTATAAGAAGCACCTATAAGTTCATTTAAGCATCTTTATACTTTAGTTTATGAGATTGAATACTTTCTTTACAAGAAAGAAACATAACGTGTGTTAGTATTTTATGTTATATTGATGTCCAGTCTCAATAGAATAATGAATAGGAAAAATATATTGATAATAAATAAATACAACATGAATCTCATAATTATAATCTCATAATATTTGTAATGCACACTTATTCCATAGACTTTATCATATTCATTTAAACGTATGTAAGATAAAGAATGGCTTTAAATATGTCACTTAACTATAGCTAACCAATTGGGTGTAAGGTATAAACTAATACTCTCCTATTTTCACTAAGACAAATCATTTAAGCATCTTATATCATATCACCATATGATGATTTTTCTAATATTGGAATAGTGCTTTAGTAAGAGAATTCCATAAGAGAGCAAGAGTAAACACCACTACCTTATCATCATGTGCAACTGCCCTAAGGACAAATGCATTAAGGGGGTAACATGGGCTAGCATATTATTGGCCTTTAGTGTCAAGGTCAATATTGATTTAGCTGCAAATGCATAGCATAGCTATAGATAACATAGGCATGTACAGGTCAATCTCATAAAGACAATAATACTAGTAGTTACTCTTTGTCTGTTATCTAGCCAAAGAATGAGATTTTTGGTTTTTAATTAAAATTAAAGCTAAAAATAAAATAAGATAAGATTAAACAATTCTAAACTTTGGATAAGTAGAATATGAAGAAAATTTAATATCAAATCGTAGTGTCTAGATGATGAATCCCCTACGAATCTTTGAATTTTTGACCTTTTATAATGCAATCATATTATTGATTATTAGACTGTAGAAATTCCTATCTTATTTTAATAACTTTTGAGAGGCTGTTAACAACTAATCCATCACTTGATTAATAAAAATCTTTCTAGTTAAACCTAGGATTGGTTTATCGATTTATGAATTATGCTATTAGGTTTGACCTAATTTAGAGGATTTACATTGGCCTATCTCTACGTTTGCATGTAACTCCTTCTAATTATAGTATATCTGTTCAAACAAGAGGATTTTCTATCTCAATCATATGAAATCAAATCATGCACTAATATTCTGGATATATTAGAATAAGAATAAAATGCATAATTGAATCGCAATAATCAATCAAATAATTGCGTTGAATAAAATATTAAAACATATTGTTATCGTAAACTATTAGTATAAGAATAAAACGCATAATTAAATTGCAATAATCAATCAATATAATTGCTTTGAATAAAATATTAAAACATATTGTTATCATAAACTAAGGTTCATTATACCTAGACACCAAACATGTTTAGATACTTATAGAAAATGAAATCAAAGATAAACATGAAAAAATAACAGAAAAGAAAGAAATCATAATTCTAAATCTCCCTTTTTTCTTCTATTCAATCTTTTTGCAAGTTTGGATTTGATGTAGCTTTCTATCAGATCTTTTGGTGTATTCTTTGTTTTTTCCTTGTCCCTTGATCAAATCATCGCCTCTCTAGGTCTTTTACTTTCAAAACTGTTTAATAATTTATCTCCCTTCAATTTGCCTCCGCTTACGTCCTTTTATAGTAAAATTTGGTTTTTAGGATATACACGGTCATTTACAAAAGGCGTGTGAGAGACCGTGTATAATCAAAAACACCTAAATTCATGATTTCACACTGGTATAGAGACTTACACAGGCAACATACATGGTTGTGTATATTTTGATAAACAGACGTGTAACTCTACACAACCAGAACTAAAATTCTTCAATCTTTAAATGTTTAAAGAGACATACACTTTCACTGTACATGGTGTACGTCCTTAGTTGCTTTAAATCTCCTTTTCATGCCATGATTTCATCCAAATTGTTCTCCTTTTTTATAACATCCCGTTTTTATACTAACGGTCAGAACCTTAGATTTCTGTAAATGAGAATAACAATGAGAGATTAGAAAAAAATGCATTTCATACTCATTCATAATATTAGTATACACACATGTGAATTTGATTGTTTTTACACACATTACAATGACTCTTTATGCACTCATTTGACATTTTTAGGGTATAAATGATTTTTATTAAACTGTTTAAAATGTGACTAGTGAATGAAATGTATTGAAAATTGATTTGTCGAGTATAATTGTCAACTTATAATTTTTAGTAAAAACTTAGGGAAATTCTGATAATTATTAGTATTTTTGGGAGTAAGAAAAATGCCAAGTGGTAGGACAATTGATAAATGGTAGTAGAAATAAGTGTCAAATGACAACAGAAATTATTGATAAGTGACATTAGGATTTAATGACAAGTGTCATAGAAAATTGGGAGACAATTGGAATAGAAATTGGAAACAAATGGATTGATTATTAAAGAGGGCCCATTGAGAACCATAAGGTGGTGACATGTGGCAAGTAACAAGTGTCACTTGCCATGCCACACACCTTACTCACGATATTTTCATTGAAAGACCATCTTTTGTCTTTCATTTGGTTAATCCATCCTTTCTTCTTCTCTTCTTCTTCGTGATTTTCTTTTCTCTCCTTCTTCATTTCTGTGACACCTTCAACTCTCCCTATAGTGAAGCTCACCACCATCTTTCACTTTTATGCTTCACGATCCTTGCTATTTCTTCATGTTGTCACTAAAAGACCCACTCTATTCCACCTAAAATGTTAATGATCGTGTATCATAGAGGAGCTAGGGTTTCATGGTGATTGAAGAAGCTTGGAGCTAATCAAGTAAGTAGTTATTTTTCTTCATGGCTTACTTGATGGACATGTTTTTGATGATAGATTAAGAGGTGAAATGATCATGAACTTGTATATCTGCTTTAATGTGGGTGTAATAATAAAGAGGTTTATGTTCTAATCGGAGTGTGTTATTGTTATTCGTGAGTTTTTAAGAAGAAGCATTTACGATGATTAATAATGAAGGTGATGGTTGAAGGAGAGTTGAAAGTTGATAAATAAAGAAAAGTGGTATATCCTAATTTTGTGTTGATGATGAATGTAGGAAATTGATGAATAAGTTTATATGATGTGTTCTTATTTTTAAGATATGAAATCCATAAATTATAGCCTATTATGTGACGAAATAGATTGAGAATTTAAAGTATAGGAAAGATGTTGGAATAATATTCTTGGAAAAAGAATTAGATATACTACTGAAAGATGATGAAATGTTTTGTTTTTGTATGATCGATGAACCTTAAGTTATGAGTTCTCTCATGAATGTTATTGAGATAGTTTTGAGGTAAAAATGAAGAGATTATGAATCCTAAATGATGAACAATGGAAATTAATTGTTTGGCACATTATGAATGAGATACATTATGGAAAGAGCTAGGACTGTATGTATGATAAGACAGTCTAATGCAATCAATATGGTGGTTGAATTAGTATGTAATGAAGTTGCATAAATGATGTGAATGCTAAAAAAATTTGGAGTGAAATTGATGTTGGCATGTGTGTTAAATTTGTAGATGAAATGAGGAAGAAATTGTAGGGCACGATCGTGGCCCTCACCCCACGATTATGTCCTGGCCATAATATGGTTTTGTCACGGTCATGACAGGACCACCAAAATCGTGGCCAATTCTATGAGGTTCTGTCACGATCGTGGGAGGGACACCACAATCGTGGGCAGACGTATGGAATAAAAAGTTTGTATTTTTGAGTGATGTTTGAACTAACTAATGTTAATATACTTCTTTATAATATAATTAGGCTTAAATGAAGCTTGAAATGATTCTAATATGCAGTTTGAATAAGTGATGAAAGGTGTGATATGTTTAGGGTGACAATTGAGGTAATGATTTAATAATGGAGTGTTAGAAATCAAATGTCCAAATCTAGAAATTTGGAGATGTTATAAGAATGAAAGTGATCTTATAATGGCTAATGTGGTTCAAAGAAGATGAGTAATAAGTATTAAGTAAGAATGAATGAGAACTTAAATATTATGTGAACATATACTGCTAGAAAAGAAATGATGAATGATTGAATTATGATATTAGAATGACCAAGTTCTTTAAGGTATGAACCTATATGTAAGCTTGACATAGACAAATGATTAGGGATGACAATAATAGCTCGGCTCGACCCGGCTGATAGTTGTCAATTACACGATATTTTAGGGTTTAATTTGTTATGTATTTAGTGTGAATTTGAGTGTTGAGCATGCATTTAGGGTTTAATTATGTTAGTTTGAGTGTTTTGGTGTTTTTATGGGTTAGTATGAGCCTTTGATCTTGATTGTTATATTTTTGAGGTACCTTGATGGGTTTGTTAGTGTTTCAAGGTAAACGGTGAAGAACGGAGAAGATTTGAAGAGTTTTTGAGCCAAAAGCATAGGTCACGATTGTGGCACAGTAGGCTACGATCGTGATAGACAAGGATGAGCTAGAGCAGCCAGGCCACGATTGTGCACATGGGGCCACGATCGTGACAAAAAGGTTAAGGAGCTGGTCACAATCATGGCCTGCATTAGACTGATGGAAAACTCAAGTTTCACAAGATTTCTTGGACTATTTCGACCCGACTTTGACCTAGAGCCTCAAAAGTATAAATAGAACATTGCCTCAAAAGTATAAATAGAATATTACAAGTCAGATGCAGCAATCTTTGGAGAGCCTAGAGAGTCGTGCAAGAGAGTTTGATTCAGCCAATTCCAAGAGAAAACCTAGAGAGAAATCAAGAGATTGAGAAAGGAGACAAAGGAAGAGAAACACGGAGACGAGCTAGACATGACGTACTTCCCATAACAAGTGGTTTCCCGTTGTCTCCACCTCCCCGACTCCATTCCTGATGTATTTTCCATTTATTTCAGTTTTATTCATATATAGGATTGAAATAGGTGTTGAGATTCGTTTGTGTTGAATGTTGAGTTATTGTTTAAACTCACCTTTGGATCTTGATTTTTGAGATTAATGAAAATTGATTGATTATGTTTTACTGATTTAATTGTGATATCAATTATGCTCTTAATAGCTTAGCGATAAACTGAGAGGGTGAGCTGGGTAAAAATAACCAATTTGGGTTAATGAGAGTTAAGTGAATCGATAAGTTAAGAATTGAGTAAAACCGGTAGAATTGTGTAACGAGAGATTGAGCATAGGCTCCCTGTAGGTTAATAGACAACTTATAACTAATTTAGGTTTTGGGCCAATTGTGAATTGAGAGATTACAATTCTATAATTTAAATTAGGGATCATCAATTAGGGTTAAAATTTATAACTCGAGAGAGAGTAATTCACCCTAAGACTGTCTAGGCTCGTTAAGTCAGTGATTGCATAATTGATTAGGTTTCCATTAATTTCGAATCAAAATCTCCTTTCTCTCACTTGGTAATTTCTAGGTTAATTTCGGATTAGGTTGTGTGATTGCTATTTTGCTACACTTCGGCACTTTAAATTCTCACAATTGATTGTTGATTGATTTAATTTCTGAATTAGTTATTTGTTTAGAATTACTATATATTAGAACGACCTTAGATTTTAGGACTAGATTAGACTTCCTCATGGGAATGACACCTTAGGTACTATGCAAACCACCCGTGCGCTTGTGGAATTTATCAAGTTTATAAATAGTAAAACTTTGTGTGTGTAACTTTGCGAACAAGTTTTTGGCACCGTTGCCGAGGAAGGCAATTTAGTTCTATAGTTTAAGGCGTTAGGTTAATTATAATATTTTGTTTTAGTTCGTTCGTTTATTTTAGGGATTATGCTCTCAAATGAACACAAAAGTCACGAGTGGTTCGAGTCATGGAACAGAGGTGATAGATTTAGACATAATAGGATTAGAACGCACCCTTAGGAAAGCTTGGCGAGAAGAAGAAGAATAAGAGTTAGGAAATTGACAAATGGATAACATGGACCAAGAAGCAACTCAAGGACATCAGTAATGAACCCTTACGAACTTTTTAAGGTCGGGGTTCAACCCATCTAACCAAGGAGTGGCTAGGCCACCAGTTCAAGAGGCCTCGTTCGAAATCAAGCCATCCCTCCTGAACATGCTTCAGCAAAATGTCCAATTTTATGGATTGACGAATGAGGATTCGAACGTGCATATTTTAAATTTTCTCGAGATCTGTGATACTTTTCGGTATCACCAAATGTCAGAAGATGTTGCTAGGATTAAACTGTTCCTTTTCACACTTAGGGATAGAGTGAAGGCTTGGTATCACTCACTAAGCACTGCTAACATTACGATGTAGAAGCAGCTCATGTGTTCTTTTCTAGACAAATACTTCCCGTTGACAAAGACTAGTAAGTTAGAAAAGGAAATTACTAATTTCCAATAAGGTGACGGGAAGTCAATTTATGAAGTATGGGAGCGATACAAGGACCTGTAGAGGATGTGCCCACACCATAACCTACCGAAGGAATTCCTTCTGCAGACATTTTACAATGGAGTTAACCTACCTCCTAGAGGCACAATCAATGTAGCATCAGGAGGATCTTTGATGAGGAAGATAGTCGATGAACTAGAGGAGTTAATTGAGGAGAAGACGAGTAATAGTTGCTTATGGGTGAGTGACTGAAGTAGGTAACCTAACACTTTTAGAGAGCAAAAGGGAATTGTTGTGGTCGATCAGATGACAGAGATGCAAGCAAAGATAAAAAATTTGACACGACAACTCAATGGTATGAAGGCATCATCCTCTGCTCCAGTTAAGGCCGTGCAATTGAATTGTGAGTTTTGTGGTCAAGTAGATCATGATACTGCTAACTGCTACTTGATGAGAGAGGACAACTAGGAGCAAGTAAACTACATAGCGGTGCAATATGGATAAGGATGGGGAAACAATCCCTACTGTAATACTTATAACCCTAGGTAGAAGAATCACCCTAACTTTTCCTGGTCGAACAACAATAATAGAGGGCAGTTCAGGCCTCAAGGGAAATCGAGCATTCAGCAAGATAAAACAAGCTCGATGGAAGCCAAGCTGGACAAAATTCTAGACAAGCCTAGAACTTTAGATAATGCGCAAAAGAAGCTTGAAGATAAATTTGAGCAAGTCACTAAGAGTCATGCATCCTTCATTCATAACTTAGAAGCCCAAGTGAGTCAACTGACAAATGCCTTTTCTGTACGGAATCTTGGAAATGTTCCTAGCACTTCAGGAACAAAATCAAGGGAGCAATTAAAGGCTATCACACTTCAAAGTGGGTAGGAAATTGAACCAACCATAAGAACAATAGAGGAGTCTGTCAAGCCAGTTGAGAAAAATCAAGAAATGGAGAAAGAAGTGGATATGAGCGAATATCCTCCCTATGTTGCACCTTCACCATACCAACCTAAGATTCCTTTCCCTCAATGACTACTAAAGAAGAAGTTGGATGAAAAATTTGTAAAGTTCGTTGAGAAGCTAAGGAAGCCACAGATAAATCTCTCATTTGTTAAGGCACTAGAACATATGCCTAAATATGCAAAAATTTTAAAGGATATATTATCGAAGAAGCGTACTTGGGACGATAATTAGACGGTAGCCCTAACTGGTACGTCCAGCTCTATAGTCACCAATCAAATGCCTTCAAAATTGAAAGATCCATGAAGTTTCACAATACCTTATATGGATGGTGAATTGGAATTTACGAAGTGTTTGTGTGATTTGGGAACTAGCATCAATCTTATGCCTTTGTTGATATTGAGGAAGTTGGGACTGGGAGAGGTCAAGCCTACATCAATGTTAATTTAATTGGTTGATCTATCTATTAAAAGGCCATTGGGAATGGTGGAGGATGTTTTGATACTAGCAGATAAGTTTATTATTTCAGTGGATTTTGTGGTTCTGGATTTTGAAAAGGATAAAAACTGTCCATTAATTTTAGGTTGACCATTTATGAACACCAGAAAGCCCATAATTGATGATCACGAAGGTAAATTGACACTTCGAACAAGCAAAGATCAGGTTGAATTCAATATGAATAAATCCTTAAAGAATCTGAGAACTAGTAGCGCATGTATGAAAGTTGAAATCATAGATAAAAGTTTGAGAGAACAAGTTGAGAGCTACATAGTAGAAGTGCAATCATTGGAAACAGAAATTGACAATGAACACCAAGTTCTTGAATCTAAATAAGGTGATGAGATGGAGGGGGCAGTTGTTTTAGTACTTCAAGATAAATTAGTTCGAACCGAGGCACCCACACCACCATCTTTAGAGAAACCTTCGATATTAGAGCTTAAGCCTTTACCTGCACACCTCATGTATGCCTTTCTAGGTGGATGTCAAATGCTACCAATAATAATTTCCAACCAATTGAATGAAAAACAAGAACGTAAGGTGGTGGAAAGAAGTGGATGAGAGCCATCGGATGGCAGATTGTTGACATTCGAGGAATAAACTTAGATGTTTGCAAGCACCGAATAAACTTAGAGGAAGGATGTAGAACGATGCGAAAGCGTCAACATATACTAAACCCTAACATGAAGGAGGTGGTCAAGAAGGAGATCATAAAACTCCTAGGTGCAGGAATAATTTATCCCATCTCTGATAGTGAATGGGTTAGCCCAGTACAATGTGTAACTAAAAAAGGAGGAATGACGGTGATAGAGAGTGAAAGTGGAGAAGTAATTTCAATTAGAACAGTCACAGGGTAGAGAGTATGTATAGATTATCGTAGACTCAACTCAGTGACTAAGAAAGATCCCTTCCCTCTCCCATTTATAGATCAAATGATAGAAAGGGTAGCTGGCCATTCATTTTATTTCTTCTTAGATGGATATTCGGGTTATAATCATATTTTCATCTACCCTGATGATCAGGAGAAAACCGCATTCACTTGCCCCTATGGAACCTTCACATACATACGGATGCCTTCTGGACTTTGCAACACTCCAACAACATTTCAGATGTGCATGATGTCAATCTTTGCTAACATGATAGATGACATAATGGAGGTGTTCATGGATGACTTTTCAGTCTTTGGAGATTCCTTTGATTCGTGTCTAACTAATTTGGATAAAGTTCTTCAAAGATGTGAAGAATCACACTTAGTGCTGAATTAGGAGAAATGTCACTTCATGGTGCAAGAAGGGATCGTTCTTGGACATAAGATCTCACATCAAGGATTTATAGTTGATATAGTGAAAATAGAGCTAATAGAAAAACTTCCACCCCCAAGCAATGTCAAAAGGGTGCGAGGATTTTTAGGTTATGCAGGATTCTACTGATGATTCATTAAGGAATTTTCACAAATTGCATGACCCTTGACCAACCTCTTAGTTAAGGATGTGCCCTTCGTGTTGGACCCCGTTTCTGCAGCCCAACATCGAACTTGGGATCGTGAAGCATGAGCTTGGAGGAGGGCCTAGAAATTGGAGATTTGAAAGAAGAATCATTTGGAAGCAAAGGCGGGCTTCGCCGTGGCGAACACACGCGAGAAATTCCCCTGGACCTCTCGGGAATTTTACGCCACGGTGAACGATTTAACTTTCTCCGCGACGAACCTGAAATTGTATTTTCGCCGCGACGACCATTTGGTCTCGCCACGGTGAACTCATCAGGCTAGCAAAAATGAAAAGCTTTGGGTTAATCATGCCACAGCAAACCGCTATCTTGGCTGCGACGAAAACCCAGAAGCAGAACCAAAAAACCCAAAATCGACATTAACTCTATTAAATGCAACCATAAATTTCCCAACAATCGTCCTCAATTTATTCCCGAAACAAAATAAACTTATACATAAACCCATGAAATTTCCAAAATCCGAATACTTTGCGAAAACATGAAAAATAATGGACATCTCCAATCATACATTTCATTGATATTTAAAGGTAGAGTTTTACAAAGCTTTTATGGGCATTTCAATTCACATTACAATATAATCCCAAAAATACATAGTTTGCAAAAGTAGAATTTCTCAAAATGCAACTAAAGCTTTGTTTTACAAAAGCTAAC
>JAOQMS010000004.1:11431916-11454265 GCA_027563885.1 Erythroxylum longipes | reverse complement strand
GTGCAAAAATCACATTTTCACAAATGCATGAGCTTGAGATGTGTTTTCCTAATTTCTCTGATTAATCTCTCATGTACCCGTTTTTATAATTCGACCCGTTCTCTGGAAACGGGATGTTACACCCGTTGCTTATTTTAGTGAAAAGTTAAATAGAGCACAACATAACTATTCAACTTATGAAAAGGGGATGTATGCCTTATTGAGGGCATTGGAAATATGGCAGCATTATTTGTTACCAAAGGAGTTCATGATTCATACAGATCACGAGTCATTGAAACACTAGAAAGGAAAAAGTAAGTTGAACAAGTGTCATGCCAAATGGATGGAATTGTTAGGATTTGAGCAATTAAAGGAATTGTATGCACATGATAGTGATTTCTATAATGTTTATAATGCTTGTGAGCATGCTGTATTCTGTGATTTTTTTATAAGCGTAAGGGATTTCTTTTTAATAGGGGGAAATTATCTGCGCCTAATAGTTCAGTTAGGGAATTGCTTATTCGTGAAGCTCATAGTGGAGGTCTTATGGGACATTCTGGCATTAACAAAACTTTAAGCATCGTGCATGAACACTTCTTTTAGCCTAATATGCGTAAAAGTGTTAAGACAATTTTTTCTACTTGCATTTCATGTAGACACGCTAAATCTATAACTCAACCCCATGGATTGTACATGCCTTTGCCAATACCATCAAATCCTTGGGTTGACATTTCTATAGATTTTGTTTTGGGTCTACCAAGGATTAGGAATAGAAAGGACTCAATTTTTGTAGTTGTGGATTGTCTTTCTAAAATGTATCATTTCATACGATGCCATAAAACTGATGATGTTTTACATATTGCTAATTTGTTCTTTAAAGAGGTGTGGTTATATGGCATTCCTAAGACTATTGTGTTCGATCAAGATGTTAAATTTTTTAGTCACTTTTAGTGAGTTCTTTCATCTAAACTTGATATTAAATTGTTGTTTTCTACTGCTTTCTATCCTCAAACTGATGGACAAATTGAAGTAATAAATAGGAATATGAGAACATTGTTGCATGCTTTGATTGGAAGGAATGTTAAAACTCAGGAAGATAATCTGCATTTTGTTGAATTTGCACATAACAGGAGTGTGCATTCTACCTCTGGGTTTTCTCGTTTTGAAATTATGTATGGATTTAATCCAATAACTCCTTTGGATCTTTTGCCTATTTGTTTGAGTGATCTTTCTAATACAAATGGACATAAAAGGTGGTTAAATCCATTTATGACAAAGCAAGACAAAAGATAGAGAAGCGAAATGAACAAATTGCATCTTAAATGAACAAAACAAATTGCTTCTCAAGTGAACAAAGGAAGGCGTATAGTGTCATTCGAACTAGGAGATTAGGTTTGAGTTCACATGCGTAAGGAAAGATTTCCTTCCAAAAGGAAATCAAAATCAGATTCTTATGAAGACAAACCTTTTCAAGTTATTGCAAAGATCAATGACAATGCATACCACTTTGATCTACTTGGTGAGTATGGGTTTCGGTTACTTTTAATGTTTCTGCTTTATCTCCCTTTGGTATTGATGCAGGATTTGATTCGAAGATGAATCCTTTTGAGGGAAGGGGAAATGGTACAAAGGCTGCTCCACATGCCATTAGTGTTCAAGGAAGTGGCTTTGAGACTTATCTAGGAGATTTTAGCAAACCAATCACAAAGGCCTAAGCTAAAAGGTTTAAGGAACAAGTTTAAATATTTATACAAAAATGGGTTGATAAAGGGTTATCCAAGCATGAAGATTTTTAAAAGCCCAAGTTAATTAATTTAATTGGGCTAAAGGATTAGATTTGGATTTAGCCCTTTTTTTTTTCTTCAGCCATCCTACTAGTGTCCAGATACATTCCACCTTGATTAGTGTCTAAGTTCAATGTACATTTTGGATGTCCATATTCATTGCACCTTGATTAGTGTCTAGGTTCAATGTATATTTTGGATGTCCATATTCATTGCACCTTGATTAGTGTCTAGATTCAATGTACATTTTGGATGTAACCACTATATAAGGTTGTTTAGAATATCTGAATATATTTTCAAACATTTCCTATATGGAATATGAGAACGTTTGCTTTCTTGTGATTTTATAATTAAGGTATTGAATTGCTGCAATTGATTTCATCTTTGTATTTCAATTTTATTTCCTATTTCCATTGTTCTTGATTTCTTTAATCTTGTGTTCAAGGATAATTTTTGTTAGGTTTTTGTCAAAATGCATTTCTTGGATGATCGAACAAATCTATCTGAATTACTTTGGTGTGAACCAAATCTGGTTTGAGTGATAAAAAGTTCTAAGAAATGGGTCTTAGGGGTTTCGCATTAATAAAGGTTAATAATGTTGTTAAATTCAACGAAAAAGGTTAAGGCTCAACTTTGTTATACTAAGAGATAAAGTACGGTAAGGTAATTATCAAAGACATAGGCTTAAACAAGTGTTAAATCTAAATGTCTTTATCACTTCAATGCTTATAATTTAACAAATATGATCTCAATATGCATAATGAAAGGCAAGTTCTAGAATTATTCAACTATGCATGATAACACATATAAAAGAATAAAAGAGCTTTAAAACACTTGTATTCCCTCTTAGGCTCAAAAGCTCAAAAAAATTGATCTTATGTATGTAAATAGTATGCAATTTTTATTCAAATTAACTACCTCAATGACTACTACAAATATAAGTTACAAAAGCAATTTTATTCTAACTATCATCTTTTTGCATACTAATTCAAATCAATATTCAATATGATTTCAAGTATTTATGGATAGATTTCAACTAATTCAAGATATAGTTAATAAAATTTGATAACAACGATTATAATAAGCTTAAGAAAATCATAATCCCCTTCCCTATACTTAAAATTGTACATTGTTCTTAACGTAAACAATATAAGCATATATAAAGTGGGAAAGTAGAGTTTGGTACTTCCCTGAGTTATAAGCTTTTCTAATTCTGGATTTCATGATTTTGGGATTGGCCATCCGATATGATATACTAACATCCTTGCAAAATATAAAGAAAAGGGGATAAAAACAATAAAATAAGATAAAAATAATAATGAAATATGAAATAAAAATAACATAACAAATATAAATTTTAATTCTTGGGTTGTCTCCCAAGTAGCACTTGGTTAATGTCTTTAGCTTGAGGTACCTTTTAAGCTCAAAGTGGCTTGGTTAAATTAATATTCTGTATTATTATCAAGCTCACAAAATGTAACTTCACTCAATGGCTATTAACTTTAAAATTACCCTTGTGTGGATGACTTACCTTGATTACACCATACGAAAATACTTTATCCACAATGAAAGGTCTAGACTAGCTTGATTTAAGCTTAACAGGAAACAATCTTAGATGGGAATTGTATAAGCTAAATTGATATCTCTTCTTAAATTGTAATGATTGCTTAATCATCCAGTTGAGATAATTTTTGCCTCTCTTTTTATAAATTTTATAATTTTCATAAACCATCAGTCGTCATTGATCCAATTCATTAATTTGGAAGTTTCGCTTTTCACCTGCAAGTTGAAGATGAAAAATCATAAGTTTAATAGCCCAGCATGCCTTATGTTCGAATTCAATAGGCAGATAACATTTTTTTTGCGTAGACCAACCTATAAGGTGTAGTACCAATCGGTGTCTTATATGTTGTTCTATAAGCCTACAGAGCATCATCTAACTTAATTGACCAGTCTTTACTCTAACGCTCTATAGTCTTTTCCAAAATTCGTTTTAAATCCCTACTAGATACCTTGGCTTGGCTACTAATTTGAGAGTGGTATGGGGTGACAACCTATGATTGATTCCATACTTCTTAAGCACCTTTTTGAATTACGCATTACAAAAATGCTTATCACTAATAATTACCTTAGATGTGCCAAAATGAGAAAATTGAGCTTTTAAGGAATTTTATGACAACCAAGCATCATTTGTTGGTAAATCTTGCACTTCCAACCATTGAAAAAACCTAATCAATAGCTACTAGGATATATATATTACCAAACAAAATTGAGAACGGAGCCATGAAATCAATACACAAAATATCGAACATTTTACATACGAGAATAAATTTTTGAGGAATCTCATTTCTACAAAGGCATACTTGATTGTTGGCATCTATTACAAAAAGCTACATACCACTAGGCATCTTTAAAAATTGACAGTCAATAAAAACTTGACTTAAGGATCTTCCGAGCCATCCTATTTGCAATATAGTGCCCTCCTGTAGGTTAACATGACAGTGATGTAAGATCTTCCACCCTTCAAAGTGAGGTACTCATCTTCTCACTATTTGGTCTACACAGATACAAAACAAATACAGATCTTCACAACAAGAGTCTCTCAAATCAGTAACGAATTTCTTCTTTTGTTGATAAGATAGACCTTCCAGCAAAATCTTAGCTATTATATAATTTGCAATACCTAGGAGTTTCAACCTTACTTACCTCCTCCAACTTACAAAGGCGCTCTTCAGGTTCTTCCAAATTTGGATTTTCAAGGTGGGATAGACGGTCTGTTGCCAGGTTTTTAGGAAAGTATTTTGTGAGATTATCCTTAACTACATCAAGTCTGCTTGAAGCATGTATTGGTCAACTCCATTTATCCTCCTCTATTATTACCTCTGCTTTAGAGTTGATAAGAATGTTGGTTTTGATCACATTAAATTCTTGGAGCTTATAAAGTAGCTCTATATTATATTAATTAACAAACCAAAATAGGTCTTCTCACCATTTTCAATTTTGTATTTGAAAACGTGGGTCACCAAGTCCCTCGTTAACAACATAAGTAGCAGAGTCTATGAGGTACTAGACTTGAATTTACATTCCATATAATGTCACCCTTTTAGAAGTGTGAGTGTAGATTGACTCCCTATCCGTGCAAAGCTTCCTTATCCACTTTAAAAGGAGCATTTTATTCATGACTAACAGAATTTATTCCTAGACCTTCGTTCTCCCTTAGCAGAAATACACTTGGCCGCTTAGTCCGTTCCACCATTACTTTTAAAAATGATAAATTTTAAAAGTCAAATATAAAATTTGTCTTAATTTTAAGTAATTTTCCAATAATTAACCCATATTTGTATCTAACTATAAGAATAACCTATCATATTGATCACATTATTTAAATAGATTCAGATCCATAAAACTCGTTGTAGTTAGGACCAACAGTCTTACTTGTTTTATATCAAATTTATGCAGACAATATGAGAGTTTATACAATAATTAAGGAAGCAAAGAAAAGAATCCTTAGAACTGCTAGTATTCATTCTTTAGTTTTAACATATACGTGGGAACTTGTTTCACTTAATCATTCCATATTTATCTGATTTGGCTTTTTTAGTTTTATAATATAAATCAAACCAATCCGGCATGAAAATTCAGGTGTTCATACAAAAATAAATCCCAACTATTTTTCATAAAACGATGATATATTTTTTAAAATTATTAACCAAGCTAGCACATTCCAACAAGAAAATTAAACCAAATATGATAGAGAATGTATGTGTATCCAGTACCCCATTGGGTAATTAAATTTAATAAAAGCTGATCTATTTCAGAACAAATTATTCAAGTAGATAAAAACATTCAATATTAAATACTTCCTGCGATTTCAAGATTCCACCAAAGAAAAACAAGCAAGCACAACGTACCTCTAACGTCTGCTTTGTAACCTATACACTTCACCAAGGAGCCGCCATTTCTCTGTAAACTAGAAGAGCTGAACACCAACAAATGCTGCAATTTATATTTCACCTTATAACATTTAAAATATAAACTTATGCTTATACCTATTACAACAGTTCAGTAAATGCTTTCTTGCCATCAAAAATTCACTTTACACGTAAGACAGCGGAAAGACAAAAAGAACGTAACTGGAAAATTCTCCACCAACCTACATTTTACCTTTCAGAGCCCTAGAAAACCTCAAGACTGAAAGAATGGAAAATATTCTCACCAATTAAAATTTAAAATACTTTTATAAAAGAAAACAGGGAAAAAGCTTCAGACTTGAAACTGAAAATGGTGACACCATGTGGCAGCAGCAAGACAAAGACTTGCACATGCCTGCACCAACTAACTTAAATTCGGTCAATATCAGTTACAGGAGAACTGCACGGTTTGTACCCTCAACACACTTGAAGATATTATTGGCATATGTTTCCAGTCTCCATTCCAAATTTTACACTCTCAAATCCAGCCAATGTCCGTATCTTCTTGCAATTCCCTCCATCCAAACTTGTTGAAGTTCCCAAAAATATCCCAAGATTGGACTCTGTTTATCTGAATTAGCATAAAGAAAAGTCTTTTAACCACAACCTCAATAATTGCTTGGCCAGTTGATCTGTTGATGCTGAGGCTGCTGGTAGACACTAGATGCAGGTCCAACCATATCAATGGCTCCAGCCATGGCCTGAGTCTGTTGCAGCAGTGGATGGACTGCTGCTGCAGGATGGTACATACTAGCAAAGGTTCCATGGCCAGCCTGTGTTGTGGTAAAAGTCACATGCTGACTTTGAGGAGGAAGGCTGTAGAAAGAACTTGCTGTCAAGTTGGACATATCTCGGCCAGAGGCAGCTATCCACACAGCTGAACCCTCACTCTGCAAAAAAGCAAATTCATCACTTTTGAGGACCAACATTACTTATCTACTGCATTATTCATTCTAGTTCCAACTGCTGTTTCACTTTAAATTTGTGTCAAAATTATTAATTTTGATTAAACTTCAGATCTTGATCTTTTTTCAAAAAATCATACATCCAGAAAGCTTAAATTGTTGGGTCAGACAAAATAATTGGATCAAATATTATTCCAACATACTCCCTTCACATGTGAACAAAAAGCAAATCACAAATCCAATATAAATAAGGGTAGTATGGTTTGTACTCAAAGAGGTTGAAGTCATAGAGCTTCAAATATCATGTCAAAAAATCATTCAATCATAATTCTTAAGTTGTTGGGTGAGGTCTAACACTTACGAATGATAGCAAAATTCCAAACTCACAACAATTACAGAAAAGATGACTGGACAACAAATCATTGTGATTTTGCTCAGCAAAGCTCTAGAACTACAAAGAGCAAAACAGCAAAAGGAACCAAATCTTGATGAAATAAAACAATTCTGTCATGGCAGTAAATTTTCTTTTCACCAATATCAAGCATGGAAACCATTCTATAAGGGTACTATATGAACATCTAAGAGAGACCATAAAAGCAAAATAAGCAAGAAAAGACTACGGAAACAGCTCCTAGCATATTATTTCTAGCTGCATGAACTATCATTGCAAATTTGATAGCACAATCCAAGCATTCAGTAGGACTAGCAGAGAAAATTCCATCTCTAAATCCACAGAAAATAAGAAGAGCAGCAGCATAAAGTTGTGTGACCATTCAAATCATCCCCAGCTAAATGCTATCTCCACAAATTATTAGCAATAATATCAATCTACCAAACAGCTGATTGCAAAGTTACCAACATGGAACAATAAGCAGTGAGGCCAACAACAAATAAAAATGTAGCAACAACTTGTCCTGAAGTATTTTTTTGATAATCTAGCAATTTAACCTTAACAAAAAGAACTCTGAGCTTTGTTCTGAAACATAATCTACTTTAACAATAAAGTTCGATGATTTCAGCACAAGAATGAAAAAACCATGGACTATAGTTGGAAAGGGGGTCAAAAAAAATAACAGATAAGCCAAGATCCTCATTTCAATAAATTAACAAAGAACTTCTGACCCAGACAACATTTTAGAGAAAAAAAGATATATACAAGTCATTTCTTTAAAGCTTACCTGCTGCCCTGTCATGTAGACATTGCTTTCTTTGAACTGGGATGCACTGAGATCCTCAATATTTGTGGAATTTCCACCTGTTGATGCAGAATTGGGATTATAACCAGCTGGAGATGAGCCATAGGGCCCATAACCACTTGGCACTCCAATATGGTTTGAATTCCCAGTACTAGTTCCAGGTTTATATTGTGGGTGTGAATATTTGACCCCTGAGGCAGATGCAGTAGGTGGAGCAGGATGTACACCACCAGTTTGAGGCTGCTGGGGAAATGCACCATTACTTAGAAATTGGTGGATGCTGGGAGGTGGAACATAGTATGGGGAAAAGAAGTGGCCATATGAAATGTAGTTTGGAGGATAATGGGATATATGTAACCCAGTAGGTGGCCGAAAGACAGGAACTGGCTGCTGAGTCACAGCTATCGAGCTTTGAATAAGCCCAGCAGTTTGGGTCGCTGATAGAGTTGGACCGGCTGTGGACAGAACTAAGGAATTCCCAGCCTGCAATTGACACAATACAATATGTACGCATGAGGACTCAAAATCTATAGCAATGCTGAGTGTATCTTGCACTGGTGGGTATGAATATGATACATATTAGTTGGCATGACACTAGGATTTCTATCTTCATTGCTCAGAAATGTTCTTTCCTCAGCTAATTTTAGTTAAATCTAGACCTGCATGGTTGTTTTAAGAGTCCAAATGCTTCCTCACAGTTAATAATTTTTGCAGTATCAGATTTAGCACATCTTTCATCTACAAATGGTAGATAAAGTAATTTTCTTGGAACCCATAACTGAATATACGATGTGACATAGCAGCGAAGACTGTGCTCTAGTTGAACATTCAAGCAACTACAAGGACTGTTGCCTTTTATTTTCTTTATAGACAAAGACTGTTTCCTTTTAAGAATTATTTAGGAACCTCTTCATCTTTTCATGACAACTCAAAAGGCTATGTAAAAGGCAACAAAACATCCTAGTATGGTGCAATATGAAGCCCAAATCAATGCTTTCATCTAAATTAAAAGAAACTATGATCCAAAGTGTGATTTGGCCATGATAAAGTACATATTAACCAATCTAGACTATGCAAGAGTAGAGGCACTATATAGACACATTTGAGAACTAGATGTCTAACATATAATATGGCAATCGTAACAAATTCCCTTACTGAAGCCAAGTGAAAAACATCTAGATTTAAACTAGAACAATTCACCAGGCTACTTTGACATATAATGGCTTTCTAAACAGAATCAATGCGTCTTCCCCTTGCCAAACTAAAATTTCAGGGGAATGCTTTATGAAAGCATTTAAAACATAAAAGGAAGAAAAGAAATGGGCTGGAGTACATAAACCACAAAATGGCAACACTAATATCTATTCAAGTCCACTCATATCGGCAAGAAGCGGATTGCAAATAAAACCTAAAGTCATTCCTGTACCAAATAGTAGAAGACGAACTATTCACTTCATAAGAATTAGCAACAAAATCTCATATTTGGACAACGAACGAATAATTTTTTCTGTTCTCAATAACCCATCTGCATAAGGTGACGTGATGATTTGAGTAGACAAGCACAAGGAGAACTGAAACAAGTCCTTGGAAATTCTAATCATTCAATGAACAAAGAGATATTTCCTAGGAAAGATATTCAAGAAAGGAAGACTTAAACCTTGTTGATAAAATTATCGTAAAGAGAATAAAATATAGAAACCTCTTGGGGAGACTGGGTAGTATGTGGAGGCAATACAGTAACACTGCCATTGTATTTTGAAGCAATTCCAGTAGAAGGCAAGGGAGAAACACGATCATCATTATCAGCATCAGATCGATAAAATTGAGCATAATAACTCACAGGATCACATGGTTGCTGGACCTAGATAAAGACACCAGTAAAATGACCATTAACACTAGGTTTTGGTCCATGGACAAAATGAATTCTGCCATCACACATTATTTTGAGGAGTCACAACTACTGGAATTAAAGACTTCTGTGATCAAAATAAGGAATTTAAAGATTCAAGAATTTGCAATTGCAGCAATATGAAAACTTCAATGTAGTCTTTTTCTCCTACCCCTTTTCCCTTTTCTATTATAATAATGCCAGAAGCAGAACTTAGCTTCAGAAAAAGATAGGGACAGTGCAATATCTGAGACATTAGGTAAATGGACCTGGGATTGAAATCTTACTACAAAACTAGGAAGGCGAGAAACATCGCGGGCTTGAGATTCTAAGTTTTCAAATGGTACAATTTGACTGCCTGTCATTGGAGGAATGAAACCAAAGTTGTAGACTGGAGAAGTATGCACCATTGAGTATTGATGCCCTCCAGAAATAAATGCAGTCTCTGGCTTGAATTCATTGCACCCTGGTACTCTATTGGACGAAACATCACCCTCGGCACATAAATTTCCAGGTTCCTGGGAAGGTGAGCAAGAAATATCTGGATATGCACCATCCTCAGTTGTAACCAATGCACTTTGGCTGCTGAATCCAAATAGATACAAGGACATTATCAACATATAGTCAAATATAAAACAAGATAAAGAGTCAAATTATCAACAGTTCGGTTGCCAAACTTCATTCTTAAAACCTTAAACACCTGGGACTTCTCAGCAAACTATCTACCAAATTTTTGGATTATAAAACAGATGTAAATGAGCATTACACACTTATTAATCAGTTAATAAAATCATATTTGAATGATTACATCTTCACCAAAGGAATAATTTTAATAAGAATTCGGAGATTAACTCCTAGATGGAAATGTCAAGAACAGATTTTGCATATAAACAATAAGTTAGGGGCAGAATGACAAAATAAATAAACTTGGATAAAATCGAACTCTCTGATTTGAAACAATAACTAGGTGTGTTCAAATCTCATTCGATAGGCAGCTACTACACAAAGCATTACATGCCAGGTTAGATATGTTAGACAAAAAGCACAAGAACACTTACCTTGTAGGCTGCTCCTCTGAATTTTTCTCAGTAACTTGAGAAGTTTCAGATATAGGTGTAGAGCTCTTGTCATGCTGTGGAGCACTCATATCACTGGGTATTACTGTAAAAGTAGCATCAAAACTTCCAAAACTTAACTTGGTTCTTTCAGATTCAGGGACATGGATGTGGTTCGGAATGATTACATGTTGACGTGGTGGAAGATGCAACTCGTCCAGCTTTTTCTGCAGCTTAGAAATCGACTCTTCGGAATCAAGGACACTTGATACAATCTGTGATAGTCCTTTCCCTTCAACAGGATTATTATGAAAATTAGACGAACCTACAGTTCCACTCCCTTGAGGCAAAGTAGAGCTTGTTGGCTTTGGTTTCCACTCCTTGTTTGGGCCAGCTACCAATGAAAAGAAGGACCATAAACATATAGATCGTAAGAAATTAATCAGATAACAGAAACTAGCTGAAAAATGGAAATAAGCAGGGATGGCTAGAAGCCATGCCTTCCAAAGTTCTTTTATATTTTATTTTTTGCCGTATCAAATTGCTGTATCCAGGAGTGTGTTTATATTAAATAGCTTAAGAAAGAACACAAGAAGAGTAGAGTGCAAGAATCTAGCATCCCAAACTCAAGATAACATTTTTGTTCTCTTTGGTAACCTCAACTCTCATCACTTTCAATCTATAGTTCAGAAAATCATAATGCAGAAGAAAGGAAAGGGAAGTACCTAAGTCAGCAAGAAGGCAAAAAATAAGCACAATTGGAATGAGATCAGGGTTATGAAATTCCATGTCTAATATCCACGAAGCATCAATTACCTTTTTTAAAACTTGAGCCGAAAGTCAACAAAATCTCATTACTTACGGCTATTCTATAAAATCTGGATGGGTATCAAAACCTAAACAACAATACAAAAGTGGCATATGTTCATCAATAACAAAATAGTTCAGAAGATTAAGAATCTTCCATACAAAAGCCAAATCACATACCTTTCTGAGGGCCCCCTATCTGTTGTGACCTAGTAATGTAGTTAGAGGAAGGCCTGCCACTGAAGGAGCTAGAATGGCCTGATATAACTGAGGGTTGTGAAGTGTCACTGAGCTGGCTCTTCCCAGTTCCCTGAGGTTCACTCGTTATCTTCCCTTGCAAGGAGGTAACAATCTCAGGAGCTGCAGTCAGATGTTAGGAAAGTTAAAATTCCAATTCTTTATTAATAAAAAACAGCAACAATTTCATAACATAGCCAAATCCTTGACCTGACTTCTCAGTATAAATCTCTGTATTTGATTCACCCAGAGTCAGGTGACCTCCGACATCACATTTGATTGCACCAGGGAGCCTTAAATCATTAGTTGGCACTATGACAGCATCTGATGGTGAAAAACAGACTGTTGATGAAGATGCTGGAGTCACAAACACCGAGTTACTGGAGCATGTCATAGACTCCACAAATGTTTCTGCAGCTCCTAATCCTACACTGGAGGTTTTGTCAGTTTCAAGAGGGGAACTTGTGTTTCCCAATTTATCAACACCAATAGTTGAAGAAATCACTTCTTGTTGAGTTACACCACTTGCTGAAAGCAAACTAGCAGCACTTATTGCATGCAGGCTTTCAGAACTTATGGTGGAAGATCCATTAGCAACAATATAAGTACAGGTGCAGAAAAATCAAAGAAATTGCTTATTAAATCCTCACAAACCCCACATGATATATAACAACCATATGTTAAACTTGTAAACTTATGTTACCTTGCAGGAAGAGTTGTTTCTTTATTTTTTTCCTCTGAAGCTGTCAACAAAATAACAGCCCCCTTCAATGCATCTTGGTTGTTTCCACTGTCCCTACCATTTGCAGAACTCTTACCACCATTTGCATCTAATAAATGATCGAGTCAACATGCAGTTAGATTGGACATTACTCATCAGATAAAACTTGTGATTGAAACCAGTTATCTGAAATAATCAAATGCCTACCTGCTAAGGTTGTTTGAGCCTTAAGAACTAGTTGCAAACAGAACAAAATAACTATGTGAAGTGAACTGCACATCTTCATATTTAAATGGTTCTTTAACTTTGTAGGATGGCTGACATGGTGGAAAAAATATAAACTTAAATTGTTCACTATTTACAGATTTACATCAGCATGTCATATAAACATTTCTCTGTTATACAAAATTCTTAAGTTTGATAAGGATGAGGTCTTTAAGCAATGGAGTTAGAGATTGACTAGTGCCTTGTTTTCCAACTCATAATACGATATATCTCAACAAATTACCACACTCATGCATGAATATAGAGCCTTCATGTATTGCTCAGTGCATATGGATCACCTAGGGTTCATAAGCCAATCCTAGTAGTAAGTCTCATGCACATTAGGCATTCTTTTATTAATACTGGCTCAAAGATAAATCCAAGAAAAGTTGCATTTGTAACTATTTAATTCTTTACACATCACAGGTAAACACAGCAGTGTAACCACAAAGTCTGAAACCGAGTGAGTACTCAAGCAAATGTAGTTCCTTCAGGCCATATATCAGAAGTTGTTCTAACCATGTGCTGAGTAACGAGGTGTAAAATTCACCCGAAGATTCCTGCTCCCATGCCCTTGGGCAACAATTCTCCCTCGAGAGTCTACAGACTCTCTGTTACCCATGTTCTGCATTTCAGATCAAATTATCAACAACACATAGTTCCAATCCAACGCAATTCACAAAGAACAAATACAACCTGTATGTACACACATCTAGAACAAGAAGATAGAGCAAAGTCAAGAAAAGCAACTACGTAGATACGTCAGATTTAAGAAAAGTAACTTAGTTCTTTACCTCCCATAAATGAGAAGCCAAAAGCCCAATCTACATCTCCTTGCTCTTATTTCTGGCTTTGTGATTTACTTTATACTCCTAAGGCAACTTTATGTGCTTTCTTGTATTTCAAAGCAGAAATTATTTTTTTTCAAAAAGATGCAATAATGATTAATCCCAAAATTCTATTCTTGACCTACAGAATTCAGATGAACTTTCTTGGTCTAAGGTTCTTAAGAAATGTAGAAGCTTTCAAGCATCAACTCTGGAGTATAAATGTCCAGAGCAAGTATGCCACAATGATAATAAAAATAGAACAAAAGGTACCAGTCTATGATCCTCCAAGCATTAATATTGATGCATCAAGAGAGCCACAAAGAAATCTAGAAATCGTATTGGCAGGGTAGAGGCTCAAAAATCAAAATATATAGAGGAAATGATTTTGAGGTGCTTTTGGCTTTTCTCTGGTTTATCGTTTCAGATTCGCCGCCTCTTAAGTTTGTTGTGTATTATTTTAGGGCATCTCAAAGGCTTCATTAAGTTACAACAATAATCAGTGTAATTACAATTTCAGTTTTAAAACTATTTCCTTCCTGTAGTGTTCTACCTGAGTTTCTGTTCCAGAGATGTCATTATAGGTTTTCTTTACCGCTTTCTTGACGTGCCAAAGATGGACACAAACTCAAAGCAGCCGAAAGACATCATAATCACAGTCTTAACACAGTTACAGGAAATTGGAAGCTTAAGTTTAGTTACAAGGAACATGCTGTTATTGCAATAAAATTAACCACAAGAATACACAGAAAACATGGAATAACAATCTACAACATGAAAGAAAAAATACTAACAAGGGCTCCATAAATATATTTTGAACAAATACTGACAAGGACTCCATGAATGCATTTTGAAATAAACTAACTACGACTCCTTGACTTTGTTTATCCTCACTCAATAAAAACTAATCGGATGAACAACTCAACTAGAATGAAGCAACATCCACATACATATTCCAGAAAGGTATCTTACCTCTTTTCTCTTGTCGCGTTTTCTTTTGACCTCATGAAATGTGTCTGCAAAACAACACAGACAATAGTTAATATGTTAACAAGGAAAATTCAAATGGAAAGGCTCGAAATAATAAGCACAAACAATATGGTCAACTACTTTTCTAGTTCTCTTCACTGGTTATTACTCCCTGTTTGAGCAGACAAGTAGAGCAGACAAGTAGAGAGTTCATAAGAAATCCAGCGAGATTCAATACAAACTAGAAAATAAAAGGTATCAGCTTTGAAATGCAGCAATAGCAGTGAAAGAGGATGGGGAAAAACAAAACATTTATTCGCCCAATCCCGTCAATCTTACTCCGAAATCATTTTCCCAAATCAAATTTACCAAAAGAAAAATAAAACCGAAAGCTTTCGTATAATTAAAAGGTGTAACTTAGCCCCATCAGTTAAAAAACGAATTTTAAAAAGAAAAAAGAGTGAAACCCATTTCAATCCACCTATCCTAAAGGCTATATTTGAAAACCAAATCTAATATAGTGACCGATTTCGTAGAATGGTTAATCAAACATAAAACCTCCTTTCAGCTCTGTACAAAAATGAGCTGGAGGAAAGAGAACGAAACAAGAGCAACGAAAAGCAAATAATCAAAACAATTTACCCTGAAGGAGAAGCTTTTGCGTGGTTTCATTTGGATCCATAGAACACTCCTTAAGCATTGCATAGATTTCTTCTTCACTGTGATTGCCCGTGATCTCCTTTATGTTCTGGATCATCTTCCTTGTAGTGCTAGGAATTGAAAGCTGAGCCCCAGTGCTACTCATCTTCTCCAGTTCACTATCAATAGAAAAGAATAGCAAAATGTTTTATTATGTAAGTCTAAAATGATGGGAGCTAAAGAGGAAAAGGGATATGTTTTATTGAGAATTAAAGGTTAAGAGAAATAGGGATGGCTAGTACAAGTCTGATTGTGCGTTTATTTGGTTTTTTTGGTGTTTGAATTGATCTAAGGTAAGAGGAACAAGAACAAAAAAACAAAGGAAAAAAAAAAGAGCAAAAGGGTCCGCGGGGAAATGAGAGGGAGCAATGTGCGTAGTGCAGTGTAGTGTTGCGTGGTGCTGTGGACTAATTACTGTATTATATGAATGTTAAAGCACAAATACCTCAAGAACGTTTTAGTACGAATTTTGTTAATCTACACAATCCGAAGAGCTTCAAAAATATAAAACTTTAAGAAATTGCTTTTGATAGAACCATAGGAAAAAAAAAATTGAAAACAGTCAAATACATAAACAATTATCTATATAAATAAAAATAAAGATCAAAAATAAAAAAGATAAAAATAAGTAAAAAATTAAACAAATAACTAAAACAAATAAGTCAATAAAAAACAAACAATTGCAAAAAATACGAAATAAATTAAATAATTGAAAGAGTAAGTGTTACAAACAAAATTATTTAGGCTAATTAAAAGATACAAGAATTGGAGAAAAATGTTCAAAAGGCCTATAAAAGAGAAAAACATCTTTATGTAAGGCCCTCTACTCGTATCCTAGTTCGCTAAAGTTTTCCATAACGGATCAAGTCCTCGGTAAGCTTTAGTAGAGTTATATTATTCCTAATCACCTACCCTCAATTCTTCTTGGGTCTTCATATTCTTCTCTTACACTCCCTAAGTATAATCTTCTTGTATCTTCTCACTGGAGTGTCAGGTTGTGTCCTTTTTAACATTTCCAAACTACTTAAGTTTTGTCTCCCTTATTTTACTATTAGCTACCTTCAACTTGTCTCTTACTACTATATTCTTGACCTTATCTCTTCTTGTAAGGTTGCAAATCCAATAGAGCATCCTCATCTCCTTCACCATTAACTTATGACTATGTATTTGTTTGATAGGCCAACAAATTTGCCCTATAAAGCATGATCGACTTAATTGCTAAACGATAGAATTTATCTTTTAGCTTGAGTAGTATTTTCCTGTCACATAAAATTCCTGATATACCCCTTTATTTAAATCACTTTGATTTGATACAGTGAACTATATTGTCATTTATCTTGCTAATACTTTGGATGATGAATTCAGAGTACCTAAAATAATCTTTCTATGATATAATTTATGTACCAATCTTGATCTCCACATCGGCTGCAACCCTATGACCTAAAAAGTTATACTCTAAAAATTTAATCTTAGTCCTGCTCAATTTAAAGTCTTTTAACTCTAATATATCTCTCTAAAATTCTGACTTGATATTAACATCCTCTTTTGTTTTATCCATTAAAATAAAGCTATCAGTAAACAACATATACCAAGGCACATCCCATTGGATATTCTTAATAAACTCATCGACAACTACTGCACACAGGAAGGGACTAAACGAGGATCCTCGGTGTAGCCTAATATCAATAGAGAAATACTTTATATCTCCTCTTGTCGTCCTTACTTTAGTCTTAACATATTCATACATATCCCTGATAACTCGTAAATAGGCAAAAAAAAATCCTTTAGCTTCTAAACACCTTCATATGACTTCTCTAAGTACCTTGCCATAATCCTTGTCTAAATCAATGAAAATCATGTGTAGGTCCTTTTATCTATCCTTATAATATTTCATTAATCATCTAAGATGATGTATGGATTATATCATTGACCTCCCTGGCATGAAACCAATTGGTTCTCTCTGGCATGAAACCAATTGGTTCTCTAAGATAGGTGCACCCTTTCTCACTCTCTTCTCAACTACCCTCTCCTATAACTTCATGGAATGTTTGAGTAGTTTGATGCCTCCATAGTTATTATAGCTTTAGATTTCCCCTTTGTTATTATAGAGAGGGATTAGTTTTTTAAGTCTCCATTCATCTGGCATCTTAGCAATCTTGAGGATTACATTAAAAAGCTTAGCTAACAAGTAAGACCTTTTTTCTCCTAGGCTCTTTCATACCTCTATGGGTAACTCATCAAGTCCTACTATCCTTGGACTATTCATCTTCCTCAAAGCTCCCCTAATTTGTTCACCTGTGATATGTCAGCAGTAAGTGAAGGAACAATGGCTACAAATACTTCCATATAGTCCTCTTCAAATTCAGGACAACTATCTAATTGTCATTGACAATCTTGGCATTTATGTGACCTACTCTGATATGAAGTTAATAGATTCAATCTTATTTAACTAGACTTTAATTTGAATTTTTAAAAAAAATTTGAATTTCAAATCGAATTTGAACCTAGGGTCAATAACTAGGCCTAACTCAAAACATGAATGTGTCAAATAAAAGAGACATCATTTTAAAAATGTTTAAATAAAAATATTTTTAAAATAATCTTGGCTTGAATTCGATTACGCTTCAAGTCACCCAAGTCTGATCAAACTTGAGCTCAAGTCATGATTCTCAAGTTCGCTTGCCAAATCATCAGCTCTCATTCAGCTCCTTCAACCTTAAAGGAAAATCAACATACTTAAGTTATCAATGAGATCCCTTATTTCCATCTGAAACTTTAATAGCTCATAATACCCTAGCTTCATCCCCTAGTACCATTATAACACTAATCTCTTCAATTACCATACCTTCAGCCTCAAAAAGAACTTGGAGTCAAGCGGTGGGTAATTCCTTAATATTTGGCAAGTTGAGATAACTACTTGCACCACCTAATTCTTTATTCCCAAATGGTCCATCAAAATACTCCAACAGGGAGCAACGAAATTTCCAAATGCCTTGGTGGGTTTCTTTTCAAATAAGATGATTGCCTTCCCAATCGTTCAATGCTGGGCTATGAACAACTATTGAAAGTATAACCTTGCAAATCACTTATGCACTTCCTCCTTGATACATTCATTTAAACATTGTTTTATTCTTTTTCTTTCTTTTTTCCTTTTTCCTTTCCTTTTCCTTTCCTTTTCTTTTCCTTTTCTCTTTTTCTTTCTTTTCTTTTCTCTCATAAAAATTAAAATGAACTACATCAACATGGAAATTTCAATGATAAGACTTAAAATAACATCCTAACATTATAACCAACCCACACATATGCATACCCCCACACTTAGAATTTTGTACATCCACAAACCTGAAAATCAACAAATGTTCCACTAGCTTCAAAGCTTGGGAAGGACATTTGGTTATATTAAAGCATGTACTGTGGCTAATGCACAAAGAAAATGCAAATAAAACTCAAGGGGGCTTATCGAAAAGGAAAATCATATAATGGATAGGTTAACGTAGTTCGGAAAAGAAAAGAACACCTAATCATATCCATGTTAATGCATGTAATAAAAATGTGGTCTCGAATAGAAATTCAAGGCAAAATCAGGATGTACAGGTCATGAAGGTCACACATTATCAAAAGACAATGAGACTGATATGAATGTATCAATCTATAAAGGCTCAAAATCTTACTAGCTTTGTCTACCACTAGTCGCTATTCTTTTTGAAGATAATGCACATCGATAAATTACAAGAGTAAAAATACATGTTAAAGTTACTATAAAATTCTCTGCTAAATTCACACTTTAATCATGACTATGTAATCTTAGAAGCAATAGAAAACAAACAAATGTTTTTTTGTTTATTTTATTCTTTCTCTCATTTTGATTGAAACTTAAAACAAGCAAGAAATAAACCAACAATAAAACACACATGCATATAAAAAGAAATGCAAAAAAGTAAAGGAAAAGAAATTTACTTTCCTTGGATTGCCTCCCAAGAAGTGCCTTTGTTTAGTGTCACTGGCTCGACTTTATGTTTTCTCCTCACGTGACAAAACTATGATCTTTAAGTGGTATAATTTGAGCCACTTCCAGCGAGGTTGTTCAAGATAGGGTCTTGGTTGATAATCTGTCATATTTAGCATATGCCCTATCTTCAGTATCTCAAACTCTAATGAGTTCATGCTATTAGGAAAGACCTTCAATATCTATTGACCTTTTTCTTCTTCATCCAATTTCTCTAACCTGCTAGGTAAAAGTAAACAACCATTCTTAACAACAAATTGGAACTTAGTATTTACCTCCAATCTAAAGGATGTATCTTTTTCTACTTCAAGTTCCTTCTCTATTTCTTCCACACAAGCAATTCTTTGAATAGTCCACTTGAGATTCTCAATCTCTTCATCACTCCATAAAGTTTCCCTACTAACATCCCTTGGGTACTTCTCAGGTTGATATGGCTACTCCTCTTTACTTTGCAGCTCTAGGCGGTCGATCCTCACTACCATATCTCCCATCTGATTTGCCACATTCTGGAGTCTAGACGTTATATGTAACACCCCACTACCATAAATTATATACCAGAACACCTTATGGACATTCCAGTATATAATCTATAATAATGGCGTGTTAACTATCACACCTTCACTTATAACATGGTAATATATCCAACTCACTCATGGCATCAACTATATATGTAAAAGTCACAAAACACAACAATTAAAAACCTCAACTTGTCATTGCATTAATACATAGTAGCTTACAAACCTTTATAACAAAAGTTCTACAAGACATAAGTAAACTACTTAAAAACAAAAACAACTCCTCAAGTGCCAACTGACAGACCTTTGATCTATAACTTAATACCAAAAAGTGCTTCTGAGAATCTTAGAATCTAAGTCTCCTGTCTTGTACTTGTAAAATCACGTTGTAAATTTTGGATGAGTTTTTGCAAACTCAATGAGAGACCCGTCATTGATGATCTCACTCAGGCACACACAAATATCATACAACCAATCAGATTCACAACATTTTCTATCAAAATAAGGTATAAAGTATGGCATACAATTCTCATACCTTCTTCCAGAATTTGAACACCCAATCAATCACAACTTCAGAAAGAATTCACATTCATAAATTTCAGAATCATAATATTCAAATTCAGATGCATATGAGAATCTCAATTCGTTATTATTTGTTGTGCCCGAGTGCCTTTCAGATACAGAACAGATACTGGCCTATTGGGCTTAGTCAGAACAGAAATCATGAAGCAGCACTCTACGTACAGAATACTGAGATTATAGCTCTTTCAACTGGCTACTCTGATCACAACGCCTTTATCTGAGCATGCATTTTATAAAATGCATCAAATAACAGAATATGCCATGAATGGCATTCACATATGAAGCATAGACAGAATCTCATAATTCATCGAACCTCAATCCAGCATTCAACATTCGTTTAGCATTCAGAATTCAGAGGCAACATATTTCATTCAATTGTCAGATGCAAGTATAATACTTCCAATACATTCCCGACTATTAAACTCCTCGGACCTTTAAGTCTGGAATTGATATTCAGATCGCAAACAGTTCAATAACTGAAAATTAAGCAGAATAAATCAAACAATCAATCTGTTGGACCCCAAAACTTTTCTTGGAAGTTAGAACTATTATATGTGAAATGTTGGAAGTGGTAAGCTAGAATATGTAGTTGGAACATATTCACTGAGTATGCTTTGGTGTTTTAGCCATAACTTTTTCTCTAGCTATCCAAATGAGGTTATTCTTAATTTGGATTAAACTAGAGAAATAGGGCTACTAATTATCTTATGAAATCGAGTTCTAAGTCAGTCCTTAAGAATTTTAATTTTTGGATGGAAGTTGAGCACAAAAATTGTTTCAGTATAAGAATAGTTCAGAAGTATTGGGATATAACTTTCATATTTCTGAACCAAATTGAATGATTTTTGTGTCATTAGAAAATTAAGACAATGAGGAACATTTTTCTAGAAGGAAGTGTTATCTAATTCCTTCAATTACATGATCAAAAAAAGGTCTTGATTTTTGGAAGAAGTTAGGCAATGACTTAAATAAATTTTGAGGTCTTGATAGATTAATTATTCTATTTTTTTGGAGTTAATTATTATGTTAAGGTGAGTAAGATTTTATGACATAGGTTAATTGAATTATAGTGTTAAGGTAGTAAGATTGCTTTAAGGGCAATTTTGGCAAGTCACTTAAGCATTTAAGTTGTAAGGCATATGAGGAAGGGTAGAAGGGTCTTTTTCTAATCATCAATGGCAAAATTGAAATAAGAAGTGTTGTCTTGCTTTTAAGGAAGAAGCAATAATGAAATTGAAGGGAGAGAAGAGTGAAAAACATGAAAAAGAAAGAGAGAAGTGAGAGAGTCGGCAATTGGAGAGAAAAGAAGAAGAAGAAGCTAGGGTTTCATCTTTCCTAGCTTTCAAGAGAGATTTTGAGGTGGTTCAAGAAGAGAAAAAGGTAGAGGAAGAGAAGAGCTTCCATTAAAGCCAAGAAATTTATTGTTGGGTGAAGATTCAAGGTAAGTTGATTTTTAATCTTTTGGAGTTTTGAAAGGTTTTTGGTTCAAAGAGCTTGGGAAATGCATGGGTTTAAGTATTCTAGGATCAATTTCATGCTTTTGGTTCTTTGGGTTTTACAATTTGAATGTCTATTGATTTGGGATTTTTGTAAGTGTTGAAAAAATTCAAGAGAGGCAAGAGGAACAAGAGAAGAAGCATATTTGAGCAACTTTTCAAGCAAGGAAATTAAGGTGGGTGACATTTTTATAATTGAGTTAATAAGCTATTAAAGTCTCTTTCAAATAAATGAAATTAAATGATTTCCAACTACCTTGAAAATGTGCATTTATTGTTCTTTAAAATGGTTTAAGAATATGCTTTTGTATATGAATTTTGTGAGTGAATTTTGATTGATATGGGAATGATTTCAAATTGCTCTATAATTATTGTATTTGTGGCTTTTGGATGATTTGAGAAATGGTTATGTGATTGGTATGAGATTTTGGTTGATAAAGTGTGAAAT
>JAOQMS010000004.1:11412473-11431816 GCA_027563885.1 Erythroxylum longipes | reverse complement strand
CATCGTGGAAGACTAACATAAGACATGATTTATGATTTATTAATGAATAAGTGGACATGTACACATGTCACACTCTCATTGGTTTGCTAATTTTTCTTCCAATTCAATTTCCAATTTCTCTCCAAAATTCCAATGGCTCAATTCAAAATTGCTTAATTTCATAAGTCTAAGTTTCCAGTGCCATTAGACAGTCATTTTCACTACCAGTAAACACTCATTCTGTCACTTGACAGTTTTTCGGGTCCGGAAACGACTCCGAAAAATTTCCGAAAAATTTCCATAATTCTCTAAAAATCTCAAAACCCCAATGATCCTCTCCAATTCAATTTTTATACACTCAAGCCTATTTTTCAAAAAATCACATTTATTCACAATTATATCGGGAAATGTCATGAATGCATGTACAAACATTCTTCATGTGTAAAAATCACTATTCACAATTGCATGAGTATGAGACGCGTTTTCCTAATTTCTCACGTTTACTCGTTTCTATAATTCAACCCGTTATATGGAAACGGGATGTTACAACTTCAACTTTCCAGTGAAGCTTCAGAGCCTAAGGATGCGGCAAGTTCATAAGGAACAACGTAGCTTGAAGAAAAGGTTCCTCAATTTTTGTCGACGGAACAACTTTGAATCTCCTTTGCCTACACCATTGGCACCATCATCTCTATAAGCCACTTCTTACCTTAAACTTTTCATTTGTGTCATTTTCTTTTGTTTGATTTCTTGTCATTTCTATTTGCTTTGATTTTATTTTCTTTTGTTTGGTTTTATGTCTTTTGTTTATTTTCGTGTCATTGTTTTTGTTTGTTTTATTTGAGGTCATTTTCCCTTATTGGTTGTTGTTTTGTCATATTGAGGACAATGTGATATACAATATGCCTAAATATGTATCCTATTTTGTTAAATAGGATACATATTTAGGCATATTGTATGTGTTTTGTGTTAGCAATGGAACCACATTTGAGTCACTCTGATAAATATTGCCATAAAATTCTGTCATGTAGTTGGAATTAGATTGAATGCATACTTGAACTCAGATTAGGCCACTTGAGTAGAAAGTCAACCATATAGAGTGATGAAAAGTATTTGGTCGCATAAGCTTAGTCACAAATTGTTATATGAACAATGAGGTAGTGTAGAGATACATAATGAGTTTTCATTTAAGCCAAAGTGAGGATTGAGCCATATGACTCCATCTATAGTCATTTCATTTCTTTGTCGAGTGTTACTTCCTTAGGTTACTACCTTCAGAACTTGCTTTGAGTCGGTTTGAGTCTACTGGATGCATGCTTAATAGAGATGATCTAGGCCCTTTTTATGTTAACCCTTGGCTTAAACAACCTACAAGTTATTATCCCTTACTACCCCTATTGAGCCTTAACCTTTTGTTTCTTAAAAACACCTGAATTTTTAAAACTTTAAACCCCATTATCCTACCCCTTTTCACAAGCTCAATAGAGTATTAAGTAGAACATTAGTTGGGATTGTGTCAAATTCCACAGAGATAAGTTGAATATATTTCTGCCTGTGGACTACATTGCATATAGTGCTAGTTTTGATTCATAGTTCTTCCATGTAGAAAGAAAAAGAAAGAAAAATGAAAAAGAAGGAAGAACAAGTGAGTAGCATCAATAAGTGCAGAATAGTGGTGTACGTCTCGAAGTTATGTCTTGTATCCCATTTTATATGCTTTTTACTCTACTTATACTTGTGCTTCACGTTCTTCCCTCTCTTTTGACCCACCTTAACCCTTACCACATTACAACCTCAAACAAGTCCTTTTGATCTACTTATGCATGCAATCATTGTAGAGGAGAATTAGTGTATTAGCAAGCCTATGGTAGTGTAGTTCCCTATAGGAAGTTTGAGCAAAACACTAACCCTTAAACACTTGAGTGAAATGAATGAAAATCCTGAGAAAAATTCATTTATGCATCTAGACTTACCTTTAAGAGATTGTGCAAATTGTGAGTTTGCTTGCGTACACCAATGAAAAAATGGTCATGATATATGCATTAACTTGATACTTGAGTTGGCCTGAATTCGAGGGATTGTGTACTTTGATCTTTGTGAAAATGAAGTGGCTGAATTGATTGGTTGTATTTATTTTGCTTAAGGACAAGCAAAGATTCAAGTGTGGGGATGTTGATAGGTGTGCATTAGGATATATTTTTATAGGTAATTGGCATGTGTTTTCTTGCATAATTGTTGCTTATTGCCCTAGTTTAGGATTTAGTTTGCATATTTTCATTAAGTTTGATTTTCATTGTGTTCTTGTGTGTTGGATGCTAATTGAGGGTAAGAATTGCTTATTTTTGTGTAGGAAAAGAGAGAAACCAAGTTGGAGGATGAACAAGAGAGCATAAGAGAGAAGATAAGAGGAGTACATCTGGAACCAATTCCCAAGTTCCTAGGAATTAGGCAAATTCCCATGGGCGTGGTAAATCAAGACAGAAAGTTTCTGCCTATAATTCCCAGGCTCGTGGGAATCATGCAAATTCCTATGGGCATGGGAATTGAAATCCGAGGCAATTTGCGAAGCTTCATTAAACCTAAATTTTTGTACTATAAAAACATCATTAAGCCTCCATCTTCAAAGGGAGACGACACCCACCTGTAGAAAGACCATCCTTAGGTGAAGAACACATATTTGGAGCATCAAAGAAGGATTGAAAACAAGAATCATCATCAAGATTGGGCAAGATAGCACATCAACACCAAAATTCCAGATTTTGGCAAAGAAGAGAAGGAGTTTTCTTATTCACTTTCTATCATTTTAATCTCTTCCTTTCTTTGTAAAGATGGATTATTTGAATGTTGATAGTGTTATGGAGACTATGTTAGGCTAATTTCATATTAGGGATTGTTTTTTCATTATTTTGTCAAAACTCATATTTTATTGAATTAAATGAAGTGTCTTTGATAATTGTTGTTTTTAATTGTCATCTTGAAACAAATCGAAAGAGTGAGTGAGATAAAAAATGTGTAGGATTGTACAATGTGAGTTGGCGACCTATAAACTAGCAATTATTATGTCAATTGAATAATTAGAAGAGAAATCTCTCTTAGTCAATTGATCATCCATAGGATAGTGCAATAACTAGTTGAATCGGTAGAGTCATTGGGTAGGTTAAGAGATCGTTCAATCGATTCCCATCAATTCAATTAGGGACAAATAGTTACACCTTGAGAGAGGGTAATTAGTACATTCAGAAATCTAGGGTGAGACACAATTCAATCAATAAAATATGAGGGAGACAGAATAAGGAAAAAGTAATCTCTAGCATTTAGATCCTTGAATTCAGATTTTCTGCAATTGCGGTATTGTCCATTGTTTACATTAGTCTTTTAATTTTAATTTTAGTTTTCTGAATTATTTATTTATTTGCATTAAACAATTTTATTTCTTAAACAAAGTCTTTCCTAAATTAAGTGGTGTCTGGGCATCAATCCCTCTGGGATCGATATCCGCTCTTTCTAACTACAAGTCACGACCCATTCACTTGCAGTTTTTGAGCGTAAAACAAGTAGATAGGTTTTACAATCCAGCAACAGATACGCATCACAAATGTGTGCCTTTGCGTAAAAAGGCTATATTGACGTTTCAACCAAGCTGTTAATAAACGACTTAGTCAAGTAATCGGATCGACATTCATCACAAATGTTTGCCTCTGAGTAAAAGGCTAAGTCCCGGGCAAAAAATGTGTGTTTTAAAGAAAAACCTACCAGACTTGTAATAAGCTTGAAGTTTCATGGAACTATACCTAGGAACAGTTACCGAGTCTCAGAGACCGAACAATTATTAATGTGTGTGCACAATTGACATGGGTCAATAGGTTAACAATTGGTTTTAAGTCAGTTGTATATTTAGTTCAAAGCCCCTAGACACATATTTTGCACTTTAATGATTTGATGTAATTCGAATGAGTATGTCCAAGATTAAATTTAGTTCACAAAGATTAGAGCCATTATCACATTATTGCATGGTGTGTTTGTTTTTATTAGGTGATGTTGTTTTGTTTGCTTGAGGACAAGCAAACGTTTAAGTGTGGGAATATTGATAGTAGTGTTTTGTATGATGTTTTAAGGTTTAATTTATTATAAATTTTGTGTTAATTAGATTAGTTTTTGTGTTTAAGAGTTTTTATGGGTTAGTTTGAATCTTTGAGTTTAAATTGTATATTTTTAAGGTACCTTGATGTGTGTATTAGTTTTGCAGGGTAAACAGGGAAGAACGCTGAAGATCTGAAGAGTTTCGAGTTAAAAGACACAGGTCACGATCGTGCACATTGGCCGTGATCGTGACAGAAGAGGAAGAGTTAGAGGCAGCCAGGCCATGATCGTGCATCAAGAGCCACGATCGTGATAGAGTGCATCTAGTCAGGCCAAAATCGTGCACTTCAGGCCATGATCGTGACATAAAGGAAAAAATGCCGGCCATGATCGTGCCTGTGTTGGGCTGACACGAAAACTCAATTTTTGGGTAATTTTTCAGATCGTTTCGACGCCGAGTTTAACCTAGAGCTGCTATAGAATAAATACAACAATAACTAGCAGTCGCCTATAGAGATTAGAGAGCCGAGAGAGCTGAGTAAAAGAGAGATTCTGTCGAAAATCTAAGAGACTTATATAAAGATTAGGCGATCGAGGAAGGAGATGAAAGAAGAGAGGCATAGAGACACGCTTCACGCAACATACTTCCTGGAACAGGTGGTTTCCCGCAGTCGCGACCTCCAAGATCCATTCCGACAGTATTTTCTAGTTTTTATTTTGATTTCATTGATGTATGAGATTTGGAGATTGATTATAAATATTATTATTGAGTGTTGATTTTCTGTCTAAACTCACCTTCGGGTTTTTATTCTTAAGATTAATAAAATTAATTTGATTGTGTTTTATTCTATTTAATTGTGATTCAATTTGATTCTTCATAACTTGGCAATAAATTGAGAGGGTGAGCCAGTGAGAATCATCGATTTAGGATAACGAGAGTTAGGTAAATCGATAGGTAGAGAATTGAATCAAACCGTTAGAGTTGTGTAACAAGAGATAGAGCGAAGATTCCCGGTAGGTTAATAGACAACGTTAGAACTAATTTAAGTTTTAGACCAATTGCGGCTCGAGAGATCGCAATTTCCATAATTTGAATTATGGATTATCAATTAGGGTTAAGAATTATAACTCGAGAGAGAGTAATTCACCCTAGGATTGTCTAGGCCTGTTAAATTGGAAATTGCATAATTGGGTAGATTTTCTTTAATTTCGAATAAATTCCCCCTTTCTCTCAATCGGTCACTTCTAGGTTGAAATTTGGATTATTTGTGTGAGTTGACTTTTATTTATTCTGTTGATGCTTTAATTTCTCATATTTGATTTTTGATTGATTTTAATTTTTGCAGTAGTTGTTAATTTATGAATTGCGAACTTAGCTGCTGTTAGATTTTAGGACTAGTTCCTTTCCTTGTGGAACCGAGACCTTAGATACTACGCGAACTACCTGTGTGCTTGCGAAATTTACTGAGGTTATAAATAATAAAACTTAGCTCGTGTAATATCAGGCAAACATAATGCTAAAAAGGAGAAAAAAGCGAGAGAAGAAGGTTTCGGGAGTTGGAAAGGAGAAATGGGAGTTGAAACAGAGAAAAGTAGAAGCAAAAACAAAAATGAAGAGCTCAAACTAGGGAGGGTTTCAAGTTAGAGCAATAGCTAGAGGGAAAGAGGAAAATATGATAAGTCCAATGGTACTTCAACTAACTTATTGATTATACATTAAAAGATCAAAGATGGTAAATTTGAAGAAGGCACATTAAAGTTTAACAACTAACTTATTTTTTCAAGAAGAAAACCATTTCAATTCTTTCATGTACCTTAATTCTTTTATGCGTTGAAGAAGAAAAGTATTTCAATTCTTTAATAATGATCTATAAATCAGAATGGACTAACTTGGTATAAAAATAATTATACATATTATATGATTAAATGAGTATTTTAACTTTAATTATTATTTTATATTAGGAATATAAATTTAGAAAAGCGTAACAACTAATCAAATCTATATTTGAATTTGAGAAATGAAGGAACAAAATTTGATGGCAGAGAATATGGGTCCGGAGACACTGGTGGGTCTTTTTTGTGTATATATATTTGTTTCGGAAGTTACCTAGGCATGTTATTTTTTTCCGATAACCTACTCATATTTACCATCCAATAATTAATATATAAAATATGTTTTCCATGTCTTTATTAATTTAAACATTTTTAACTTTTGTTATTTATTTTAATAGTTCAAAAAATTATAAATCATAAACAAAAATATATTAAATTTTTATTAGATTAAAATTTTTATTTAACTAAGAATATTCAATAAAATACTAAGATATATAATATTTATACCTTTATAATTTTTTTAAAAGTTATGTGGTCATAAGTCATTTTACACAAAAACAGCTAATACTAAACAGTTAATTTTACCAAATATCTCTGACAAGCAGTTAATGCAATCTGCTGGTCAAATCAGCTGATCTATCAGCTAACAGCTGATTGCCAAACAGGGCTATTAAAATAATTATACTTATTATATGATTAAATGAGTATTTTAACTTTAATTATTATTTTATATGAGGAATAGAAATTTAGAAAAGTGTAACAACTAATCAAATCTATATATTTTAAATTTAAATTAAAAACTTTAATTTTAATTATTTACCAAATTATTTTTAAATAGATTTTGTCAACAAGGTATTTTAGTTTGATCAATTAACCTTGGACCATTTGTTAATTATTATGAGAATCTGTGATAATCCTCAATCTTATAGACAAAATGCTAAATGAAATTCGGATAATAGAATTAGAAATTTTTTTTTTCCCAAAATGCAAAATGTCTCGACTTTGATAATGCACCAGTGCGGCCCTCTATTTGCCTGAAATTGAATTTGGGAAATTGAATTTGGTATAAGCGGGAAATATTTGACACGTCCTCACTCTCGCTCTAGACATTTCTCTTGCTGGATTTGGAATGCTCTATTTTTGCTTCGGAAAGGTTTTTTCGCTCTCTCCTTAGTCCTTACTTATTTAGTAGAGATTTCTGATTTTCGGTCGATTGCGTAATTTCAGAGGAAGAACTGAAAATGGGAGTTGATAATTATCATGTAATCGAGCTGGTTGGTGAAGGCTCTTTCGGAAAAGTGTATAAAGGAAGGCGCAAGTACTCTGGCCAGGCATTTCTCTTCCGATTTCATCTTCTTTTTGTTTCGTTTCCTCTATTTAACTTAAAATGTTCTGTTTTTTTTTTTTTTGTTGGTTACAGACTGTTGCCATGAAATTTATTATGAAGCATGGAAAGAGCGAGAAGGATATTCATAATCTAAGACAGGAAATTGAGGTAATTTAATGATTTTTTTTCCGGTAAATTTACATCAAGATTTGAACAAATGTTGTATCCTTTGCTTGATAGCTGCCTTCTAGTGTTTGAGCTGGTTTGATTTGTTCAATTTATGGGAGTTCTGTAGATTCTTAGAAAGTTGAAACACGAGAATATCATTGAAATGCTTGATTCATTTGAAAGCCCCCAGGAGTTCTGCGTGGTCACAGAGTTCGCACAGGTTTGTTTCATCTCTTCTCCTTTGTATGCCGACCAAACATATGGAACTGTTACCATGCGTTGCAGTGGTGAGATAATTGAAGAGTTTCCTATTCAGGGTGAGCTTTTTGAGATACTGGAAGATGATAAGTGCCTTCCTGAAATACAAGTTCAGGCTATTGCAAAGCAGTTGGTACTTCCCCTCCCCCAAATTTCAAACATTAGTGATTTTCTTTCTAAAAGTGATTCCTTAAGTTAATTTGGTATCGAGTTCATTCTTTTCACTTAAGCTTGCTTTTGTTAAATGTTACAGGTGAGAGCGTTACATTATTTGCATTCTAATCGTATCATTCATCGGGATATGAAACCGCAAAACATACTGATTGGTGCAGGGTCAGTTGTTAAGGTTAGATGTGATGCTTGGGTGCAAATACGCACAAAAAGTTTCAAATAATCTCTTTCTCTAACTTGTTTACGCTCAGTTATGTCCTTGCAACCCATTTGTTGTAGATAGAAATAACGCTTTCATAGAAAATTTCATCTCGTAAAATGTTTGAATTCATATTAGTTTATGTGATTTCTTGATGTTCTATGTACTTTTCAGTTACTTCCTCATTTAAATTAAATTGTAGCAGAAACCAGTGTTTGTCATTTTTAACTCTTTTCTATTTATCTTAGCTCTGTGATTTTGGCTTTGCACGCGCCATGTCCATAAATACAGTGGTGTTGCGATCAATAAAAGGTCTGTGTTTGATAATTCTATTTTGAATTTCACATTCTTTTCGAGTTATGCATCTTCCCGGGGCAAACCAATTATGTTGTTTTTATTGTTTATTAGGCACACCTTTGTATATGGCCCCAGAGTTGGTGAGAGAGCAGCCATACAATCATACTGCTGACTTGTGGTCTCTTGGGGTTATATTGTATTACTCTCCTTTTCCCTTATTCATTTTTCATGTGGGTCTCATGTTATTTGGTCATTGTTTCTGCTCACCAAAATTGTTGCCTCAATTTGAATTTATTTTTCTATATTGCATCTAATGTTTGATCTCTTTGGTTTATTCTATAATGTTTTCCGCAAATTCTTTTTCCTCTGACCAGATGTGTGAGTTAACCAATTTGTTTGATATTTTAAAAGTTTCACCTGAATTAATTTTCTCAACTTCTAATTTAGATTTCTGTGGTTCGAAAGATCAATTAGGATTATTTTCATATTTCCTATCAATGGGATGTACATTATTTTGTAGGTCATGATTATCTTGAAAACTTGTTAGAATTTGCTCTTTTTTATTTTGACACCTTTGTTTGTTTTGTATCCTTGCTGAAACTACTTTATCGTAATACTACAGGTATGAATTATTTGTTGGTCAACCACCTTTTTATACAAATTCAGTTTATGCACTCATTAGGCATATTGTCAAGGTGGGTTAACTTAAACCTTGCCAGTATTCTTGCTTAAATTTTTGGCTATGGTGTCTGAAATAGCTAAGCTTGTGGCACTGACAGGATCCAGTTAAATATCCTGATGACATGAGTCCCAGTTTCAAAAGCTTTCTTAAGGGTTTGCTAAATAAGGTTATCCAATACTTGACCCTCAATCTTAATTGTCAGTTTCTGTTGGATTTGATTTTTATTTTCCTCCCAAACAGGTACCACAAAATCGGTTGACTTGGCCTGCACTTCTTGATCACCCATTTGTTAAAGACACTTCATATGAAGTGGAGGCCAAGGTATTATATCTCATACTTTCCATTGTTCTTCCTTTGAATATTTTAAGGATAAAATTGTCAAACTTTAACGCCATTTAAAAGTGGCATAATGATCATTTCTCTACAAAATGGATATAGAGGAATCATCTAGTCTGAAGTGTTGTTTTTCTGTTAATAAATACGCTACTAGTTTAGATATCTTCTGCTATGATCCAATGAATATGTTTTTGAGAAAAAAAATTCCTGTAGGAAACTTGTTCTTTAACAGCATCAACAAGAGGGTGTGATACTGTTTGGAGGGGTGAAGAAAATGTGAAACATGCCACAATTGATTTGTCTGTCACGAGTCCTGAGGGTATGCTTTTAACTGAATGATATCAAAGTTCCATGCTTCAGTGTCCTAATTTTTTACAACTTGCTAACTCCCATATTGTAGTTAAAATCCAACCTCTTTCTGCTTTGGAGAAATGCTCTGCACCAAAGCCTCATGTAGCAAGTAGTCCTTTCATAGATGCAGGCAATTGTTCACCAACTGAGGAGTTCCCTGGATTTGCAAGTCCTAACAACACTAAACAGTCAGGTATGTGATGTTTGTTTTGTAGGAGCAATGGAGCTTAATATGTTCCACCTGCTGGTTTTATGTTTGAAACTGGATAGAAAATAGTTTATGTTTTAGTAGAAGGAACATAATATGTTTCTCCATGATCCCTTGTTATATCTAGCGCTTGTCTTGCAATGATCTCTCATATCATACAGTAGCTATTGAATAGATGATTCTTTTCTTGAATTTGAGGAACACTTATATGCCATAATGTATAGGAAATGTGTGGCTCTTGATTCAAATATTCACAGCTTACTGCTAGTTGATGAGTACATTCTTTTTCATGTTCAATCTATTCTCTTTAAGGTTAACTGTCATGTTGTAAAGAGCTTAAATTGACATTATTTTGTATGTTTACGAAAGAAAATTGCATAACCACTTGTCATCTATTTTGCTCCTACTTTGTATGAGCGATGCAATTCTAGCTTTTCATCCATTATTTTGTAACTTCTGTAGTTATCTCAAGTGACACTTCCCTAAAAGACAAAATAAAAGGATAAAGCTTGATGCTTTAGCCTCCCAACGCAAATAGTTCTGCACTGATAATGTTTTAAAATACGATCTGAAGGCCAACATTTGTACTATCATAATAGACCATCCTTTTGGAGTTGGTTTTTTCTAGTATACCTGAAATCTAGATTTCAAATAATTTTGATCGCACAACTTTATTGTTTTCTATATCTTCTAATTTTTCATATGGAAATTTTACATTTTTTTTTCTTTCTATTTAGGTAGCCAGATGTTGGACAAACTTGAAAATAGCTCCCGCACAGTTAAAGGAGCACAAATTATTGGTCAGGATAATGCAGCATTAAAAGCTATCTTGCTACCATTGAAAAGATGGTCGAAAGAATTGCACTATTCTTATGGGTAAAGTGGAGTTATATCCTTTAATATATTTGTACGATCTACTCTTTTACTTTGGCTTTAGAGGGCACTGTTTCATTTCCTGAATTGAGATGCATCTGAAGCTTAATTGTATACGAGTTTGACAGCGAAATCATGAAAAGAGTAAAAATAAAAAACAATCAAGGCTGAAAAGTTAGATGGCAACCTTGAAATTGGAGGGTGGTGTAGAGACTCTTGGGTCTAAATGATGTCAGTATGATCAAACTCATTCATAATTGCTAACTGAGTTACTAACTGACCTGGAAAGCAAGATGGAAGATTTTGCAGCCTAATTTCTAAAAAGCACGGACTAGACCTTGTCTTAAGGCATTAAACAAGATAAACAACTTCTAAAGTTATTTAAGATAAACTTTTTTACATTTTAAGATTTACAGGAGATAGGTAATGTATACATGATCTCATTCTACATTACTCTAGCTCCAGATTTTGCATATTGCTTTGTGGTTAGAATACTAACCTAAATGACTTTAAAATTTATACAGGGAACAAGCTGTTATTACTTCAAGCCAGTCTCTAAGAATTCTTTCAAACTTAGCTACATCTGGCATAATACAAGCTTGTGAGCTGTTTGATGAGATATTATGTGAAGTTCTTGATTTCAGTGCCATTACACTTGGCTTAAAATCCTCAAAGTTCAACGACTTGCTAGTGAAGGTATATATCAATTCTTAGTTCACTATAAACATAATTTTGCTTGCTATTGGTTAACTGCCATGTCTACATCTTTTATCTTTTCCTGTGAAAGCAGCTTAAGGCTTGTCAATTATCTTTCTTTCTTTTGATTTAATATTGGCTGCACACATCACTTCAGCCTATTGCCCTACAATTTTCATTTTATTATTTCCAGAAATGTACTTTTATTTAAATTTGAAGACATGCAAGTAAATCTTATATAGTTCCATGCCACTAGTCCCCTTCTCATAGTCACTTAACAAACCCAAAAAGAGAAAATGTCCAGATGTTCTTCCTTCCATACACAAATCTTGTTAGAACCTTATCAACAAATCATGTAAAACAATAACTTTTATTTTCTCAAATCTCTTTCAGAATTTTGTAAATGAGCCCCTTCAATCATCATTGCTGCACCTGTTGTCACCTTTGATTTTTTTAATGATTCTTGATGGGTTACAGCAGTTAAGTTTCTTTATTGTGCAGAGCTTCTCCGTAATGAAACTGTCTTTAGACTACAGTGGAACTAACATTGCAGCTTCATATTTCATGCACTGGGTTGGTTTGACTGAAATTTTTTCGCAGGTAATGACCTTATATGTTGTTGATTTCTCATAACAACATATTCACAATTTTTCAGTTATATTCCGGAGGAAAATTTATAGTCCTTTTTTTCATAATTAAAAAAAATTGCAGGTTGTTACTTACAAGGAAGATGCTTCTGGCAGAGTTCTTTATGAGTCCAGTGCTTGCATTACTGTCGTTTTAACAAAGGTCTCCCAGGTTATTAGAGCAACTGCTTTGACTTCAGGTTCTGAGGCAGTCTCTAGTCCTGCAATGGATGAAACAATCAAGAAAATCTTAGATCATGCTAAGACATGTGGACTAGTTGAACATTCATGTCTTTGTTTGGAAACAGCTGGCTTAAGTCTTATTTCAGGCTCTTCAAACATGCTGCGTGCTGCTTGTGAAGCTTGCAGGGTTATATGGCTACTAATTTATGCAGTGGATACTTGTTTCACAAAAGGAAATATCTTTTCATATCCATTAAATGCCTTCCGAAGCCCTACTTTACTTCAACTTGACATTCAGGACCATGAAAATGACTCATTGCATGTCCCAGATTCATCAAGAATTACTGATGCAGTGACAAAGGCTTTCCTAAGATCAGAAGCTGTGCGGATGGCTGTTTACTATTGTCTTCATCAACGTATGGAGGTTGTCCTCATTGCTTGTATTCAGGTGGACACACTTTTTGTTCTTTGGTCTTTGATGAAATTCTCTTTGCCCTTGAATATGATTGAAGGCACTATATCATCTAAACTCTGTTTCCCATTATATATTTTTACCTCGTCTTGTTGATTCTGATATATTGGTTCTTGTTCTTGCTCAATTTCCTTGAAATATTCCAGCTATTGTCACGATGCTGCCTGCATAGTACAATTATTCCTGGTGTCCTATGTGGCTTGCCCAGTTCTCTCCCGGTTACAACTATTGTCAGTGGTGGAGGGGATGGAACCATTCTATCAGAGTTATTCTCCATACTATCCATGTGTACTTTATCTTCAAATAGAGATCCTCAATCAGGTGAAATAGTTAACGTGAAAGGCAAACTAGTTAATCCCTCCGCACTGGTTTCCCATTCATGCATTATCCTTGCAACTCTTGCTCAACGCTTGAAGTCTTCAGGAAGAAATTCTGCTCTGTTTATGTTAACAACCTCTCCAAAGAAGCAGATGTCCCGACTTTCTGTCATTGCTCATCACTTTTCTCCTGATGGGAGAGTTAAAACTCCTTTGGAACCTCATTGTGCATTAGCCATGCTGGCTTTCGCATCAATTCTGTCTCTTGAAAGTGGAACTACTGTGGAGTCTTCTATCTCAGAAATTGCACTGAATTTGATTCCTCAAACTGCCACACTATGTGAACACCTCAAGATTTCAGTAGGTATTGAAAATGAAGTAGATGCTAATGGTGTTCTATCTTATTGGCATGGCCTCAGGGATGGATGTATTGGCTTGTTAGAATCTAGACTGAAACGGGAAGGATCATTAGCTGTACAACAGTTATGTGCAAGTGATACTCCTATGCTTCTTATTAGTTTATTGGCCAACAACCATTCAAAAGCATTCTCTCGAGTAGTTGATAGCTCTAAAAATCTGGTGGGATTATCTCCTATTGGTGTTTTGTGGACAGTATCTTCAATCTGTCATTGCCTTACAGGTGGAGCTGAGGTTTTCCGTCAGATTTTAGTGAAAACTGAAATCGTAAAGCTTATCACAGATTTGATATCTGATGTGCATCTCAAGCATGTAAATAACTGGACTGGCCTAGGTGGAGGGAAAGATGGAGTCAGAGATATAATCAATGTAGTAATTGACCTGTTGGCCTTTCCTTTTGTTGCTATACAGAATCTTCCAGGACTACCGTCTGCCACAGCTTCTGTGAACAGTGGGTTCCTTCTCAACATGGGATCACCTGGTGGCAAAATATGCCTGGAAGATAGGGACATTGTAAGAGCGATTGAGGAAGACATGGGAAAATATTTAAAAATATTTCTTGAGGTTTACATTTTTCCTTGTCTTTTCTGTTAGGTTAAATAGTAGGGTGATTTCACACAATGTTTTGTTACATTTTGGTATCTGTCAATTTAATTGAGAACACTGACCATCTTAGTTGGAGTAGCAATTGTAGTGGGATTATTGAGAAGTTTCAGTAGGTTCTAACAATTTTTCAGTGTGTCCTATTCTAATGCTTCAAAACTTTTTCAGGTTGGAGTGCCGGGTGCTATACTGCGAAGTTTGGGGCATATGGAATTGAAAGATCTTGGAAGGCTGGTAGCTTTTCTTGCCAAAATGTCCGGCCATCGCCCTCTGGCAATTCAACTTGTGAGCAAAGGCTTGCTTGAGCCAAACAGATTGAGGAGATTACTTGATGTTTCAAGTCCAAGAGAGGTTGTGCTTGATGTTCTGATGATAGTCTCTGATCTAGCTAGAATGGATAAGGTCAGTTTTTCTTTATCTTGATTTTCTCTCTTGCATTCTATTTCCTGTCATGTGGTTTGTCATTTTAGTTTGTTGTATGCGACTCCTTGACTCTTCTAAAATGGGTGGGATAACTGAGTTTGTTCTCAAACCTGCCTTAGTCACATTTGGTTTCTAATAGTTTATGTAAATGGTTACCTAATGTTGTCTAAGTACACGCAGAAAGGTTACTCCAATTTAATCTTCACTCATTTTGCATATTCCTTTGTTTAATATCTCTCCCTTGTTCCTTGTGATGTTGGATGTGCCCTTACGAGACTTTACAGAAGTTATATGTTAAAAAACAGTAGACTTTTTAAAAATGTTGACCTGTTAGTGTCAGTTAACTGAACTACCCTCAGAGTTGGAGGTCTCATGACGTTTCAGCGAATCGCAGCTGAGTCAAACCGCAGATGAATCTTGGAGAAAGGAGCAAAGAATGAGCCAAGATATTTCTATCAGCATTTAGTAACTTACAGTGATAAGCACTTGCCCAATCCCAGCAAGCCACTTAATGATGGGGATGTCTTGATTTTGTCATCGTTATGTCAGATCATGAGTTGCTCCCACCAAATAAGTTTGTTTTGAGAAATTATCCTGATATAGATTTTTTGAGTCTGCTTAATCTTTGATATGAGATTTTCCTGTCTTAAGAATCTCTTTGGTCTATGGATTTGCAGGGTTTCTATGACCACATTAATGGAGCTTCTTTGCTGGAGTTCTTGAAAGAATTTCTGACCCACGAGGATCCAAATGTACGCGCTAAGACATGCAGTGCTCTGGGAAACATGTGTCGGCACAGTTCCTACTTTTATGACTCTCTTGTAAGTCCGAAGGAATAAGGTTGCCCTGCGGATTCCTAATCGTGCTAATTTATTCTGTTTATTCCATTAACTTTTGTACTTAAAAAGTGTTGTTAAAATTTAATTACATTTTCATCAAGTCCAGAATAACTTAAAGCATTTGCCTTCCAGGCAAGGCATCGCATAATTGGTCTTCTGATTGATCGATGTTCTGATGCAGACAAACGCACAAGAAAATTTGCATGTTTTGCTGTAAGTCTCTTCTTGTTGACGACAATTTCGTTGTGTCTACAATAGTTGGTACTCTATGGAAATATTAACAAAATATTTTAATACAAGGTTTTCTGGAAAATCTGATATCTTCATGTGCTCTTTGTCTCTTCTCCCTCTCTTTGTAGATCGGAAATGCGGCCTATCATAATGATTCATTATACGAGGAACTCCGAAGATCCATCCCTTATCTTGCAAATCTGCTTCTCTCGACAGAGGAAGATAAGACTAAAGCAAATGCTGCTGGTGCACTAAGTAATCTTGTTCGCAACTCAAGTAAGCTCTGTGATGATATTGTCTCTAAAGGAGCTATGCAGGTTTGTTGACATACAGGATCAATCTTCAGATTCTACAAAGCTCTGTCATAAATCGCATAAGAAAAGTTTGAGCAACTTCATTTTCCGACTTTATTGTCTTTTCCTTTTAGGCTTTATTGAAGTTGGTTGCAGATTGTTCGGCCGTAGCCCTGAACCCCAGTAAGAAACATAATGTAAATGAATCGCCACTGAAGATAGCTCTGTTTTCACTGGCAAAGATGTCTGCGCATGCACCGTGCAGATACTTCCTTCGTTCATCGGAGTTGTTTTCTGTAATTGGACGGCTACGACAGTCTCCTGAATCAACAATAGCCAATTATGCCTCTGTTATCTACACTAAAGTGGCCGATGCTTGAAGCTAGTAACTAGAAGGGATTCGATCAAATGCTGTATCATCTCGCTGGCTCCTTACCCACTAAATTTGTATTGGTTTATACCGTTTTATGATTAGCCGAAGGAAGAGCTGGCCCAAAACTTTAAAACAAGGAACATTGTAAAAGCAAAAGATGCTTGCAATATAGTTATGATGTAAAGGTCTTATGATCCAGTTTTTAAAAGTTTGATCCCTTAGATCTTTGTGGGAGAAAACGAGGAGACTACAGTTGAATTCTTATCTATGAGTTAAAATTAACGCAGTCAAAATAAGATCTAAAATATATATGCAGTAAATTCAAGATCAAGGACAACACTAATGGTACTGTTTTTCTCTCAGCCGCTCCTCCTCACAAGTTACAGCTGTAATGGTTGATCCTATACAGCTCCTTTCATTCCCTTCTAACTTGTGTTTCATACAGATGCTTGAATCCTCTCTGTCGACGTTCGTGTTTATTTATTTCTCTTCTATTCTCCTACACATTACTCTGATATCAATTCAAAACTCCTATCTTTTACTGTCTTTTGCTTTTTTTGTTCGATAACTTTTGATCCTTTTTGTCTTAAGTGTTTTGCAGCTTTGGATACTTTCTTTAACCTTTAGATTTCCATTTAACCATCAACCATTATTTTGATCCTATGGATATTAATGCTTTTTTGCCCTTTAAACTCAAATTATCTTGCTTTGCAATCTGAAGCACCTACTTTGAAGGAACTTCTTGGATCTTCACTAAGCAATGCTTTGGCCATTGAGATGAATCTTCAACCTATTCAAAAATCTTAGGTGCAGGTGGCTGGTGATCGTAGACTTGATTTGAAGCTAACTTGTTGTTCAACTAGGGAAGCATTGAAGCATAGGATTGTCTCTCCACCTTTAAAGCTCTTTAAAAGAGGAGTTGATAGATGGAAGTCCACCATTCTTGATTTTTTTTTAGACAAAAGGATAACCTTTCCGGTTATAAAACAATGGGCTTTGAACAATTGGATGTAGGAAGTGCTTGTGAATAATGAGGATGTTTTCCTCTTCAAATTTACAAGCTTTGCAGATGCTAAAAAAGTGATTCAAGTTGAACTTTATCATGTACACAACAAGCCATTATTATTCCAATTATGGAGGTCTGGATTGAAGCTAGAGGAGATTAAACAGGAAACACAAACTTATATGGATTTGAAGACATGATGTTCTCTTGGAGTATTAGACTACAAGTGGTCTCAATCACCTTACTAGTTACATTGGCAAACTCAAATCTATGAATCAAGTCACTGTTGAGATTAGAAGAATCAACTTTGCAAGGATATGTATCTTAGTTACTTCTAAGATTGACTTGCCTAAGGTGATTCCATTTATAGGCTGAATGAATATCTAGAACCTATTGAGGATCAATCCATGTCTCTTATGCATGGAGACCATAACCTGTAGTGAAGAAAACTTGGAGACCAATTGGAAGGATCTTTACAAAAGGTAACTATCATAACCTTATGGAGCACAACGTTTAATCTCAAATGCCAATTATTAGCAATATAGATTAGGTTAATTGTCTATTTATGGATGAGGAAGCTGTAACCATAGTAGAAGTGAACAATATACAAAAAAACATATCTCCAAAGGTTGGAGATAAAGGTGCTATTGGATATGCAACTTAAACTTGCATAAAGAAGAGATTTGACAAACAACTATTGAAGCCAGTATATCTCACCAGAAGGAAATCTAATAGAAAAAAAGAAGACTCTAGCATTGAAACTTGCCTCATGAACGTCCTAACTTGGAACGTGAGAGGAGAAAATGCTCCTAGTAATAAGCTTTTTATTAGAAATATGATTTTGGAGAATAAGTTGGTGATAGCTAGCATTTTGGAAAATCATTTGAAAAAGGCCAATAGTAACTTCCTAAATTACTTTCCATCTCACTTGAGTGAAATCACAAACTACAATTAACATTTTAATGGTAGAGCAATTGTTTTATAGGACTCCACAGTAATGATTGCATGCACCAAAATGGTTTTAGATCAAACCATCCATTTTGAGGTTTCCTTGAGGTACTCAACTCAACCAATTTTCATATCTTTCATTTATACGCAAAATACCTCTTACTAGAGAGCTTTCTTGTGGAATCAAATTAAATATATTGCTGCTTATATATGGAATCCTTGAATCTTTATTGGAGATTTTAATTCTATTATAAGAATTGAAGAAGCAAAAGGATATAGATCTACTGGAAATCTATGCGTAGAATTGAGAAAAATGTATGGAGGAAGCTCAACTGTCTGACATACCATTTGTTGGTAACTTTTTTACTGGAAGTAACAAACAATTTGTAGTGAATTTCATTAGGAAAAAGTTGGATCGCAATCTAGCAAACACTCAATGGAGGGTGGCTTTCCCAAATTGTTTCTTTACCTTTTCATATAGTAATGTTTCAAATCATTCACAAATATTCACCCAAACTACTATAGTTCATCCTAAAAGCCCATTTAGATTCAATGATTTTCTAGTTGATCTTGCAGGCTTTGAAGATGGAATCTGGAAAGCTTTAAGAATAAGAGTATGTGGAACCAAACAATACATCTATGCTAGCAAATTGCACCTTATCAAAATGGAGATGAAACACTTTTTTATATATAAGATTCGTAATACTCACCATCTGGTTAACATTTCTAGGAAGGACATAAAGAACATTTAGCAGAATCTTTACAATAATTTCAATTCCAATCAGCTGCAGGAAATGGACCTCTATATGACTTTTCTCTCATAAAGCAGAGATCTAAAATGGATTGGTTGAGGAGTGGTGACATAAACACTTCTTATTTCCATAGAGGTATCATTTCTAGAAGAGCTAAAAATAGAATTGTTAAAGTAAAGATAAGAGGATACTTGTGAGATAATGCATCAGTCACCACTTTATCCTTGCCTTGCTTATAGTTGATCACATAGGGAAATGTATCATGAACTCCACCCATTCTGTATGTCATTTATATAGCTTCCTTTGTCCCTTAAAATGCTTTGATGACTCATGACCAATATGTATGAAAAGTTCCTTAGGCCATAGACAATGCTACCATGTTTGCAATGCTCAAAACAATGCATA
>JAOQMS010000004.1:11395517-11412373 GCA_027563885.1 Erythroxylum longipes | reverse complement strand
CACCAAAGGTCTATCGACGGGTTGTTTTTCACACCGAAGGTGCCTAGCGACCGTGCCGACGGGCTGTTTTGCCCACCGATGGTGCACTGGCGGGCTGTTTTTCCCACTGAAGGAGCACCGACGAGCTGTTTTTCTCTCCGAAGGTGCCTAGTGATCGTGCCAACGGGCTGTTTTGCCCACCCAACTTGTGCCAACGGGTTTCTTTCCCACCAAACTTGTGGCGACAAGCTGTTTTTCCCACCAAACTTGTGCCGACGGGCTGTTTTTCCCACCGAACTTTTACTGACGGGCTATTTTGCAGACCAAACTTTGGTCGACTGGTTTTTTTCCCATCAAACTTGTATCGACGGGCTGTTTATCCCACCAAAGATGCCTAGTGCATGTGCCGACGGGCTGTTTTGCCGACCAAGCTTGGGTCGACTGGTTTTTTCCCACCGAACTTGTGTCGACGGGCTGTTTATCCCACCGAAGGTGCCTAGCGCACGTGTCGATATTTTGCGCACTGAAGGCGTGCTGACGGGCTGTCTTTCCCACCATAGGTGCCTAGCGCCCATGCCGATGTGCTATTTTGCCCACCGAAGGTGCGCCAAAGGCCTGTTTTTCCCACCGAAGGTGCCTGGCGCCCGGGCCGACGGACTGTTTTTCCCACCAAAGGTGCCTAACGCCCACCGAAGGTATGCCGACAGGCTATTTTTCACACCGAAGTTGCCTACCAACCGTGCTGACGGGGTGTTTTGCTCACCGAACTTGTGTCGACGGGCTGTTATTCCCACCAAAGGAGCCTAGCGACCGTGCTGACAGGCTGTTTTGTCCAGCGATATTGTGCCGACGGGCTGTTTTTCCCATCGAAGTAGCCTAGCGCCCATGTCAATGGGCTCTTCTACCCACCGAAGGTGCACCGAAGGGCTGTTTTTCCCACTGAAGGTGCATACCGACCGTGTCGATGGGCTGTTTTGCCCACCGAACATGTGCCGACCAGTTTTTTTCCCACTGAACATGTGTCCACGGGATGTTTTTTCCACCGAACTTGTGCCAACGGGCAGTTTTTCCCACCAAAGTTGCCTAGCGCCCGTGCTAACGGGCTGTTTTTCCCACTGAAGGTGCCTAGTGCCTGTGCCAAAGGGCTATTTTGCCCATCGAACTTGTGCCGATGTGCTATTTTTCCCACAGAAGGCACCTAGCGCCTGTCTCGACGGGCTTTTTGCCAATCGAACTTGTGCTGACGGGCTATTTTTCCCACCGAAGGTGGCTAGAGCCCATCGAAGGTCTGCTGACGTGCTGGTTTTCCCTCCAAAGGTGCCTAGCGCCCGTGCTGATGTGCTATTTTTCCCACCGAAATTGTGCCGACGTGCTGTTTTTCACACCGAAGGTGCCCAGCGCCCATGCTGATGGGTCGTTCTACCCATTGAAGGTGCGCCGAAAAGCTATTTTTACCACCGCAAGTGCCTACCAATTGTGCGAACAGGCTGTTTTGCCCACTAAACTTGTGCCGACGTGCTGTTTTTCCCACTGAAGTTGCACCAATAGGCTGTTTTTCCCACCGAAGGTGCCTAGCGCCTGTGTAGACGGGTTGTTTTGCCCACAGAAGGTGAGCCGACGGGTTGTTTTTCCCACCAAAGGTGCCTAGTGCCCGTGCCGACGGGCTGTTTGCCCACCAAAGTTATGCCGTCATGCTGTTTTTCCCACCGAAGGAGCCTAGCACTCGTGCCGACAGGTGGTTCTGCCCACCAAACTTGTGCCGATGTGCGGTTTCGCCCCCCGAAGGTCTACCAACGTGCTGTTTTTCCCACTGAAGGTGCCTAGCGCCTGTGCCGACGTGCGGTTTTGCCCACTGAACTTATGCCGATGGGCTGATTTGCCAACCGAAGGTGCTTACCGACCGTGCCGACGGGCTATTTTGCCTACCGAACTTGTGTCGACAGGCTGTTTTGCCCACCAAAGGTGTGTCGATAGGCTTTTTTTCCTACCAAAGGTGCTTAGCGCCCGTGCCGACGGGCTGTTTTACCCACCAAACTTGTGCCGACGGGTTGTTTTTCCCACCGAAGGTGCCTAGCGCACGTGCTGACGTGCGGTTTCGCCCACCGAACTTGTGCGGACTGGTTTTCTTCACACCGAACTTGTGCCGACGTGTTATTTTTCCCAGAGAAGGTGCCTAGCGACCGTGCCGACTGGTTTTTTTCCAACCGAACTTGTGCTGACTGGTCTTATTCGCACCAAACTTGTGCCGACGGGATGTTTTTCCTGCCGAAGGTGCCTAGCGCCCGTGCCGACGGGCGATTTTGCCCACCGAACTTGTGCCGATTTGCGGTTTTGCCCCACCGAACTTGTGTCAACGGGCTGTTTATCCCACCGAAGGTGCCTAGCGCAAGTGCTGACGATCTATTTTGCCCACAAAAGGTGTGCCAACGGGCTGTTTTTCCCACCAAAGGTGCCTAGCGCCCATGCCGACGTGCTATTTTCCCCACTGAAGTTACGCCAAAGGCCTGTTTTTCCCACAGAAGGTGCCTGGCGGCCGTGCTGACGGGCTGTTTTTCCCGCTGAAGGTGCCTAGTGCCCATGCCGATGGGCTATTTTACCCGCCGAAGTTGTGCCAAAGGCCTGATTTTCCCATCGAAGGTGCCTGGCGGTTGTGCCGATGGGTTTTCTTCCCAACAAAATTTTGGGGACGCGTCGTTTTGCCCATCGAACTTCTGCCGACGGGCTATTTTTCCCACCGAAGGTGCCTAGCGCCCACCGAAGGTATGTCGAAGGGCTATTTTTCCACCGAAGGTGCCTACCATCCGTGCTTACGGGGTGTTTTGCCCACCGAACTTGTGCCGATGGGCTGTTTTTCCCACCGAAGGAGGCTAGCGCCCGTGCTGACGGGCTGTTTTGCCCACTGATATTGTGCCTACGGGCTGTTATTCCTACCGAAGGAGCCTAGCGAACCGTGCTGACAGGCTGTTTTGCCCAGCGATATTGTGCCGAAGTGCTGTTTTTCCCATCGAAGTAGCCTAGTTCCCATGCCGATGGGCTGTTCCACCCACCGAAGGTGCACCGAAGGGCTGTTTTTCCCACTGAAGGTGCATACCGACCGTGCCGACGGGCTGTTTTGCCCACCGAACATGTGCCAACCGATTTTTTTACCACTAAACTTGTGTCCACGGGATGTTTTTTCCACTGAACTTGTGCCAACGGGCTGTTTTTCCCACCGAACTTATGCCGACGAGCCGTTTTTCCCACCAAAGCTGCCTAGCGCCCGTGCTAACGGGCTGTTTTTTCCACCAAAGGTGCCTAGCGCCTGTGCCAAAGGGCTGTTTTGCCCATCGAACTTGTGTCGATGTGCAGTTTTTCCCACAAAAGGTGCCTAGCGCCTATCCTGACGGGCTTTTTGCCCATCGTGGTTGTGCTGACGGGTTGTTTTTCCCACCGAAGGTGGCAAGAGCCCACCAAAGGTCTACAGACGTGCTGTTTTTCCCTCCAAAGGGGCCTAGCGCCTGTGCTGATGTGCTTTTTTCCCCACCGAAATTGTGCCGACGGGCTATTTTTCCCACCGAAGGTGCCCAGCGCCCATGCCGATGGGCTGTTCTACCCACCAAAGGTGCACCAAAATGCTATTTTTCCCACAGCAAGTGCCTACCGATTGTGCCGAAAGGCTGTTTTGCCCACTAAACTTGTGCAGACGTGCTGTTTTTCCCACTGAAGTTGCACCAATAGGCTGTTTTTCCCACCGAAGGTGCCTAGCGACTGTGCAGACGGGCTATTTTGCCCACTGAAGGTGAGCCGACGGGCTGTTTTTCCCACAAAGGGTGCCTACTGCCTGTGCCGACGGGCTGTTTTGCCTACCAAAGTTGTGGCCACATGCTTTTTTCCCACCGAACTTGCCTAGCGCTCATGCCGATGGGCGATTCTGCCCACCGAACTTGTGCCGATGTGCAGTTTCGCCCTCTGAAGGTCTACCAACGTGCTGTTTTTCCCACTGAAGGTGCCTAGCGCCAGTGCCGACGTGCGGTTTTGCCCACCAAACTTGTGCCGATGGGCTGATTTGGCGACCGAAGGTGCTTACTGACCGTGCCGACGGGCTATTTTGCCCACCGAACTTGTGTCGACGGGCTGTTTTTCCCACCGAACATGGGCTGACGGGCTGTTTTTCCCACCGAACATGGGTCGACGTGTTGTTTTGCCCACCGAACTTGTGCCAATTGGTTTTTTTCCTCCGAACTTTTATCGACGGGCTGTTTATCCCACCGAAAGTGCTAGTGCCCATGCCGACTCGTGGTTTTGCTTCCCAAAGGTTGTTTTGCCCACCGAAGGTTTGCCTACGGGCTGTTTTTCCCACCGAAGGTGCCTAGCGCCCGTGACGACGGGCTGTTTTGCCCACCAAACTTGTGCCGACAGGTTGTTTTTCCCACCGAAGGTGCCTAATGCACGTGCTGACGTGAGGTTTCGCCCACTGAACTTGTGCTGACTGGTTTTCTTCACACCAAGCTTGTGCCGACGTGTTGTTTTTCCCACAGAAGGTGCCTAGCAACCGTGCCGACTGGTTTTTTTCTAACCGAACTTGTGCTGACTAGTTTTATTCGCACCAAACTTGTGCCGATGGGATGTTTTCCCCTCTGAAGGTGCCTAGCGCCCGTGCCAACGGGCGGTTTTGCCCACCAAACTTGTGCCGATTTGCGATTTTGCCCCACCGAACTCGTGCCAACGGGCTGTTTATCCCACCGAAGGTGCCTAGCGTATGTGCCGACGAGCTATTTTGCCCACTAAAGATGTGCCGACGGGCTGTTTTCCCACCAAAGGTGCCTAGTGCCCATGCCGATGGGCTGTTTTACCCACCGAAGTTGCGCCAAAGGCTTGATTTTCCCACCAAAGGTGCCTGCCGGCCGTGTCGATGGGTTTTCTTCCCAACAACATTTTGGGGATGAGTCGTTTTGCCCATCGAACTTCTACCGACGGGCTGTTTTTCCCGCCGAAGGTACCTAGCGCCCACCGAAGGTATGTCGAAGGGCTATTTTCCCACCGAAGGTGCCTACCATCCGTACTTACGGGGTGTTTTGCCCACCGAACTTGTGCCGACGGGCTGTTTTTCCCATCGAAGGAGGCTAGTGCCCGTGCTGACGGGCTTTTTTGCCCACTGATATTGTGCCTACGGGTTGTTTTTCCCACCGAAGGTGCCTAGCGCCCATGCCGATGGGCTGTTCCACCCACCGAAGGTACGCCAAAGGGTTGTTTTTCCCACCAAAGGTGCCTACCAATCGTGCCAACGGGCTGTTTTGCCCACCGAACTTGTGTCGATGTTTTTCGCACCGAACTTGTGGCGACGGTCTGTTTTTCCCACCGAACTTGTGCCAACGGGCTGTTTTTCCCACTGAACTTGTGCCGACGAGCTGTTTTTCCCACCAAAGTTGCCTAGCGCCCGTGCTAACGGGCTGTTTTGCCCACTGAAGGTCTGCCAATGTGTTGTTTTTCCTACCAAATGTGCCTAGCGCTTGTGCCAATGTGTTGTTTTGCCCGCCGAACTTGTGCTGACGAGCTTTTTCTCCCACCGAAGGTGCCTAGTGCCCATGCCGATGGGCTGTTTGACCCATCAAAGGTGCGCCGAAGGGCTATTTTCTCCACCGAAGGTGCTTACCGACTGTGCCGACAGGCTCTTTTACCCACTAAACTTGTGTCGACGTGCTATTTTTCCCACCGAAGGTGCCTAGCGCACATACCGACGGGCTATTTTACCCACTGAAGGTGTGTCGATGGGTATTTTTCCCACCAAAGGTGCCTAGCCGCCATGCCGATGTGTTATTTTGCCCAACGAAGTTGCGCCAGAGGCCTGTTTTTCCCACCGAAGGTGCCTGGCGGCCGTGCCGACGGGCTTTCTTCCCACCAAAATTTTGGCGACGGGCTGTTTTACCCATTGAACTTGTGCCGACAGGCTGTTTTTCCCACCGAAAGTGCCTAGTGCCCATGCCGATGGGCTGTTTTACCCACCGAAGTTGCGCCAAAAGGTCATTTTTCCCACCAAAGGTGCCTGGCGCCTGTGTTGACGGGTTTTCTTCCCAACAAAATTTTAGCGACGGGCTGTTTTCCCCATCGAACTTGTGCCGACGGGCTATTTTTCCCACCGAAGGTGCCTACCATCCATGCTGACAGGGTGTTTTGCCCACCGAACTTGTGTCGACGAGTTGTTTTTCCCACCGAAGGAGCCTAGCGCCCGTGCTGACGGGCTGTTTTGCCCACCGATATTATGTCGACGTGCTGTTTTTCCCACCGAAGGTGCCTAGCGCCCATACTGATGGGCTATTCCACCCACCGAAGGTGCGTCGAAGGGCAGTTTTTCCCACCGAAGGTGCCTAGCGTCCACCGAAGGTATGCCGACGGGCTAATTTTCCTACCGAAGGTGCCTACCAACCGTGCTGACGGGGCGTTTTGCCCACCGAGCTTGTGTCAACGTGCTATTTTTCCCACCGAAGGAGCCTAGCGCCCGTGCCGACGTGTTGTTTTTCCCAACGATATTGTGCCGACGGGCTGTTTTTGCCACCGAAGGTGCCTAGCGCCTATGCTGACGGGCAGTTTTGCCCACCAAAGGTGCACCGATGGGCTATTTTTCCCAACGAAGGTGCCTAGCGACCGTGCCGACGGGCTATTTTGCCAACCAAAGTTGGGCCGACTAGTTTTTCTCCCACCGAACTTGTGTCGACGGGTTGTTTATCCCACCGAAGGTACCTAGGGCACATACCGACGGGCTATTTTGCCCACTGAAGGTGTACCGATGGGCTATTTTTCCCACCAAAGGTGCCTAGCCGCCATGCCGATGTGTTATTTTGCCCACCGAAGTTGCGCCAAAGGCCTGTTTTTCCCACCGAAGGTGCCTGGCGGCCGTGCCGACCGGCTTTCTTTCCACCAAAATTTTGGCGACGGGCTGTTTTACCCATCGAACTTGTGCCAATAGGCTGTTTTTCCCACCGAAGGTGCCTAGTGCCCATGCCGATGGGCTGTTTTAGCCACCGAAGTTGCACCAAAAGGTCATTTTTCCCACTGAAGCTGCCTGGCGCCCGTGCCGACGGATTATCTTTCCAACAAAATTTTGGCGACGGGCTATTTTCCCATCGAACTTGTGACGACGGGCTGTTTTTCGCACCGAAGGTGCCTAGCGCCCACCAAAGGTATGCTGACGGGCTATTTTTCCCACCGAAGGTACCTACCATCCGTGCCGACGGGCTATTTTTTCCACCGAACTTGTGTCGACGAGTTTTTTTCCCACCAAACTTTTGTTAACGGGTTGTTTATCCCACCGAAGGAGCCTAGCGCCCGTGCTGATGGGCTGTTTTGCCCCCCGAAGGTCTATCGACGCATTGTTTGTCCCACCGAAGGTGCCTAGGGACCGTGCCGACTGGTTTTATTCCCACCGAACTTGTGCCGACTGGTTTTATTCCTACCGAACTTGTGTCAACGGGCTGTTTATCCCATCGAAGAGGCCTAGCGCCCAGGCTAACGGGTTGTTTTGCCCACCAAAGGTGTGCCAACAGGCTGTTTTTCCCACCGAAGGTGCCTAGCGCCCGTGCTGAAGGGCAGTTTTGCACCCCGAAGGTCTGCTGACGTGTTGTTTTTCCTATCGAAGGTGCCTAGCGACCGTGCCGACTGGTTTTTTTCCCACCGAACTTGTACCGACTGTTTTTTTCCCACCGAACTTGTGTCGACGGGCTGTTTATACCATCGAAGGTGCCTAGCGCCTGTGCCGATGTGCTGTTTTGCCCACCGAACTTTTGCCTACGGGCTATTTTTCCCACCGAAGATGCCTAGCGTCCATGCCGATGGGCTGTTCTACCCACCGAAGGTGCACCGAAGGGCTGTTTTTCCCACCGAGGGTGCCTAGCGCCCGTGCTAACGGGCGGTTTTGCCCACTGAACTTGTGACGATGTACGGTTTCGCCCCACGAAGGTCTACCGACGTGCTGTTTTTCCTACTGAAAGTGCCTAGCGCCCTTGCCGACTTGCGATTTTGCCCACCGAACTTGTGCTGACAGGCTGTTGTTTTGCCCACTCAAGGTGCACCAACAGGGTGTTTTGCCCACTGAACTTGTGCCGACCGGTTTTTTTTCCTCCGAACTTATGTCGACCAGCTTTTTATCCCACCGAAGGTGCCTAGCGCCCGTGCTGACGGGCTTTTTTGCCTGTTTTTCCCGTCGAAGGTGCCTAGCGCCCATGCCAAAGATCTGTTTTGCCCATCGAACTTGCACCGATGTACAGTTTATCCCACCGAAGTTTCCTAGCGCCTGTGTCGACATGCTGTTTTGCCCATCAAACTTGTGCCGACGGGCTGTTTTTCCCATCGAAGGTGCCTAGCATACACCGAAGGCATGCCGGCGTGCTAATTTTCCCACCGAAGGTTCCTAGCACCCACCGAAGGTGTCTAGCGACCGTGCTGACGGGCTATTTTGCCCACCAAACTCGTGCCGACTGGTTTTTTTCCTCTGAACTTTTGTCGACGGGCTGTTTATCCCACCGAAGGTGCTAGCGCCCGTGCCAACGGGCAGTTTGCTCTCCGAAGGTCTGCCGACGTGCTTTTTTTCCCACCAAAGGTGCCTAGCAACCGTGCCGATTGGTTTTTTCCCACCAAACTTCTGCCGACTGGTTTTTTTCCCACCGAACTTGTGTCGACGGGCTCTTTTTCCCATCGAAGGTGCCTAACGCTCATGGCAACGGGCTATTTTGCCAACCGAAAGTGGGCTGATGGGCTGTTTTTCCCACCGAAGGTGCCTACTGCCCATCTCGACAGGCTGTTTTGCCCACCAAACTTGTGCCGACGGGCTGTTTTTCCCACCGAGGGTGCCTAGCGCCATTGCCGACAGGTGGTTTTGCCCACTGAACTTGTGCCGATGTGCGGTTTCGCCCCACGAAGGTCTACGGACATGCTATTTTTCCACTGAAAGTGCCTAGCGCCCGTGCCGACGTGCGGTTTTGCCCACCGAACTTGTGCTGACAGGCTGTTTTTCCCACCAAAAGTGTGTGGCGCCCGTGCTGACGGGCTGTTTTGCCCACCAAACTTGTGCCGACTAGTTTTTTCCCTCCGAACTTATGTCGACCGGCTATTTATCCCACCAAAGGTGCCCCCCGAAGTTCTGCCGACGTGCTATTTTTCCCACCGAAGGTGCCTAGCGCCCATGCCAAAGAGCAGTTTTGCCCATCGAAGTTGCGTCGACGTGCAGTTTTTCCCACCAAAGTTTCCTAGCGCCTGTGTCGACGTGCTGTTTTGCCCGTCGAACTTGTGCCGACGGGCTGTTTTTCCCACCAAAGGTGCCTAGCGCCACCGAAGGCATGCCGACGTGTTAATTTTCCCACCGAAGGTTCCTAACAACCGTACTGACAGGTTTTTTTGCCCACCGAACTTATGCCGACGGGCTGTTTTCCCACCAAAGGAGCCTAGGGCCCATGCTGACGGGCTGTTTTGCCCGCCGAAGGTATGCCGACGAGCTATTCTTCGCACCGAAGGAGCCTAGCGCCCGTGCCGACGGGCGGTTCTGCCCACTGAACTTGTGCCGATGTGGGGTTTCGCCCCCCGAAGGTCTTCGGACGTGATATTTTTCCCACTGAAGGTGCCTAGCGCCCACGTCGACGTACGGTTTTGCCCACCGAACTTGTGCCGACGGGCAGATTTGCCGACCGAAGGTGCTTAGCGACCGTGCTGACGGGCTGTTTTGCCACCCGAACTTTTACCGACTGGTTTTTTTCTCCAAACTTATGTCGACCGGCTGTTTATGCCACCGAAGGTGCCTAGTGCCAGTGCTGACGGGCTGTTTTGTCCCCCGAAGGTCTGTCGACGTGTTGTTTTTCCCACTGAAGGTGCCTAGCGCCCTTACGAAAGAGCTATTTTGCCCATCAAACTTGTACCGATGTCCTGTTTTTCCCACCAAAGATGCCAAGCGCTTGTGTCGACAGGCTGTTTTGCCCATCGAACTTGTACCGACGGGTTGTTTTTCCCACCGAAGGTGCCTAGCGCCCACCGAAGGTATGCCGACGGGTTAATTTTCCTAACGAAGGTGCCTACCAACCCTGCTGACGTGGTGTTTTGCCCACTGAACTTGTGTCGATGTGTTGTTTTTCCCACCGAAGGAGCCTAGCGCCCGTGCCGACGCGTTGTTTTGTCCAACGATATTGTGCCGACGGGCTGTTTTTGCCACCAAAGGTGCCTAGCGCCTATGCTGACGGGCAGTTTTGCCCACCGAAGGTGCACCGACGGGTTATTTTTCCCACCGAAGGTGCCTAGCGACCGTGCCGACGGGCTATTTTGCCGAACAAAGTTAGGTCGACTGGTTTTTTTCCCACCGAACTTGTGTCGACCGGCTGTTTATCCCACCGAAGGTGCCTAGCGCACATACCGACTGGCTATTTTTTCCACAGAAGGAGCCTAGCGCCCGTGCCGACGGGCGGTTTTGCCTACTGAACTTATGCTGATGTGTGGTTTCGCCCCTGAAGGTCTACCGAACTTCTATTTTTCCCACTGAAGGTGCCTAGCATTCGTGCCGACGTGCCGTTTTGCCCACCGAACTTATGCCGACGGGCTGATTTACCGACCGAAGGTGCTTACCGACAGTGCCAACGGGTTGTTTTTCCCACCGAAGGTGCTTAGTGACCATGCCGAAGGGCTATTTTGCCCACCGAACTTGTGTTGACGGGTTTTTTTCCCACCAAAGTTTTGTCAACGGGCTGTTTATCCCACCGAAGGTGCCTAGCGTCTGTGCTAACGAGCTGTTTTGCCCCCCGAAGGTCTGTCGACGCGCTGTTTTGCCCCCCGAAGGTCTGTCGCCGCGCTGTTTGTCCCACCGAAGGTGCCGACTGGTTTTATTCCCACCGAACTTGTGTCGATGGGCTGTTTATCCCATCGAAGGTGCCTAGCGCCCGGGCCGACGGGTTGTTTTGCCCACCGAAGGTGTGCCAACAGGCTATTTTTCCCACCGAAGGTGCCTAGCGCCCGTGCTGGCAGGCTGCTTGCCCACCAAACTTGTGCCGACGGGTTGTTTTTCCTACCAAAGGTGCCTAGCGCCCGTGCCGACGTGCAATTTCGCCCACCGAACTTGTGCCGACTAGTTTTCTTCACGCCGAACTTGTGCCGACGTGTTGTTTTTCCCCCAAAAGGTGCCTAACGACCGTGTCGACTGTGTTTTTCCCACTGAACTTGTGCTGACTGGTTTTTTTCCCATCAAACTTATGCCGACAGGCTGTTTTTCCCCGCGAAGCTGCCTAGCGATCATGCCGACGGGCGGTTTTGCCCAACAAACCTGTGTCGATGTGTGTCTTCGCCCCAGAAAGGTCTACCCACGTGCTGCTTTTTCCAACTGAAAGCGCCTAGCGCCCGTGCCGACGTGCGGTTTTGCCAACCGAACATGTGCCGAAGGGTTGTTTTCCCACCGAACTTGTGTCGAAGTTTGTTTTTCCCATCGAAAGTGCCTAGCGCCCGTGCCAACGGGCTGTTTTGCCCACCGAAGGGCTGTTTTGCCCCCCAAACTATTGCCGACTATTTTTTTTCTCCGAACTTATGTTGATCGGCTGTTTATGCCACCTAAGGTGCCTAGCGCCCGTGCTGACGGGCTGTTTTGCCCCCCGAAGGTCTGCCGACGGGCTGTTTTTCCCACCAAAGGTGCCTAGCGCCCGTACCAAAGAGCTGTTTTGCCCATCAAACTTGTGCCGACGGGCTGTTTTGCCCATCAAACTTGTACCGACGAGCTGTTTTTCCCACCGAAGGTGCCTAGCGCCCACCTACGGTATGCCGACGGGCTAATTTTCCCACCGAAGGTGCCTACCAACCGTGCTGACGGGGTGTTTTACCCACCAAACTTGTGCTGACGGGCTGTTTTTCCCACCAAAGGAGCCTAGCGCCTGTGCCGACGAGCTATTTTGCACAACAATATTGTGCCGACTGGCTGCTTTTGCCACCGAAGGTGCCTAGCGCCCACTGAACTTATGTCGATGGGCTGTTTTTTTCCACCGAAGGAGCCTAGCGCCTGTGCCGATGTGCTGTTTTGCCCACTGAACTTGTGCCACGGAGCAGTTTTTCCCACCGAAGGTGCCTAGCGCCCATGCCTATGGGCTGTTCTACCCACCGAACATGCGTCGAAGGCCTATTTTTCCCACCGAAAGTGCCTACCGATTGTGCCGACAGGCTGTTTTGCCTACTAAACTTGTGCCGACGTGCTGTTTTTCCCACCGAAGGTGCACCAGTAGGCTGCTTTTCCCACCGAAGGTGTCTAGCGCCTGTGCAGACGGGTTGTTTTGCCCACTGAAGGTGTGCCGACGTGCTGTTTTTCCCACCGAAGGAGCCTAGCGCCCGTGCCGACGGGCTATTCTGCCAACCGAACTTGTGCCGATGTGCAGTTTCGCCCCCGAAGGTCTACCGACGTGTTGTTTTTCCCACTGAAGGTGCCTAATGTCCGTGCCGACGTGCGGTTTTGCCCACCGAACTTGTGTCAATGGGCTAATTTGCCGACCGAAGATGCATACCGACCGTGCCGACGGGCTGTTTTTCCCACTGAAGGTGCTTAGTGACCGTGCTGACGGGATATTTTGCGCACCGAACTTGTGCCGATGGGTTTTTTTCCCATCGAACGTGTGGCGACGGGCTGTTTTTCCCACCGAACTTGGGCCGACGGGTTGTTTTGCCCACCGAACTTGGGCCGACTGGTTTTTTTTCCTCCGAACTTTTGTCGATTGGCTGTTTATCCCACCGAAGGTGCCTAGAGCCCGAGCCGACGTGCGATTTTGCTTCCTGAAGGTATGTCGATGCGCTGTTTTTTCCACCGAAGGTGCCTAGCGTCTATGCCGACTGATTTTTTCCCACCGAACTTATGCCGACGGGCTGATTTGCCGACCGAAGGTGCTTACCGACCGTGCCAACGGGTTGTTTTTCCCATCGAAGGTGCTTAGTGATCGTGCCGAAGGGCTATTTTGCCCACCGAACTTGTGTTGACGGGTTTTTTTTCCCACCAAAGTTTTGTCAACGGGTTGTTTATCCCACCGAAGGTGCCTAGCGTCCGTGCTAACGAGCTGTTTTGCCCCCCGAAAGTCTACCGACGGGCTGTTTTTCCCACCGATGGTGCCTAAAGCCCATACCAAGAGTTGTTTTGCCCATCGAACTTGTGCCGACTGGCTGTTTTGCCCATCAAACTTGTACCGACGGGTTGTTTTTCCCACCGAAGGTGCCTAGCGCCCATCGAAGGTATGCCGATGGGCTAATTTTCCCACCGAAGGTGTCTACCAACCGTGCTGACGGCGTGTTTTACCCACCAAACTTGTGCCGACGGGCTGTTTTTCCCACCAAAGGAGCCTAGCGCCTGTGCCGACGAGCTGTTTTGCACAACGATATTGTGCCGACGGGCTGTTTTTGCCACCGAAGGTGCCTAGCGCCCACCGAACTTGTGCCGATGGGCTGTTTTTTCCACCGAAGGAGCCTAGCGCCCGTGCCGATGTGCTGTTTTGCCCACCGAACTTGTGCCACGGGGTAGTTTTCCCACCGAAGGTGCCTAGCGCCCATGCCTATGGGCTGTTATCCACCGAATGTGCATCGAAGGCCTATTTTTCCCAACGAAAGTGCCTACCGATTGTGCCGACAGGCTTTTTTGCCTACTAAACTTGTGCCGACGTGCTGTTTTTCCCACCAAAGGTGCACCAGTAGGCTGTTTTCCCACCGAAGGTGTCTAGCGCCTGTGCAGATGGGCTGTTTTGCCCACAAAAGGTGTGCCGACGTGCTGTTTTTCCCACTGAAGGATCCTAGCGCCCGTGCCGACGGGCTATTCTGCCCACCGAACTTGTGCCGATGTGCAGTTTTGCCCCCCGAAGGTCTACCGACGTGCTGTTTTTCCCACTGAAGGTGCCTAATGCCCGTATCGCCGTGCGGTTTTGCCCAACGAACTTGTGCCAATGGGCTAATTTGTCGACCAAAGATGCATACCGACCGTGCCGACGGGCTGTTTTTCCCACCGAAGGTGCTTAGTGACCGTGCTGACGGGCTATTTTGCCCACCGAACTTGTGCCGATGGGTTTTTTTCCCACCGAACGTGTGGCGACGGGCTGTTTTTCCCACCAAACTTGGGCCGACGGGTTGTTTTGCCCACCAAACTTGGGCCGATTGGTTTTTTTTCCTCCGAACTTTTGTCGATTGGCTGTTTATCCCACCGAAGGTGCCTAGAGCCTGAGCCGACGGGCGATTTTGCTTCTCGAAGGTCTGTCGATGCGCTGTTTTTCCCATCGAAGGTGCCTAACAACTGTGCCGACTGATTTTTTCCTACCGAACTTGTGCCGACTAGTTTTATTCCCACCGAACTTGTGTCGACGGGCTATTTATCCCATCGAAGGTGCCTAGCGCAAGTGCCGACGGGCCGTTTTGCCCACTGAAGGTGTGCCAACGGGTTGTTTTTCCCACCGAAGGTCCTTAGTGCCCGTGCTGACGGGCTGTTTTGCCTACCAAACTTTTGCCGACGGGTTGTTTTTCCCACCAAAGGTGCCTAGCGCCATTGCCGACGTGCGATTTCGCCCACCAAACTTGTGCCGACTGGTTTTCTTCGCGCCAAACTTGTGCCGACGTGTTATTTTTCCCACTGAAGGTGACTAGCAACCGTGCCGACTGGTTTTGTTCCCAATGAACTTGTGCCGACGGGTTTTTTTCCCCACCAAACTTATGCTGACAGGTTGTTTTTCTCGCCGAAGCCACCTAGCGCCTGTGCCGACGGGCGGTTTTGGCCACCGAACTTGTGCCAATGTGCGGTTTCGCACCACAAAGGTCTGCCGACGTGTTGTTTTTCCCACTAAAAGTGCCTAGCACCTGTGCCTAAGGGCTGTTTTGCCCACCGAAGGTGCACCGACGGGCTGTTTTTCACTCGAAGGTGCCTAGCGACCGTGCCGATGAGCTGTTTTGCCCACCGAACTTTTGCTGACTGGTTTTTTTCCCATTGAACTTGTGTCCACGGGCTGTTTATCCCACCGAAGGTGCCCATCGACATTGCTGACGAGCGGTTTTGCACATCGAACTTGAGCCAACGTGATGTTTTTTCCATCGAAGGTGCCTAGCGCCTGTGCCGATGGCCTGTTTTGCCCATCAAACTTGTGCCGACGGGCTGTTTTTCCCACCGCAGGTGCCTAATGCCCACGAAAGGTACGTCGACTGGCTGTTTTTCCCACTAAAGGTGCCACACGTGCTGACGGGCTGTTTTGCCCACCGAACTTGTGCCCACTGGCAATTTTTCCCACCGAAGGACCCTAGCGCCCTTCCCGAAGGGCTGTTTTCCCATCAAACTTGTGCCGACGGGCTGTTTTTCCCACCGAAGGTGCCTAGAGCCTGAGCCGACGGGCTGTTTTGCCCACCGAAGGTCTACCGACGCTCTGTTTTTCCCATCGAAGGTTCCTAGCGACTGTGTCGATGGGCTGTTTTGCCCACCAAAGGTGCACCAACGGGCTGTTTTTCCCACCGAAGTTGCACCGACAAGCTGTTTTTCTCTTCGAAGGTGCCTAACGACCATGCCGACGGGCTGTTTTGCCCACCGAACTTCTGCCAACGAGTTTTTTTCCCACCAAACTTGTGGCGACGGGCTGTTTTCCCCACCAAACTTGTGCCGACGGGCTGTTTTTCCCACCGAACTTGTGCCGACGCGCTATTTTTCCCACCAAAGGTGCCTAGCACCCGTGCTATTTTTCCCACCAAACTTGTGCCGACGGGCTGTTTTGCCCACCAAAGGTGCCTACCGACCTTACCGACGGGCTATTTTTCCCAAAGAATGTCCCTAGCGATCGTGCCAACGAGCTGTTTTTTCCACCAAAGGTGCCTAGCGCCCGTGCTATTTTCCCACCGAACTTGTGCCGACAGGCTTTTTTGCCTACAGAAAGTGCCTACCGACCATGCCGACGGGCTATTTTTCCCATCGAAGGTGCTTAGCGACTGTACCGACGGGCTATTTTGCCCACCGAACTTGTGCCGACGGGTTTTTTCCCACCGAACATGTGACGATAGGCTATTTTTCCCACCGAACTTCTGCCGTAGGGCTACTTTCCCACCAAAGGTGTCTAGAGCCCGTGCCAACGGGGGGTTTTACTCACCGAAGGTTTGGCGACGTGTTGTTTTTCCCACTAAAGGTGCCTAGCGATCGTGCCTACTGGTTTTTTCCCCACCTACCTTGTGCCGACTGGTTTTTTCCCCACCGAACTTCTGTCGACGGGATGTTTATCCCACCGAAAGTGCCTAGTGCCCGTGCCGACGGGCTATTTTGCCCACCGAAGGTGCACTGACGGGTTGTTTTGCCCGCCGAAGGTGCCTAGCGTCAGTTCTGACGTGCTGTTTTACCCACCAAACTCGTGCCGACGGGCTGTTTTTCCCACCGAACTTATGCCGATGTGCGGTTTCGCCCCCCGAAGGTCTGCCGACGTGCTGTTTTTGCCACTAAAGGTGCCTAGCGCCTGGGCCGATGTGCAGTTTTGCCTACTGAACTTAAGCCGACGGGTTGTTTTCCCCACCGAAGGTGTCTAGCGACCGTGCTGACGGGCTGTTTTGCCCACCAAACTCGTGCCGACTGGTTTTTTTATCTGAACTTTTGTCGACGGTCTGTTTATCCCACCGAAGGTGCTAGCGCCCGTGCCGACGGGCAGTTTGCTCTCCGAAGGTCTGCCGACATGCTTTTTTTCCCACCGAAGGTGCCTAGCGACCGTGCTGACTAGTTTTTTCCCTCCGAACTTATGCCGACTGGTTTTTTTCCCACCGAACTTGTGTCGACGGGCCCTTTTTCCCACAGAAGGTGGCTAGCGACCGTGTCGACTAGTTTTTTCCCAACGAACTTGTGCCGACTAGTTTTTTTCCCACCGAACTTTTGTCGACGGGCTCTTTTTCCCATCAAAGGTGCCTAGCGC
>JAOQMS010000004.1:11366747-11395417 GCA_027563885.1 Erythroxylum longipes | reverse complement strand
CGATCTTATTAAATTTATTGTTATTATAACTTTTCTACGTAAATAATTATTATTATAATAATTTTTATAATAAATATAATTGATACAAATAATAAAGGTAATAATAATAAAATTAAAACTAAGTAGAACATTAATACTAATAATAATAAATGATACAGATAATAAATTTAATAATAATAAAATTAATAATAAGTAGATCACTCATATTAAACTAATAATATTAATCAATTTAATAAGATTAATCAAACTAACAATATTAATAATTGTTAATAATAATAATAATAAATTTAATACACACTTCAAATTAAATATACACTTCAAATACACAATCTCAAATATACACTTTAAATACACAATTTAATTTCAAATACACAATTCATATACACACTTTAATTACACAATCTCTTCTCTTCAATCTCAAATATACACTTCAATCTCAAATACACACTTCAAATTCACACTTCAATCTCAAATACACACTTCAAATTCACACTTCAATCTCAAATCCTAAAATTCACACTTCAATCTCAAATTCTCAAATTCACACTTCAAAGCATTGCAACAAATTTTTATTAGAACAATTACAACAAAATATTACAACAATCATAAGGGGAATTTTATCGAACACCTCATAGGCAATATGTATAATCTCTAACGAATCACAAAACAAATGCATTTTTCCATTTTTTACTAACAACAATATATGTAAACAACAAATCAACCAACAATGACACAAAAACGGCATACAACAACAATAATCACACAAAAACTGACCACCCAAAACACCCACGATTCATATATAAAAGTTGAGTTTTTTGGAGAAAAAATACACCCAATAGAGAGCTTACCGGAAAATGATGCACGATGGGCCAAAAAACGCATAGAAAATGATGGTGAAAGCAAGGATAATCGCCCAAAATAGATGACAGCGACGGAGGAGAGAAGAAGAAGAAAATAAGGGGGTCGGGTTAAAGATTACGAATAAAACGACATCGTTTGGTTTTAAACCACATTGTCTGTCGGTAAACTAGATATCAATTTAATGACAGATGCTATTGTGTCGGTAAATAATCGACGCCGAGCCAAATTCACCAACGGAATCATTTTCATATAAATGTCCGACGCTATTTAATTACAGGAAGCATTCTTGCAATTTTTACAGACGGGAATGGTTACGTCATCGCTATATGTCATCGAAGATTTTGTGCGAATATCCTTTCCTCCACTTTTATCGACGACAATTATGTTCGTCACTATATCTAAACTTTGATGACGTATTTACCGACGATCTTTTGTGTTCCGTTGGTAAATAGCTACGGTTTTCATTCTATCAGTAAATTTCGGACACTAATTTATGATTTTCTTGTAGTGGTGTCTAATAGGCTATTTTTCCCATAAAATTCTATTTTGCACATTGAAGCTGCCCAACGGGTTGTTTTCCCACCGAACGTGCCTACCGATTAGGCCAATGGGCTATTTTACCCACCGAAGGTGTGCCAACGAGCTATTTTGCCCACTAAAGATGCCTAGCGACCCTACTAACAGGCTGTTTTCCCACTAAAGGTGCCTAGTACTGATGGGTTGCTTCTGCCACCGAAGGTCTACCAACGGGCTATTTTGCCTATTGAAGGTACCTAACGGCCTTACCAACGTCCTGTTTTCCCATTAAAGGTGCCTAGCGACCGTATCGAAAGGTTGTTTTTTCCACCGAAGGTCTACCAATAGGTTGTTTTACCAGCCGAAGGTGCCTAACAGGCTGTTTTCCCATTGAAGGTGCCCAGCGGGCTATTTTGTCCACCAAATGTTTGCCAATGGGCTGTTCTTCACACCAAAGATGCCCAACGGACTGTTCTTCCATCGAAGGTGCCTAGTGACCCTACCAACAGGTTGTTTTGCCCACTGAAGGTGTGCCAACAGGCTATTTTTTCCACCGAAGGTCCCAACAGGCTATTTTTCCACCAAAGGTGCCTAGTGACCTTACCAATAGGCTGTTTTGCCTACAAAAGGTGTACCAACGGGCTGTTTTGCCCACCAAAGGTGCTTAGTGACCCTACCAATGGGTTGTTTTCCCATTGAAGGTGCCTAGTGACCTATCGACCGGCTGTTTCTCCCACCGAAGGTCTATCAATGGGCTATTTTGCCAATCTTAGGTGTCCAGCGGGTTGTTTTGCCCACTGAAGTTTTGCCAACAGGCTATTTTTCTTACCAAAGGTGCCCAACGGGTTGTTTTGTCCACCAATGGTGTGCCAACGGGCTCTTTTATGCACCAACGGGATGTTTTGTCCACCAAAGGTATGCCATCCGTACCAACATGCTGTTTTACTCACTAAAGGTTCCTAACGACCCTATCAGCGGACTGTTTTGGCCATTAAAGGTACTTAACGGGTTGTTTTTCCCACTAAAGGAGCTTAGCCATTGCGCTAATTGGTTGTTTTGTCCACAAAAGGTGCCCAACGAGTTGTTTTTTCCACTAGAGGTGTCTGGCAACCATGCCAACGGGCTGTTTTGCCCATTGAAGGTGTTTTACGAGCTATTTTTCCCTCTAAATGTGCCTAGCGACCATTGCAATGGGTTGTTTTGCCCACCGAATCCATGCCAATGGGCTGTTTCGCCTTGAGAAGGTCCCATCGAGATGTTTTTCCATTGAAGGTTTCTACCAACCGTGCCAACATGCTATTTTGCCCATGAAGGTGGGTTAACGGGTTGTTTTGCCCACCGAAGTGCCTTATGAGCTATTTTTCCCTCCGAATGTGCTTAGGGACTATGCCAACGAGCTTTTTTGGTAACAAAAGGTGCCCAACGGGCTATTTTGCCGAATAAAGGTGCACTAACAGACTGTTTTTGTCACCATAGGTTCCCAACGAGCTATTTTATCCACCAAAGACATGCCAACGGGTTGTTTTTCCTACCAAAGTTGCCCAACAGGCTATTTTCCCACCAAAGGTGCCTAGTGACCCTACCAACAGGTTATTTTGCCCACTCAAGGTGTGCCAACGAGCTATTTTTCCCAGCGAAGTTCCCAATGGTCTGTTTTTTCCATCTAAGGTGCCTAGCGACTGTGCCAATGAGCTGTTTAGCCCATCGAAGGAGTGCCAACGGCCTGCTTTGCCCGCTGAAAGTGCCTAGCCCCTATCGATGGGTCGTTTTCCCACTAAAGGTGCCTAGCGACCCTATCGTCATGCTGTTTTTCCCATAGAAGGTCTACCAACGGGCTGTTTTGCCAACCAAAGGTGCCTAATGGGTTGTTTTGCCCACTCAAGGTGAGCCAACGGGCTATTCTTCCTACCGAAGGTGCCCAACTGGCTTTTTTGTCCTCCAAAGGTATGCCAACGAGCTGTTTTTCCCACCAAAGGTGCTCAACTGGTTGTTTTCCCATTGAAGGTACCTAGTAACCCTACCAGCGGACTGTTTTGGCCACAGAAGGTGTACCAACGGGCTGTTTTTTCCACTAAAGGTGCCAAACAAGCTATTTTTCCTATTAAAGGTTCCTAGTGATCATGCCAATGGGCTGTTGTGCCCACTAAAGGTGTGCCAACGAGCTGTTTTGCCCACTGAAGGTGCCTAGCCACCCTGCCAATGGGTTAGTTTCCCACTGAAGGTGCCTAGTGACTATGCCAACGTGGCATTTTTCCCACCCAAGGTGCCTAGTGACCATGCAAACGGTCTATTGTGTCATCCAAGGGTGTGCCAACGGGCTATTTTTCCCACCAAAGGTGCGAAACGAGCTATTTTCCCACCGAAGGTGCTTAGCGACCCTCCTAATAGATTGTTTTGCACACAGAAGATGTGCTAAGGGGCTTTTTTCCATCGAAGCTCCCAAAAGGCTATTTTTCCCACTGAAGGTGTCTAGCAACTGTGCCAATGAGCTATTTTACGCATCAAAGGTGCCTAGCGAACCTAACAACGGGCTGTTTTGGCCACTAAAGGTGCCCAACAGGCTGTTTTCCCACTGAAGGTGCCTAGCAGTCATGCCAATGGGCTATTTTGCCCATTGAAGCCATGCCAATGGGCTGTTTTGCCCACTGAAGGTCCCAACGAGATGTTTTCCCATTGAAGGTGTCTAGCAACTGTGCCAATATGCTGTTTTGCCCATGAAGGTGTGTCAATGGGTTGTTTTGCCCACCAAAAGTGCCCTACGAGCTATTTTTCCCTCTAAATGTGCTTAGTGACCATGCCAACGAGCTGTTTTGGTAACCAAAGCTAACCAATAGGCTGTTTTGCCAACTAAATGTGTGCCAATGGGTTGTTTTTCCCACCATAGGTTCCTAACGGCTTGTTTTTTCTACCAAAGGTGTGCCAATGGGCTGTTTTTACCTCCAAAGGTGCCCAATAGGCTGTTTTCCCACCGAAGGTGCCTAGTGACCCTGCCAACAGGTTATTTTGCCTACTGAAGGTGTGCCAACAGGCTATTTTTCCCATTGAAGTTCCCAACGGTCTGTTTTTCCCACCTAAGGTGCCTAACAACTGCTAACCGAACGTGTGCCAAAGGGTTGTTTTCCCACCATAGGTGCCTAGCCACCCTACTGACGGGTTGTTTTCCCACTGAAGGTGTGCCAACGAGTTGTTTTTCCCACCAAAGGTGCCTAATGGGCTGTTTTGTCCACCAAATGTGTACCAACAGGCTATTTTGTCCACTAAATGCATGCCTATGGGCTGTTTTTCCCACCAAAGGTGCCCAACGAACTGTTTTCCCACTGAAGGTGCCTAGCAACCCAGCGAACAGGTTGTTTTACCTATTGAAGGTGTGCAAATAGATTGTTTTTCCCATAGGTCCTAATGGGCTGTTTCCCCCACCGAAGTTGCTTAGCAACTGTACCAATAGGTTGTTTTGCCCACTAAAAGTGTGCCAATGGCCTATTTTGCCCACTGAAGGTGCCTAGTGACCCTACCAAATGGTTGTTTTCCCATTGAAGATGCCTAGTGCCCTACTAACAGGCTGTTTCTCCCACCGAAAGTCTACCAATGGGCTGTTTTGCCAATCGAAGGTGCCAAATGGGTTGTTTTGCCCAATAAAGGTGTGTTAATAGGTTGTTTTTCCCACCAAAAGTGCCCAACGAGCTGTTTTATCCACCAAAGGTGTGCCAACAGGCTGTTTTTCCCACCAAAGGTGTGTCAACAAGCTGTTTTCTTACAAAAGGTGCCCAACAGGTAGTATTTCCCATCGGAGGTGCTTAGTGATCGTGTCAATGGGCTGTTTTGCCCCCCAAAGTTGTCCCAACTGGTTGTTTTGCCCATTGAAGGTGCCTAGCGACCCTACCAATGAGCTGTTTTCCCATTAAAGATGCCTAGCGACCCTATTGGTGGGCTGTTTCTCCCACTGAAGGTCTATCAATGGGATGTTTTACCAACCGAAGGTGCCCAACGGGCTATTTTGTTGATAAAAGGTGTGTCAACGGGCTATTTTCCAACCGAACATGTCGAACGAGCTATTTTATCCACCAAATGTGTGCCAACGGACTGTTTTCCCACCAAAGGTGCACAACGGGCTATTTTCCCACCAAAGGTGCACAACGGACAGCTTTCCCACTGAAGGTGCCTGGTGACCCTGCCAATAGGCTGTTTTGGCCACTAAAGGTGTGCCAACAGGTTGTTTTTCCGGCCGAAGGTCCCAACGGGTTGTTTCACCCACTAAAAGTGGCCAATGGACTGTTTTGCCCATTAAAGGTGTGAGAATGGGCTATTTTTCCCATTGAAGGTGCCAATAGACTGTCTTCCCACTAAAGGTGCCTAGAAACCTTATCGATGGGTTGTTTCTCCCACCGAAGGTCTACTAATGGGTAGTTTTTCCTATTGAAGGTGCCTAGTGACCCTACCAACGGGCTATTTTCCCAGTGAAGGTGCCTAGGGACCCTATCGACGGGTTGTTTCTCCCACCGAAGGTCTACCAATGGACTGTTTTGCCAACTGAAGGTGCCCAACGGGCTGCTTTTCCCATCGAAGATGCCCAAAGGGTTGTTTTGTCCACCAAAGGTTTGCCAGTCATGCCAACAGGATGTTTTATCCACCAACTGGATGTTTTGTCCACCAAAGGTTTGCCAGTCATGCCAACTGGCTATTTTCCCAGTAAAGGTGCCTAACGACCCTGCCAATGGGCTGTTTTGGCCACCGAAGGTGACCAACAGGATTTTTTCCCACCGAAGATGCCTAACGGTCGTGTCATCGGGCTATTTTGCCCATTGAAGGTGTGCCAACGGGTTGTTTTGCCCACTAAAGGTGCCCAACAAGTTGTTTTTTCCACTTAAGCTATCTAGCAACCGTACCAACAGGTTGTTTTGCCAACGAAGGAGTACAAAGGGGCTATTTTGTCCACTGACAGTGCCCTACAAGTTGTTTTTCCCTCCGAATGTGTCGAGCAACCATGCTAATGGCATGTTTTACCCACCGAAGCCATGCCAATGGGCTGTTTTTTCCACTGGAGGCTTCTAACAACCATACCAACGGGCTGTTTTGCCTACAAAGGAGTGTCAACGAGCTGCTTTGCCTACTGGAGGTGCCCCATGAGCTATTTTTTCCTCTGAAGGTGCCTACCAATCGTTCCAACAGGCTGTTTTATCCACCGAAACTATGCCAACTAGCTATTTTTCTCACTGAAGCTCTACCAATGGGCTGTTTTGGTAACCAAAGGTGCCCAACGGGCTGTTTTACCCACTAAAGTGCGCTAACGGGCTGTTTTCCCCACCAAAGGTGCCCAACGGGCTATTTTTTCCACTAAAGGTGCCCAACGGGTTGTTTTCCCATCAAAGGTGCCTAGCGACCCTGCCAACAGGTTGTTTTGCCCACTGAAGGTGAGCCTATAAGCTGTGTTTCCCATCAAAGTTCCCAATGGTCTGTTTTTCCCACCGAAGGTGCCTAGCGATTGTACCAATGGGCTATTTAGCCCACTGAAGGTGTGCCAACGGGCTGTTTTGCCCTCTAAAGGTGCCTAACCACCCTACCGACATGATGTTTTCCCACTGAAGGTGCCTAGCGACCATACTGACGTGTTGTTTTTTCCACCGATGGTCGAACAACAGGCTGTTTTACCAATTAAAGGTGCCCAATGGGCTATTTTGCCCATTGAAAGTGTGCCAACGGGCTATTTTTCCCACCAAAGTTCCCAACGGTCTATATTTCCCATCAAAGGTCTCTAGAGACGGTGACAATGGGCCGTTTTGCCCACAAAAGGTGTTCCAACGGGCTATTTTACCTACTAAAGGTGCCTAGCTACCCTACCAACGAGCTATTTTGCCCACTGAAGGTACCTAGTAACCCTATCGACGGGCCGTTTTCCCACTGAATGTGCCTAGCGACCCTATTGACATGATATTTTTCTCACCAGTAGTCTACCGACGGGTTGTTTTGCCAACCGTTGGTGCCCAATGGGCTATTTTGCCCACTAAAGGTGTGCAAACGGGCTGTTTTGTATGCCAAAGGTGTGCCAAAGAGTTGTTTTTCCCACTAAAGGTTCCAAACGGGTTATTTTCCCACCGAAGGTGCCTAGTGACCCTATGAACGGGCTGTTTTGTCCACTGAAGGTGTGCCAATGGGCTGTTTCTCCCACCAAAGTTGCCCAACGGGCTATTTTTCCCATCAAAGGTTCCTAGAGATCATGCCAATGGGTTGTTGTGCCTACTAAAAATGTGCCAATGGGCTGTTTTACCTACTGAAGGTGCGTAGCCACCCAACCAATGGGTTATTTTCCCACTAAAGGTGCCTAGTGACCCTGCTAATGAGCTATTTTTCCCATCAAAGGCCTAGTGACTGTGCCAACGTGGCATTTTTCCCACCGAAGGTGCCTAGTGACCATGCAAACGGTCTGCTTTGTCAATCAAGGGTGTGCCAATAGGTTGTTTTTCCCACCAAAGGTACGAAACAAGCTGTTTTACCATCGAAGGTGCCTAACGACCCTACTAATAGGTTGTTTTGCCCACTGAAGGTGTGCTAAGGGCCTTTTTCCATCGAAGCTCCCAACGAGTTGTTTTTTCCTCCGAAGGTGTCTAGCATCTGTGTTGACGGACTATTTTACCCATCAAAGGTGCCTAGCGACCCTGCCAATGGGCTGTTTTGGCCACTCAAGGTGCCCAACAGGCTGTTTTTCCCATTGAAGGTGCCTAGTAGTCATGCCAATGGGCTATTTTGCCCACTGTCCCAATGAGATGTTTTTTCCATTGAAGGTGCCTAACAACTGTGCCAACATGTTGTTTTGCCCATGATGGTGTGTCAATAGGTTGTTTTGCCCACGATGGTGTGTCAATGGGCTGTTTTGTCCACTGAAGGTGCCCTACGAGCTACTTTTCCCCCCGAATGTACTTAGTGATCATGCCAATGAGCTATTTTGGTAACCAAAGTTACCCAACAGGCTGTTTTGCCCACTAAAGCTGAGCCCATGGGCTATTTTTCCCACCATAGGTTACCAATGGGCTGATTTGTCCACCAAAGGTGTGCCAACGGGCTGTTTTTCCCACCAAAGGTACCCAACAGGCTGTTTTCCCACCGAAGGTGCCTAGCAACCTTGCCAACAGGTTGTTTTACCCACTGAAGATGTGCCAACGGGCTGTTTTTCCTATTGTAGGTCCCAGTAGGTTGTTTTTCCCACTGAAGGTGACTAGTGACTGTACCAATGGGTTGTTTTGCCTATCGAAGGTCTGCAAATATGTTATTTTTGCCACTAAAGATGCCTAGCGTCCTTACCAACTAGTTGTTTTCCCATTGAAGGTGTCTAGTGACCTTGCCGAAGGTGCCTAGCAACTGTGCCAATGTGTTGTTTTGCCCACTGAAGGTGTGCCAACAGGCTATTTTTCCCATCAAAGTTCCCAACGGTCTGTTTTTCCTACCGAAGGTACCTAATGGCCACGCCAATAGGCTGTTTTACTCACCGAAGGTGTGCCAAAAAGGTTGTTTTTCCCACCATAGGTGCCTAACCACCCTATCAACGACCTGTTTTCCCACTGAAGGTGCCTAGCGACCTTAACATCGTGCTGTTTTTTCCATCGAAGGTCTACCAACGGGCTATTTTGCTAACCGAAGGTGTCTAATGGGCTGTTTTGCCCACTAAAGTTGTGCTAATGGGCTATTTTTTTGCCGAAGGTGCCCAACTGGCTGTTTTGTCCACCAAAGGTGTGCCAACTAGCTGTTTTTCCCAACAAAGATGCCCAACTAGCTGTTTTCCCACCGAAGGTGCCTGGAAACCCTACCAGTGGGTTGTTTTGCCCACTGAAGGTGTGCCAATGGGTTGTTTTTCCCAAAAAAGATGCCAAATGGGCTAGTTTGTCCACCAAATGTGTGCCAATGGGCTGTTTTTCCCCCCAAAGGTGCCCAATGAACTGTTTTCCCATCGAAGGTGCCTAGCAACCCTACCAACAGGTTGTTTTACCCACTGAAGGTGTGCCAACGGGTTGTTTTTCCCACCGAAGGTCCCAATGGGCTGCTTTTCCCACTGAAGATGCCTAGCGACAGCACCAATGGGTTGTTTTGCCCACGAAGGTGTGTCAATGAGCTGTTTTGTCCATTAAAGGTTCCCAACAAACTGTTTTTTCCTCCGAATGTGCTTAGTGACCGTGCCAACACGCTAATTTGGTAACCAAAGCTGCCCAACAGGCTGTTTTGCCCACTAAAGGTGCACCAATGGGTTGTTTTTCCCACCATAGGTTCCGAATGGGCTGTTTTGTCCAACAAAGATGTGCCAACAGGTTGTTTTTCCAACTAAAGGTGTGCCAATGGGCTGTTTTCCCACCGAAGGTACCTAGCAACCCTGCCAACAGGTTGTTTTGCCCACAGATGGTGTGCCAACGGGCTATTTTTCCCATTGAAGCTCCCAACGATCTATTTTTCCCACCAAAGGTGGCTAACAACCGCACCAATAGGCTATTTTGCCCACCGAAGATGTGCCAAAGGGTTGTTTTTCCCAGCATAGATGCCTAGCCATGCTACAGACGGGTTGTTTTCCCACTGAAGGTGTCTAGTGACCCTACCGTTGTGTTGTTTTTTCACCGAAGGTCTACCAACGGGCTATTTTGCCAACCGAAGGTGCCTAATGGATTGTTTTGCCCACTGAAGGTGTGCCAATGAGCTGTTTTTCCCACCGAAGGTGCCCAACTAGTTTTTTTGTCCTCCAAAGGTGTGCCAACTAGCTGTTTTTCCTACCAAAGGTGCGCAATTGGCTATTTTCCGACCGAAGGTGCTTGGAAACCCTACCAGTGGGCTGTTTTGCCTATTGATGGTGTGCAAACAGGCTGTTTTTCCCACCAAAGGTGTCAAATAGGATGTTTTGTCCACCAAATGTGTACCAACGGGTTATTTTGTTCACCAAATGTATGTCAATAGACTGTTTTTCCCACCAATGGTGCCGAACGAACTGTTTTCCCACCGAAGATGCCTAGTAATCCCGGCAATAGGTTGTTTTACTCAGTAAAGGTGTGCCAACGGGTTGTTTTTCCTATCGAAGAAGCCTAGCGACAGTACCAATAGGCTGTTTTGCCCACTGAAGGTGTGCCAATAGGCTGTTTTGTTGACTAAAGGTGCCTAGTGATCCTACTGATGGGTTGTTTCTCCCACCTAAGGTCTACCAAAGGACTGTTTTTCCAACCGAAGCTGCCCAACGAGTTGTTTTGCCCACTGAAGATGTGCCAATGGGCTATTTTTCCCACTCAAGGTGCCCAATGGGCGATTTTGTCCACCAAAGGTGTTCCAACGGGCTATTTTTCCAGCCAAAGGTGTGCCAATGGGCTGTTTTCCCACCAAAGGTGCCTAACGGGTTGTATTTCCCATCAAAGGTGCTTAGCGATCATACCAATGGGTTGCTTTGCCCACCAAATGTATCCCAACGGGCTGTTTTCCCACTGAAGGTGCCTAGCGACCCTATCGATGGGTTGTATTTCCCACCAAAGGTCTATCAACCAGATGTTTTGCCAACCGAAGGTGCCCAACAGGCTGTTTTGCTGAAAGAAGGCGCATTAACGGGCTATTTTCCCACTGAAGGTGCCGAACGGGCTATTTTGTCCACCAAATTTGTGCCAACGGGCTGTTTTCCCATTAAAGGTGCACAACAGGTTGTTTTCCCACTGAAGGTGCCTAGCGACCTTGCTAACAGGTTGTTTTTTCCATCGAAGGTCCCAACAGGTTGTTTTTCCCAACGAAAGCCCCAACGGGCTATTTTTTCCACCAAAACTCTACCAACCGGCTATTTTGCTAACCAAAGATGCACCAATGGGCTGTTTTTCCCGCCAAAGGAGCCCAACTGGATGTTTTTGAACAAAACGTGCCTAGTGACCCTACCAATAGGTTGTTTTGCCCATTGAAGGTGTGCCAACGGGTTATTTCTCACACTGAAGGTCCCAACGGGCTATTTTTTCACCAAAGGTTCCTATAGATAGGGCCAATGGGTTGTTTCGCCTACTGAAGGTGTACCAATAGGCTGTTTTGCCCACTGAAGGTGGCTAGCAACCCCACCAACAGGCTGTTTTCCCACTGAAGGTGGCTAGCGACCCTACCGATGGGTTGTTTCTCCTAGCAAGTTTTACCATCGGTTGATGGTGCCTAGCAATCCAACCAGTGGGTTGTTTTCGCACTAAAGGTGCCTAGCAACCCTATCAATGGGTTGTTTTTCCCAACGAAGGTCTACCAACGGTTTATTATGCCAACCGAATGTGCTCAACAGGTTGTTTTGCCAACTGATGGTGCGCCAACGGGCTACTTTTCCCCCAGAACGTGCCTAACGGGATGTTTTGTCTAGCAAATGTGTGCCAATGGGCTGTTTTTACCACTAAAGGTGCCTAACGGGTTTTTTCCCACCGAAGGTGCCTTATGACCATGCCAATAGGTTGTTTTGCCCATTGAAGGTGTACCAACGAGTTGTTTTTCCCATCGAAGGTCCCAACGGACTATTTTTCCCACAAAGCTCTACCAACGGGCTATTTTATCCACTGAAGGTCTACCAACGGGTTGTTTTTCCCATTAAAGGTGTCTAGCAACCATGCCAATAGGCTGGTTTGCCCATGAAGGTGTGTCAACGGGTTGTTTAGCCCACTAAAGGTGCCCTACGAGTTGTTTTTCCCTCTGAATGTGCCTAGCAACTATGTCAATGGGCTGCTTTGCCCATCAAAGCCATGCCAATGAGCTATTTTACCCACTAAAGGTCTCAACGAGCTATTTTTCCATTGGAGGTGTTTAACAACAGTCCCAACGGATTGTTTTGCCTACGAAGGTTTGTCAACGGGCTGTTTTACCCACTAAAGGGCCCCTACGAGCTATTTTTCCCTCTGAATGAATATGCTTAACGATCGCAACAATATGTTGTTTTACCCACCAAAGCTATTTTAACTGGCTTTTTTTCCCACCGATGATCTACCAACAGGCAGTTTTAGAAACCAAAGGTGCCCAATGGGCTGTTTTGCTCACTAAAGGTGCCAAACAGATTGTTTTGTCCACCAAAGGTGTGTCAATGGGTTGTTTTTCCCAACAAAGGTGCCCAACGCAACCACCAAAAGTGCCTAGTCACCCTACCAACAGGTTGTTTTGCCCACTAAAGTTGTGCCAACGGGCTGTTTTTCCCACCAAAGGTGCCCAACGGGTTGTTTTCCACCGACGGTGCCTAGTGACCTACCAACAGGTTGTTTTGCCCACTAAAGTTGTGCCAACGGACTGTTTTTCCCACCAAAGGTACCTAGAGACCCTAGCAATGGGTTGTTTTTACCGCCGAAGGTTCCTAGCGACTGCCCCAATTGGCTCTTTTGTCCATTAAAGGTTCGTTGCAACCCAACGAATGGGCTTTTTTTTCGGCTGAAAGTGCCTAATGACCCTATCCACGTGTTGTTTTCACCACCAAAGGTCTACCAACAGGCTGTTTTACTCACCGAATGTGCCCACTAGGCTGTTTTGTCGACTGAAGGTGCCCAACGTGTTGTTTTTCCCAGCGAAGGTGACCAACGGTCTGTTTTATCCACCTAAGTTGTGCCAATGAGCTGTTTTTCCTGCCAAAGGTGCCCAACAAGTTGTTTTCCCACCAAAGGTGCCTAGCGAACCTACCAATTAGCTATTTTGCCCACCCAAAATGTGCCAACGGGCAATTTTTCCCATAAAGGCACCTAACGATCATGTCAATGGGCTGTTTTGCCCACAGAAGATGCCTAGCAGTCATGTCAATAGGTTGTTTTGGCCACTGAAGGTGTGCCAACAGTCTGTTTTGCCCACTGAAGGTGATTAGTGAACCCGACAATAGGTTGTTTTCCCACTGACGGTGCATAACGATCCTACTGACAGGCTATTCTCCTACCGATGGTCTACCAATAGGATGTTTTGCCCACTGAAGTTACGCCAATGGGTTGTTTCTCTTACTGAATGTGCCCAAAAGGCTATTTTGTCCACCAAAGATGTGCTAACGGGGTATTTTTCCCACAGAAGGTGCCCAACGGGATGTTTCCCCATCGAAGGTGCTTAGAGACCCTACCAACAAACTATTTTACCCAATGAAGGTGCCTAGCGAGCCTGCCAACAGCTGTTTCACTGAAAAAAGTTACGTGGCGATCATTTGAACGGGTTGTTTTCCCACGAAGGTGCCTAGCAACACTACGAATGAGCTGTTTTCCCACCGAAGGCGCGCCAGCGGGCTATTTTTCCCACCAATGTTCCTAGCGACCCTGACAACGAGCTGTTTTACATGCAGAATGTGTGCCAACACACTATTTTTCCCACTCTAGGCACTTAGCGAGCTGGCCAACAAGCTGTTTTGCCCACTGAATGTGTGGCAATAGGTTGTTTTTCCCAACAAAAGTGCCCAACAGTATGTTTTTCCCATATAAGGTGCCTTTCGACTGTGCCAAGAGGCTATTTTGCCTAACAACAGTGCCTAATGACCCTGCCAATGGGCTGTTTTACCCACTGAAGGTGCCCTCCGAGCTATTTTTCCCTCCAAATGTGCCTAATGATTGTGCTAACGGGCTGTTTTACCCACTGAAGCTATGCTAACGGGCTGTTTTTCCCACCGAAGCTCTACCAATGGGTTGTTTTGCTAACCAACAGTGCCCAACGGGCTGTTTTGCCCACTAAAGGTGTGTCAGTGGACTATTTTTCCCACCAAAGGTGCACAACGAGCTATTTTGTCCACCAAAGGTGTGGCAATAATTAGTTTTCCCACCGAAGTTCCCAACGGTCTAGTTTTCCCACCGAAGGTGCCTAGCGATCGCGCCAATGGGCTATTTTGCCCACCAAAGGTGTGCTAACAGGATATTTTGCCCGTTGAAAGTGCCTAGCCATCCTATTGATGGGTTGTTTTCCCACTGAAGGTGTCTAGCGACCCTACTATCGTGTTGTTTTTCCCACCGAAGGTCTACCAACAGGCTAGTTTGCCAACTGAAGGTGCAAAATGGGTTGTTCTGCCCACTGACGGTGTGCCGACGGGTTGTTTTCCCACCAAAGATGCCTAACGACCTTTCCAACAGGTTGTTTTGCCCACCAAAGGTGTCCCAATAGGCTGTTTTGTCCACCAAAGGTGCCTAACGGGCTGTTTTTCCCATCAAAGGTCATGCCAATGGGTTGTTGTGGTCACCAAAGGTGTGCCAACTGGATGTTTTGCACACTAAAGGTGCCTAGCCACCCCACCAACGGGCTATTTTCCCACTAAAGGTACCTATCGACCATGCCAATGAATTGTTTTTCCCATCGAAGGTACCAAGCGACTGTGCCAACTTGGTGTTTTTCCCACCGAAGGTGCCCAACGAGTAGTTTTCCCACCGAAGGTGCTTAGCGACGCTATCAACAGATTGTTTTGCCCACCAAAGGTGTGCCAACAGGCTGTTTTTCCCACCGATGGTCCCAACGGGCTATTTGTCCCACCAAAGGTGCCTAACAACTGTGCCAACAGGTTATTTTGCCCACTGAAGGTGCCTAAAGACCTACAGACAGGCTATTTTTCCACCGAAGTTTCCAACGGGTTATTTTTCCCATCGAAGGTGCCTACCGACCGCACCAATGGGTTGTTTTGCCCACCGAAGGTGTGTCACAACCCTACGAATGGGCTTTTTTCCCACTGAAAGTGCCTATTGATGCTATCGACGCGCTGTTTTTACAACTGAAAGTATACCAACGGGCTGTTTTGCCAACCGAAGGTGGCCAACTTTTACCTACCAAAATTGTGCCAATGGGCTATTTTTCCCACCAAAGGTGCCCAATGGGCTATTTTTCCCATCGAAGGTGCGTAGAAATCATATTAATGGGTTGTTTTGCCCACCAAAGGTGTGCCAACAAGCTGTTTTGCTAATTAAAGGTGCCTAATGACCCCTACAAGCAGGCTGTTTTCCAACTGAAACTGCCCAGCGACCTTACTGATGGGTTTTTTCCCTACCAACAGGTTTTTTTACCCACTGTAGTTTCGTTAATGGGTTTTTTTCCCACTGAATGTGTCTGCCATACGCACCGGGTATTCACCATATGTGGTGGAATGGACTATAGGACTTCGTGTCTTATGCTTGGTTAGCCGAAACTACATAACTAGAAATATAACCGAAACTATCACAACGTGTACGGAATTACCTCTTGACCAAATTGGTATTTGTTTTTAGATTTGTAGACGTTGTAACATGCGAACATCCTCTACTGGTATCCACACGAGGATGAACGATCCAGGCAGCGGCTAATGTGTGCTAGCACGTTCTAAAACACTTTAGAACACCGCGCAATTTTTCTTTCGGAAGAAGAACAAACGACTAAGTCTAGGTGGCTAGGGTTTTCGTACATCATCTCTAATGAGACATAAGTTCTCTATTTATAGAGAAACCTAATCCTTATTCCTATTAGGAATAAGAATATCATAATCCTAAACCCATTAGGATTATGGAAGCCCAATAAGTTTCGGCCCATATTATATCTCATATAATAAAAGGCCGACAATTTAATTCAATCTAGCCTAATAAATATATCCATATATATTTATTCAGTGCCTAATAAATTTGGCCCAAGAGAATAAGCCCAAATCACATCACTCTTTGTGAGCGACCCTGTAGGCTCATTTGATGTTGGCAATGGGCTTGATCACACTTTAAGGTCCATAATTCATAAGCAACCTCTAGCAAGATATTATGACTACCCAAATCAAATAAGGATCGGTAATCTGATTTAACCTGTAACCATGGTTAGAATTTCAGTCCTTTTAGAACACAATATCAAGATTAATCACAAGGCATGGTACATGTCAACCTTTGATGAATCATAGTTTCTTGATTCCCAAGTCGACTGACTATAACAAACGACATTGATGACTCGTCATCAATTCATTTGAGCATGGTCATGCATTTCTTCAGTCATACTTGTAAAGTGGCCCAAATGATATCTCTCTCATTTAAGAGAGGTACGAATCCCATCTACGTCATTCACATCCCTCCGTATGATTCATTTAATGTCCAACATAAGACTACTTATTATCTGGGTAAAGATAACTTAATCTATTGTCAAAACACTTAATTCCTCATGTAGGGAACCATGATGACTTCAGATCAAAGGACTAAAGTCAAACCATATTGAGAATCACTAATGACATGAAACCATGTAGTGTTCTCTCTATGGGTTAGTCCAATATATGTTCTCTAACATATATCTATTTATCTGATTTGATAACTCATATCTATGATCAGTAAAACGTGATCATCTATCAGAATACATACTAGCCTTAATTCATTATTGCTCCACCAATAATGATCGACCAGGGACAGTTTAGAATAGTATTATAATGCTTATGCTTTTACTATCAAGTCACATACTTGATGACATAAGCCTAACACTATTCATGGAATGTAAATCACATTATATAAACAATATACATGCAAATTTAAAAGAGTACCTCATAATATATTATTAATAAGTCAGAATGTTAGTATAAAAGTCACATATGACTATTGGCTTAGGGCACAGTACTAACAGTTTTACCCACTAAACGTGCCTAGCGACCCTACCAATGTGTTATTTTTCCCACCAAAGGTCTACCAATGTGCTGTTTTGCTAACCGATGGTGCCCAATGGACTATTTTGCCCACTAAAGGTGTGCCAATGGGCTGTTTTTCCCACCGAAGTTGCCCAACGAGCTGTTTTGTCTGTCAAATGTTTGTCAACGGGTTGTTTTTCCCACCAAAGGTGCCCAACTAGCTATTTTTCCACAAAAGGTGCATAGCGACCCTACCAATGGGTTTTTTGCCCGCTAAATGTGTGCCAACGGGTTGTTTTTCCCACCAAAGGTGCCTAATGTGCTATTTTTCCCATCAAAGGTCCCTAGCGATCGTGCCAGTGGGTTGTTCTGGCCACCGAAGGAGTGCCAACTGGATGTTTTGCCCACTGAAGGTGCATAGCCACCCTACCAATGGGCTATTTTCTCACTAAAGGTGCCTATCGACCCTTCCAATGAATTGCTTTTCCCATCGAAGGTACCAACTGATAGTGCCAACTTGGTGTTTTTCCTACTGAAGGTGTCTAGCGACCATGCAAATAGGTTATTTTGTCAACCAAAGGTGTGCCAACGGGCTTTTTTCCCACCAAAGGTACCCAACGAGCTATTTTTCCCATCAAAGATGCCCAATGGGCTATTTTCCGACCGAAGATGCCGAGTGACCCTACCAATGGGTTATTCTAGCCACTGAAGGTGTGCCAACAGGCTATTTTGCCCACCAAAGGTGCCCAATGGGCTGTTTTTCCCATTAATGTTTCCGAGCGATCCTGCCAATTGGTTGTTGTCCTCAGCGAAGGTGTGCCAATGGGCTGTCTTGCCTACTGAAGGTGCTTAGCCACCCTACCGATAGGTTGTTTTCCCACTGAAGGTGTCTAGCGACCTTACCATTGTATTATTTTTCCCACCTAAGGTCTACCAATCGGTTGCTTTGCTAACCAAAGTTACCCAATGGGCTATTTTACCTCCTGAAGGTGTGCCAATAGTCTGTTTTTCCCACCAAAGTTGCTCAACAGGCTATTTTGTCTGCCAAAGTTTTGCTAACGGGCTGTTTTTCCCACCAAAGGTGACAAATGGGTTGTTTTTCCACTAAAGGTGCATAGCGACCCAGTCAATAGATTGTTTTGCCCACCAAAGGTGCCCAATGGGCTGTTTTTCCCATTAAAGTTTCCTAGTGATTGTGTCGATGGATTGTTGTGGCCACCAAAGGTGTGCCAACTGGATGTTTTGCCCACTGAAGGTACCCAGCCACCCTACCAACGGGTTATTTTCCCACTGAAGGTGCCTATTGACCTTACCAACGAATTGTTTTTCCCATCGAAGGTACTGAGTGAGCATGCCAACTTGGTGTTTTTCCCACCAAAGGTGTCTAGCTTCTATGCAAACGGGCTGTTTTGTCAACCAAAGGTGTGCTAATGGGTTGTTTTGCCCACCAAAGGTGCCTAACAAGTTGTTTTTCCCATCAAAGGAGCCCAACAGGCTATTTTGCCACTAAAAGTGTCGAGTGACCCTACCAACGGGTTGTTTTGTCCACCAAAGGTTCCCAACAGGTTGTTTTTCCCATCAAAATTTCTTAGTGATCCTTTCAATTGATTGTTGTGCCCAACGAAGGTGTGCCAATGGGCTGTTTTGCCCACTGAAGGCGCCTAGCCACCATACCGATGGGTTGTTTTCCCACTGAAGGTGCCTAGTGACCTTACCAATGCGCCATTTTTCCCACTAAAGTTCTACTAACAGGCAGTTTTGCCAACCGAAGGTGCCTAATAGGTTGTTTTGCCTACTAATGGTGTGCCAATAGGCTGTTTTTCCCACCGAAGTTGGTCAATGGGCTATTTTATCTACCAAAGTTTTGCCAACGGGCTGTTTTTCCCACCAAAGCTGCCCAACGGGTTGTTTTTCCACTGAAGGTGTATAGCGACCCAAACAACCGGTTGTTTTGCCCACCGAAGGTGTGACAATGGGTTGTTTTGGCCATAAAAAGGTGCCCAATGGGTTGTTTTTCCCATCAAAAGTTCCTAGTGATTGTGTCAATAGGTTGTTGTCGGCACCGAAGTTGTGCCAACTGGATATTTTGCCTACTGAAGGTGCCTAGCCACCCTACCAACGAGCTACTTTCCTACTGAAGGTGCCTATGGACCCTACCAACGAATTGTTTTTCCCATCGAATGTACCGATCAATTGTGCTAACTTGGTGTTTTTCATACCGAAGGTGTCTTTTGACCATGCAAACGGATTGTTTTGTCAACCAAAGGTATGCCAATGGGCTGTTTTTCCTAGCAAAGGTTACCAACAAGCAGTTTTTCCCATAAAAGGTAACCAATGAGCTATTCTCCCACCGAAGGTGCTGAGTGACCCTACCAACACGCTGTTTTGCACACTAAATGTGTGCTAATGGGCTGTTTTGCCCTCCAAGGGTGCCCAACGGGGTATTTTTCCCATCAAAGTTTCCTAGCAATCTTGCCAATGGGCTATTGTGCCCAACGAAGGTGTGCAACCAGGTTGTTTTGCCCACTGAAGGTGCCTAGCCACCCTACCAATGGGGCTATTTTCCTACTGAAGGTGCCTATCGACCCTGCCAATGAATTGTTTTCCCTATCAAAGGTATTGAGTGAGTGTGCTAACTTGGTGTTTTTCCCACTGAAGGTGTCTAGCGACCATGCAAACGGGCTATTTTGTCAACCAAAGGTGTGCCGACGGGCCGTTTTGCCCACCAAAGGTGCCTAACTAGCTGTTTTTCCCATCAAAGGTGCCCAACGGGTTGCTTTCCCATCGAAGGTGCCGAGTAGCCCTATCAATGGGTTGCTTTCCCCACCAAAGGTTCCCAACAGGCTATTTTTCCCATCAAAATTTCCTAGCGATACTGTTAATAGGTTGTTGTGCCCAACAAATGTGTGCCACCAGGCTGTTTTGCATACTAAAGTTGCCTAGCCACCCTACCAGTAGGTTGTTTTCTCGTTGAGAGTGCCTAGCAACCCTAGCAATGTGCGATTTTTCCCACCAAAGGTCTACTGATAGGCTGTTTTGTCAACCAAAGGAGCAATAGGTTGTTTTTCCCACTGAAGGTGTGCCAATAGGTTGTTTTTCCCACCGAAGTTAGTCAATGGCCTGTTTTGTCTGCCAAAGTTTTGCCAACGGGTTGTTTTTTCTAAGAAAGGTGCCCAACGGGCTGTTTTTCAACCAGGTGCATAGCGACCCTAACAACGGGTTGTTTTGCACACCCAAGGTGTGCCAATGGGCTATTTTGGCCATACCTAACGGGTTGTTTTTCCTATCAAAGGTTCCTAGTGATCATGTCAATGGGTTGTTATGGGCACCGAAAGTGTGCCAATTGGATGTTTTGCCCACTAAAGGTGCCTAGCCAAGTTACCAACGGTTTACTTTCCCACTGAAGTTGCCTATGGACCCTACCAACGAATTGTTTTTCCCATCAAAGGTACCAATCAATTGTGCTAAAGTGGTGTTTTTCCTACTGAACATGTCTAATGACCATGCAAACGGGTTGTTTTATCAACCAAAGGTGTACCAATGGGCTGTTTTCCCATGAAAGGTGCCCAACAAGTAGTTTTTCCCATCAAAGATGACCAACGGGCTATTCTCCCACCGAAGGTGCTGAGTGACCCTACCTGTAACATCCTGTTACATATGATAAGGTTTAAAATGAGATTGAGAATGGGAATGATTGAAATAATGAATGATTGAATATTATTGTGATGCATTTCATACACGAATGTATGATCAGATAAGGATAGTTGTGATATGAGTAGCCACTGAACATAAGCTTAAAGCTCCGGAATATGGTATAGAGCCAAAGGCTCGATATGTACAATAAGCCCTGTATCTGCAACGGGTAAGGGACAGTATTAATGAACCCGATATCCACAATAGATATGGGACAATTTAGGCACTCAATCATAACAACGTAATAATTGAAAGTGGGTCACATGAACACTGCATACACATTTATTCAGTGTGATTGACTGATTGAATTGGAATGTGGTTATGTCATTAAATGAGATTCGGATATGTGAAATATATGATATCTGATGCAATTTGTTAAATAGAAAGTTGTGAATTATGTGCGTATATGATTTGATATGTGGCAAGAATTGGGTGAACCATCGAGGATGGTTATATCATTGAGTTCGCAAAACTCACCAAAATTGTACCATTGAGATTTCAGGTCCAAGAGAGGACATTAGAGACAGACAGACTCTACGAGAAGACTAATTCTTGTACTTTTGTCAAGAAATGGCTCAAAGGTCGGTCAGCTCAAACTGAAGAAGTAGTTAGTAGTTTTTGTACAAATTCTCTTTCAAGTAGTGTGTTATGCATATGGTTTGATATTGTATATATTCGGATGGTTTTGTAAAGCTACAATGTCAATTTGGTTTTTATGAAATGAAATGAAGAATGCAGTTTGATTTTAAAATTCGGTGACTTTTATTTATAATAGTTGATGCCATGATTAAGTTGGATATGTGTTTGCTCTAACATGCTATTATTATAGATTATATATTAGAATATCCACTGGGCATTCTGGTATGTAATTTATGGTAGTGGGGTGTTACACTACCAACGGGGTGTTTTGCCCACCAAAGGTATGCCAACAGGTAGTTTTGCCCTCCAAAGATACCCAACGGGCTGTTTTTCCCATCAAAGTTTCCTAGCAATCCTGCCAATAGGCTGTTGGGCCTAACAAAGGTGTGCAACCGGGCTATTTTGCCCACTGAAGGTGCCTAGCCACCCTACCGACGGGTTATTTTCCCACTTAAGGGGCCTAGTGACCCTACTAATGTGTTATTTTTCCCACCGAAGGTCTACCAACGGGTTGTTTTGTCAACCGAAGCTGCCCAATGTGCTGTTTTGCCCACTGAAGGTATGCCAATAAGCTGTTTTTCCCATTGAAGTTGCCCAAAAGGCTGCTTTGTCAACCAAAGGTTTGCCAACGGGCTGTTTTTCCAACCAAAGGTACCCAACGGGCTGTTTTTCCACTGAAGGTGTATAGCGACCCTACCAACGAGTTGTTTTCCCCACCAAAGGTGTGCCAACGGGCTATTTTGCCCACAAAATGTGCCCAATGGGCTGTTTTTTCCATCAAAGGTTCCTAGCGATCATGCTAATGGGTTGTTGTGCCCATCAGAGGTGTGCCAACTAGCTATTTTGCCCACTGAAGGTGCCTTGCCACCCTTCCAATGGGCTATTTTTCCCACTAAAGGTGCCTAGCGACATTGCCAACGAGTTATTTTTCCTATCGAAGGTATCGAGCGATAGTGCCAACATGACGTTTTTCCCACCGAAGGTGCCTAGAGACCATGCAAACAGGCTGTTTTGTCAACCAAAGGTGTGCCAATGGGTTGTTTTTCCCACCAAAGGTGACCAACGGGCTATTTCCCCACCAAAGCTACCTAGTGACTTGACAAACAGGTTGTTCTGCCCACCGAAAGTGTACCAACGGGTTGTTTTTCCCACCGAAGGTCCCAACGGGCCTTTTTTCCCACTGAAGGTGCCTAGCAACCATGCCAATAGGCTGTGTTCCACTGAAGCTTTCAACGAGCTGTGTTTCCACCGAAATTTTCAACGAGCTATTTTTCCCACCGAAGGTGCCTAGTGACCGTGCCAACGGGCTGTTTTGCCCACTGAAGGTATGCAAAGGGCTATTTTGCCCACTAAAGGTGCCTCGCGACCTTGTGAACGAGTTGTTCCACTAATGACGGTGCCTATTGACATTATCGATACATTGTTTTTACCACCATAGGTCTACCAACAGGCTATTTTGTGAACAGAAGGTGCCCAACAGGCTGTTTTATCCAACAACGGTGTGACAATGGGCTGTTTTACCACCAAAGGTGCCCAACGGGTTGTTTTCCCACCGAAGGTGCCTAACGACCCTACCAACGGGCTATTTTGTGCACCAAAATTATGCTAACGGGCTATTTTTCCCACCAAAGGTTCCCAACGGACTGTTTTTCCCACTGAAGGTGCCTAGCGATCGTGTCAATGGGTTGTTTTGACCACTTAAGTTGTGCCAATAGGCTATTTTGCCCACTAAAAGTGCCTAGTGTCTTTGCCAATAGGTTGTTTTCCCACTAAAGGTGCTTAGTGACCTTACCGACGAGTTGTTTTCCCTAATAGTGGTGCCTAGCGACCTTGCCAACGAGCTATTTTACCGATAGAAGCTGCTTAGCGACCGTGTGAATGAGCCATTTTCCTACTGAAGGTGCCAAGCAACCCTACAAATGAGCTATTTTCCCACCAAAAGTGCCTAGCGACCCTGCCAATGGGCTGTTTTACCTACAGAAGGTTCCTAATGACCTTGTGAATTGGTTGTTTTCTTGCACAAGGTGCCTAGTGACCTTGCGAGTGAGTTGTTTTTTCCAGCAAAAGTTCCTTACAACCCTGCTAACGTGTTATTCTTCCCATCGAAGGTGTGCTAGCAGGCTATTTTTCCCACTGATGGTGCCTAGCAACCCTGCCAATGAGCTGTTTTATCCATAAAATATGTGCCAACAGGTTGTTTTTCCCAGTTAATGTGTCTAGCGATCGCGCCAATAAGCTATTTTGCCCAATGAAGCTGCCTAATGACCCTGCCAATGGGCTATTTTTCCCACTGAAGGTGTGCCAACGGGCTATTTTGCCCACCGAAGTGGCCCTACGACCTATTTTCCCCTTCGAATGTACCTTGCGACCATGCCAACGAGCTATTTTTCCCACCGAAGCTCTACCAACAGGTTGTTTTTCTCGCTAAAGGTGGGCCAATAGGTTATTTTTTCCACCAAAGGTGTCTAAAGGGATGATTTGTCCACCAAAGGTATGTTAATGGGTCGTTTTCCCCATCAAATTTTGCAATGGCCAGGTTTTCCCACCGAAGGTACCTAGTGATCGTGCCAGTGAGCTGTTTTGCCCACTAAAACCATACCAACGGGTAGTTTTTGCCCCCAAAGCTCTACCAATGAACTGTTTTACTAACCAAAGGTGCCCAATGGGTTGTTTCCCCTACCGAAGTTCCCAACGATCTTGTTTTCCTGTGGAAGGTACCTAACGATTGCACCAATGTGTTATTTTGCCAGCCGAAGGTGTGCTAACGGGTTGTTTTGCCCATTGAAGGTGCTTAGCCACCCTACCAACAGGTTGTTTTCCCACTGAAGGTGCCTAGCGACCCTACCATTGTACTATTTTTCCCACCGAAGGTCTACCAATAGGTTGCTTTGCCAACCAAAGGTACCTAATGGGTTGTTTTACCCACTGAAGGTGTGCCAGTAGTTTGTTTTTCCCACCGAAGTTGCTCAACGAGCTGTTTTGTCAGCCAAAGTTTTGCCAACGGGCTATTTTTCCCACCAAATGACCAATGGGTTGTTTTTCCACTGCAGGTGCATAGTGACCCAGCCAATGGATTTTTTTGCCCACCAAAGGTGTGCCAACAGGGTATTTTGCCCACCAAAGGTGCCCAATGGGCTGCTTTTCCCATCAAAGGTTCCTAGCAATCATACCAATGGGTTGTTGTGGCCACCGAAGGTGTGCCAACTGGATGTTTTACCCACTAAAGGAGCCCAACCACCCTACCAATGGGTTATTTTCCCACTGAAGGTACCTATCGACCTTACCAACGAATTGTTTTTCCCATCGAAGGTACTGAGCAAGCGTGCAAACTTGATGTTTTTCCCACTGAAGGTGTCTAGCGTCTATGCCAGCGGGCTGTTTTGTCAACCAAAGGCGTGTCAATGGGTATTTTTCCCACCAAAGGTACCCAACTAGTTGTTTCTCCCATCAAAGGTGCCCAACGGGCTGTTTTGCCATCGAAGGTGTCGAGTGACCCTACCAACGGGTTGTTTTGCCCACCAAAGGCTCCCAACGGGCTGTTTTTCCCATCAAACTTTCTTAGCGATCCTATCAGTGGGTTGTTGTTCCCAACGAAGGTGTGCCAACGAGCTGTTTTGCCCACTAAAGGTGCCTAGCCACCATATTGACGGGTTGTTTTCCTGTTGAAGGTGCCTAGTGACCCTAAAAATGTGCCATTTTTCCCACTAAAGTTATACTGATAGGCTATTTTGCTAACCGAAGGTGCCTAATAGGTTGTTTTGCCCACTGAAGGTGTGCCAATAGGCTGCTTTTCCCACCAAAGTTGGTCAACGGGCTATTTTATCTGCCAAAGTTTTGCCAACGGGCTGTTTTTCCCACCAAAGGTTCCCAATGGGCTGTTTTTCCACCGAAGGTGCATAGCAACCCAAACAACGGGTTGTTTTGCCCACCAAAGGTGTGCCAACAGGCTATTTGGCCATAAAAAGGTGCCCAACGGGCTGTTTTTCCCATCAAAAGTTCCTAACGATCGTGTCAATGGGTTGTTGTGGGCACCGAAGTTGTGCCAACTGGATGTTTTGCCTACTGAACCACCCTACCAATGGGTTGCTTTCCCACTGAAGTTGCCTATATAGACCCTACCAACGAATTGTTTTTCCTATTAAATGTACCAATCAACTGTGCTAACGTGGTGTTTTTCATATCGAAGGTGTCTAGTGACCATGCAAACGGATTGTTTTGTCAACCAAAGGTGTGCCAACGGGCTGTTTTTCCCAGCAAAGGTTCCTAACGAGCAGTTCTTCCCATCAAAGGTGACCAACGAGCTGTTCTCCTATCGAAGGTGCCGAGTGACCCTACCAATGAGTTGTTTTGCACACTGAAGGTGTGCCAACGGGCTGTTTTTCCCTCCAAGGGTGCCCAACGGGCTATTTTTCCCATCAAAGTTTCCTAGCAATCCTGCCAATGGGCTATTGTGCCCAATGAAGGTGTGCAATCGGGCTGTTTTGCCCACTGAAGGTGCCTAGCGACCCTACCAACGGGCTATTTTCCCACTTAAGGTGCCTATCAACCCTGCCAATGAATTGTTTTCCTTATCAAAGGTACTGAGCGAGTGTGCCAACTTTGTGTTTTCCACACCGAAGGTGTCTAGCGACTATGCAATCGGGCTGTTTTATCAACCAAAGGAGTGTCGACGAGCCATTTTACCCACCAAAGGTGCCCAATGAGTTGTTTTTCCCATCAAAGGTGCGCAACGGGCTGTTTTCCCATCGAAGGTGCCGAATGACCTTATCAACGGGTGTGTTTCCCCACCAAAGGTTCCCAACGGGCTATTTTTCCCATCAAAATTTCCTAGCAATCCTATTAATGGGTTGTTGTGCCCAATGAAGGTGTGCCAACAGGCTATTTTGCCCACTGAAGGTCCCTAGCCACCCTACCAACGGGTTGTTTTCTTGCTGAAGGTGCCTAGTGCCTACCAATATGCCATTTTTCCCACCAAAGGTCTACCGATAGGCTATTTTGCCAACCGAAGGAGCCCAATAGGTTGTTTTGCCCATTAAAGGTGTGCCAACAAGCTATTTTTCCCACCGAAGTTAGTCAACGAGTTGTTTTGTCTGCCAATGTTTTACAAACAGGTTGTTTTTCCCACCAAAGGTGCTCAACAAGTTGTTTTTCAACCAGGTGCATAGCGACCCTAACAACGGGTTGTTTTGCACACCCAAGGTGTGCCAATGGGCTGTTTTGACCATACCTAACGAGTTGTTTTTCCCATCTAAGGTTCCTAGTCATCGTGTTAATGGGTTATTGTGGGCACCAAAGGTGTGCCAATTGGATGTGCCTAGCCACCTTACCAACTGGCTACTTTCTCATTGAAGGTGCCTATGGACCCTACGAATGAATTGTTTTTCGTATCAAAGGTACCAATCAATTCTACTAAAGTGGTGTTTTTCCTGCCGAATGTGTCTAGTGACCATGCAAACGGGTAGTTTTGTTAACCAAAGGTGTACCAACGGGCTATTTTCCCACGAAAGGTGCCCAAAGAGCAATTTTTCCCATCAAAGGTGACCAACGGGCTGTTCTCCCACTGAAGGTACCAAGTGACCCTACCTGTAACATCCTGTTACTTATGTTAAGGTTAAAAATGATATTGAGAATGGGGGTGATTGAAATAATGAATGATTGAATATTATTGTGATGCATTTCAAACATGAACGCATGATCAAATAAAGATAGTTGTGACATGAGTAGCCACCGAACATGAGCTTATAGCTCCGGAATGTGGTATAGAGTCAAAGGCTCAATATGTACAATAAACCATGTATCTGCAACGGGTAAGGAACAGTATTAATGAACCCGATATCCATAATAAATATGAGACAATTTAGGCACTCAGTCATAACAACGTAATAATTGAAAGTGGGTCACATGAACATTGCATATACATTTATTAAGTGTGATTGACTGATTGAATTGGAATGTGGTTATGTTATTAAATGAGATTAGGATATGTGAAATATATGATATGTGATGCAATTTTTTAAATGGAAAGTTTTGAATTATGTGCTTATATGATTTGATATGTGGCATGAATTGGGTGAACCATCGAGGATGGTTATATCATTGAGTTCACAAAACTCACCAAAATTGCAACATTGAGATTTTAGGTCCGAGAGAGGACATTGGAGACAGAAAGACTCTACGAGAAGACTAATTCCAGTACTTTTGTCAAGAAATAGCTCAAAGGTAGTTGCCAAGAAATAGCTCAAAGGTCGGTCAGCTGAGACTGAAGTAGTTAGTAGTTTTTGTACAAATTCTCTTTCAAGCATTGTGTTATGCATAGGGTTTGATATTGTATATATTCGGATGGTTTTGTAAAGCTACAATGTCAGTTTGGTTTTTATGAAATGAAATCAAGAATGCAATTTGATTTTTAAATTTGGTCACTTTTATGTATAATAGTTGACGCCATGATTAAGTTGGATATGTGTTTGTTCTAACATGCCATTATTATAGATTATATATTGGAATATCCACTGGGTGTTTTGGTATGTAATTTATGGTAGTGGGGTGCTACACTACCAATGGGGAGTTTCACCCACCGAAGGTATGCCAACAGGCAGTTTTGCCCTTCAAAGGTACCCAACGGGCTATTTTTCCCATCAAAGTTTCCTAGCAATCCTGCCAATGGGCTGTTGCGCCTAACGAAGCTGTGCAACCGGGCTGTTTTACCCACTGAAGGTGCCTAGCCATCCTACCGACAGGTTGTTTTCCCACTTAAGGGGCCTAGTGACCTGACTAATGTGCTATTTTTCCTACCGAAGGTCCACCAATGGGTTTTGCCAACCTAAGGTGCCCAATGGGCTATTTTGCCCACTGAAGGTGTGCCAACAGGCTGTTTTTTCCATTGAAGTTGCCCAAAAGGCTGCTTTGTCAACCAAAGGTTTGCCAACGGGCTGTTTTTCCCACCAAAAGTGCCCAACGGGCTATTTTCCACTGAAGGTGCATAGTGACCCTACCAACAGGTTGTTTTGCCCACCAAAGGTGTGCTAACGGGCTGTTTTACCCATAAAATGTGCCGAACGGGCTATTTTTTCCATCAAAGCTTCCTAGGGATCATGCCAATGGGTTGTTGTGCCCATCAAAGGTGTGCCAACTGGCTGTTTTGCCCACTGAAGGTGCCTAGCCACCCTGCCAATGGGCTATTTTCCCACTAAAGGTGCCTAGTGGCACTGCCAACAAGTTATTTTTCCTATCAAAGGTACCGAGCGATAGTGCCAATATGATGGTTTTCCCACCGAAGGTGCCTAGCGACCATGCAAACGGGCTGTTTTATCCACCAAAGGTGTGCCAACGGGCTGTTTTTCCACCGAAGTTTCCAATAGGCTATTTTTCCTATGAAAGGTGCCTAGCAACTACGCCAATGGGCTGTTTTGCCCATCGAAAGTGTGCCAATGAGTTGTTTTGCACACTGAAC
>JAOQMS010000004.1:11347351-11362351 GCA_027563885.1 Erythroxylum longipes | reverse complement strand
ATGATGTGGCATATGATGACATGGCAGATAATATCACAGTGGATGAACATCAGCTTTAAGAGATAAAGATCATGTGGAAGGATCATCTGAAGATAGAAAAGATCTTCATGGATAAGGATAATCATTCCTAGATAAGGTAATCTTTTTTCTTGTTAATATGATGTAACTTAATCCTATTAGATAGAGTCCTATTTAGATGGGGATGTCATCTATTGGTTAGTTTGATGTAATTTGATAAGGATAAGGTTGTGATCTTAGCTAGTAGATTTCTATTAGGGTTCTAACTTAGTCATCTAGAGATGCCTATAAATAGCTCATTAGAGTTGATAGCTATTCATTCAATCATTGAGTCATTCACTCATTGAGAGAAATCACTTAGAGGAGAGAGCTTTGAGAGTTGTAAGGGCTTCAAGTAGGGAATTCCTTATAAGTTCTTCGAGAAGGAGGTACTTGTATCTTCTGTTAACATTTTGTTGAGAGTTAATGAAAGATTAGCTTCAGCTATATATCTCTTGTTGCTTTCTTTACTCTATTATACACTTGTGTTATTTCGTGTGTGGGAGAAAACACTTTAAACACTTGTGTACACATGAGGTGTTTGAGGACTAATGGAATTATTCAATGACATTCACGTGAGAAGGTTGAATTTTGCTCAAGCGGATCGAAGCAGGATTGCCACGTGAAGATGGGCACGAATTGTGGTAAAAGCTGGAGTCTAAAGTAGAACTTTGTGACAGCTACCATGGTGGCGACAGGTAATGGAAAATTAGGGTTTGATTCCAGATAGGGAGCCTGAGGAACAGCTACCACATCCAAGGAAGGTAACAGATATGCAAATTACCTAATCTTGATATGGGGAGGTAGTGACAATAAATAAGAATACTGGGCTCCATGAGTCTAGTAATTGGTATGAGTACAATCTAAATCCCTTAACGAGGATCCATTGGAGGGAAAGTTTGGTGCTAACATCCACGGTAATTCCAACTCTAATAGCGTATATTTAAGTTGTTGCAGGTAGAAAGCTCATAGTTGGACCTTGGGTTCAGTCGACCAGTCTGTCACGAGGTATGCACCAGCCAGCTCATCCCTTCTACCAGCGATGCACTCTTGGCCTAACTATCCAGGTTATGCCTCTGGTCCTGTTACTTTGAAGAAATTAGAGTGCTCAAAGTAAGCCTACGCTCTGTATACATTAGCATGGGATAACATCACAGGATTTCGGTCCTATTGTGTTGGCCTTCGGGATCGGAGTAATTATTAACAGGGACAGTTGGGGGCATTCTTATTTCATAGTAAGAAATTCTTGGATTTATGAAAGACTAACAATTACGAAAGCATTTGCTAAGGATGTTTTCATTAATCAAGAACGAAAGTTGGGGGATCGAAGATGATCAGATACCATTCTAGGCTCAACCATAAACGATGCCGACCAGGGATCGACGGACGTTGCTTTTAGAACTCTGCTGACACCTTATGAGAAATCAAAGTCTTTGTAGCCTACGGCTTAATTTGACTCAACACAGAGAAACTTACCAAGTTTGGACATAGTAAGAATTGATAGACTGATAGCTCTTTCTTTTTTTTCGATACAATGCAAAAATATTGAATCAAAAAGTATGTACAAGGTCGTTAGGGCATAACCCGATCAAAAGTTGTAACCCAATCAACAGTATCAACTTCATAGTCCAAAAATCAAAATGTAATCAGCTCATTGGGATACAATCTATACAAAATCTTATACATGACAATTTTTATCTTATAAACTACATCGAAGATTGAACAAGAAGCAGAATCTAACATGATAGCATTTCTTATCTTCCAGACCATATACATAGTGCATAGAAGTGCCAATCTTATTGCTTTGCTTCCTAACCGAGCTCTAGTGTAGTCTTTCTGAATCCACTTGATGGCGTTAGACAATGAGGACATGGTCTGAGTCATTCCTAGCTAACTCCGAATTCCTCTCCAAATTTCACCTGTAAAAAAACATTTAAAGAAAAGGTGGTCCACAGTTTCTGCTTCAGCATTGCAGAAACATGTTCGTTCTAACTCTAAGAACATCAAATTGTCCTTTACAGGTAGTTTATTTTGGAAGCTTAGCCAAGCTATGAAGGAGAATTTTGGAGGAATGTACTGCTTCCATATGAAGGACATCCATAGTCTTGTATTATGCTTGGCCTATCAATTCATACACTTTCGGTTAGGAAAGAGTACCATTATTGCACAAATTCTGCAGCCCACCTTCCCCCTCTCTTCGGCCTCTCAAGTTATCTACCAACAAAATTTTGAATCTGTGTAAGTTTTTTCATAAGTGGAGAGTCTTGATTATGTGGTTCCCAATCCCAAACTATAAAACCCTTAAAGTAAATTTCATGAATCCATCTTACCTATAGTGAGTCGGCTTTAGCATGAATATTCCACAATGCTTTAGACAAAAGAGCTAAATTCCACAATTTCTAATTTTTCAAACCCAGTCCCCCCTCCTCTTTGGGTACACAAATGTTGTCCCATGCCACTCTAATGTGTTTTCCCCCCATACAAATAACCTACAGATTGAGGTTATCCTCTTAAGAATGGTTGCGGGTATGGGGAAAGCTTGGAGCCAAAAAGAGAGTAGTCCTTAAATGACATAATTCACCAATTCAATTCTATCTACATAAGAAAGAGTCTTTCCATTCCAATAATTTATGTATGCTTCGACATATTCAATCAAAACTGAGAATTAGGCCACCGATACCTTCAAAGGTACCAAAGGTACCACTAAATACCTAACTAGAAATTTGCCTATTCGATACTCAACCATTTGCAAAATGTCTTCTTTATCACTTCCAAAGACTCCTGCTAAGTATACATTGGATTTGGAAGGATTAACCTGTAACCTTGCCACTTCTTTCAATTATTCAAGGCCTCCATTAATATATTAATAGAATCAAAATCACCTATTGAAAATATCATAAGATCATCTGCAAATGTAAAGTGAGTAATACCGAGCTTTTGACATTTAGGATGGAAATGGAAATGAGAGTTATCGGTCTTTACCTTAAGCAATCTTGAGTAATACTCAAGGCAAATGAGGAATAGGGTAGTTGACATGGGATCACCTTGCCTTAATCCTCTCCTACCATTGAACATCCCATGTAATGTGCCATTGATAGATATCAAGAAAGAAGCCGTTGTTACACACTCCATAACCCATCTTACAAATGTGGTAGGGAAACCCAACCCCTTCATCATGTCTTTAAGAAATTCCTATGATACCATATCATAGGCTGTTTTTATATCAATTTTAAGCATGCACCTTGGGGAAATCCGCTTCCTAGTATATCCTCGAACAAGTTCTTGTGCTAGGAAGACATTATCAAGCATACTCCTCCCTGGTATAAATGTTGTTTGTGCTGAATCAACCATTTTTCCCACAACCAAGGCCATTCATTCAGACAGAATTTTTAAGATCACCTTATACACCACATTCAAGCAAGCAATCGGTCTAAGTCTGAAACTTTTGGTGCTACCTTTTTCTTTTAAATGAGGGTGATGATGGTGTGACTGATTTGTTTGAGCATCCTACCTGAATTGAAGAAATCCTTTATTGCTAAAATGACATTCGGTCTAACAAATATTCCATTGTTTTTTAAAAAAACCTGATGTATATCCATTCGGCCTCAGGGCTTTATCATTGCCTATGTTAAACAAGGCCCTTTTGATCTCATCATCCATAATTGGTGCAAGTAATAATTCATGTGATTCCATCTCCAACATCAGCCCAGTACTAATAACGATGCAGTCTACCCTGTTAACTGTATCTATAGTGCCAATTAACCCTTGGAAATAACTAACTACATGATCTGTCACTTATCCCATTGAGATGGTCATGGATCCATCCTCCTTTAACAGATGGGAAATATTATTCTGTAGGAATCTCTTTTTAGCAACAGCATGGAAGTATCTAGTAGTTTTATTGGCCTCAACTAGATGTATGCATTTTGCCTTGAAAAATTTCCTTTCAACATCTAGTAAGAAACTAGCCACCTTCCTTTTGATATTCAGCTCTCGTTTCAATTCAGAGTCATTCAACCTATTTAGTGAGGCCTTATAAGCCATCTGAAAATTTTCTGTAGCCTATTTAACCTTATCGGATATGTGACCATAGGCTTGAACATTTAGAACTTTCAGTAGATGCTTTAGGGTCTTCAATTTCATGCATAAAACATACTGAGATGATCCGACTACTAAATTCTCCCAGTTATTGGATAAATTTCTCTAAAAATGAGTGTGGTCAAGCCACATATTAAAGAATTTGAAAGGTTTCGGACCTTTAAATTCCATGTTGTTGAAGGCTACCAATACTGGACAATGGTCTGAATCTGGTAGCATAGCCAGAAAATGTGCTGAGCAAGTATAATCCAAAGAGCCCCAAACTTGGTTTAGTAAAACCCTATCCAATTTTGACCAAAGAAGATTTTTCTAAAATGTAAAATATTCGTCCTTGAATGGGGCATCCTCTAGACCAAGTGTCATGCGAAAGTCTAACAAATATTTAAGGAGATAACCGAGGGAGGTTGGCAGCCAATTCTCTCCTTAGCAGCAAACACACAATTAAAGTCTCCCATTATAAGCCAAGGTAACAATAGATCCGACCCCAGCCCCATCATGTGTTGCCATAATTCTCTTCTTTTAATAACATTATATAAACCATACACAAAAGACATAATGAAGATATGCTGTGTAATGAGGCAGTGAACTTCGCAGTGAATGATTTGTTCCCCTACATCCAAGATATGGCATTGATAGAATTGAGGGTGCCAAACTAAGCACCTTCGGTCTCCTGTAATAGCATCAAAGTTATGGCCATACTCCCATCCATTAAATCTGCTTTGCATCATCAGCCTTAATCCATCAGTAGATATCTTAGTTTCAAGAAAACATGTAATTTTACAGTGGTGTTGTTTAATAAGATTAACAACACGGTTTTGTCTCGAGGCCTTGTTCAGGCCTCGAACATTCCAAGATAATAAGGTCATATTGCATGGGTGGTGATGCATGGCCGTTCTTAGTTGGTGGAGCGATTTGTTCGGTTAATTTCATTAACAAACAATACCTCAACCTTTTAACTAGCTGTACGGAGGTGACCCTTCGTGGCCAGCTTCTTAGAGGGACTATGGCCTTCCAGGCCAAGGAAGTTTGAGGGAATAACAGGTCTGTGACGGCCTTAGATATTCTAGGCCACACGCCTGCTACACTGATGTATTCAACGAGTCCATAGCTTTGAACAACAGGCTCAGGTAATCTTTGAATTTTATCGTGAAGAGAATAGATCATTGTAATTTTTGGTCTTCAACGAGGAATTTCTAGTAAGCGCGAATCATTAGCTCGCTTTGACTACGTCCCTCCCTTTGTACACACTGCCTATCGCTCATACCGATTGAATGGTCAGTGAAGTATTCAGATCGCGACGACGTCGACGGTTCGCTTCTGGCAACATCGCGAGAAGTCCACTGAACCTTATCATTTAGAGGAAGGAGAAGTCATAACAAGGTTTCTGCAAGTGAACTTGTGGAAGGATCATTGTCAAATCTTGCGAAGTAGAATGACTCGTGAACAAGTGGTCGCTTGGATAGAAGAGGGGGCCTCGGGGGGAGAAATCTACCCGAAGCCCCTATTTGCTCTGGCAACGGCGTGATTTAACCAACCAATGATGGCGGAAGGAGCGCCAAGGAACATGTTAACAAATGGGCTTGTACTCGTAGCCCTAGGAACTAGAGGCAATGTCGTGTTTCATTACGAATCAAAATAACTCTCGGCAATGGATATCTTGGCTCTTGCATCGATGAAGAACATAGAAAAATGCAATACTTGGTGTCAATTATAGAATCTTGTGAACCATCGAGTCTTTGAACCATAGGGTTAAAATTCTCGAACCAGGACGCGACGGCTGACAACAACGTTAGGAAGTTTGGAGAAGTCAGCGGTGGCCTTAGGAAGAGTTATCTTTTCTGTTTAACAGCCCATGCACCTAGAAAATGACTTAGTCTGAGGTAAGGTCCAGTGGCTGGAAGAGCACCGCACGTTGCTTGGTGTCTATTGCGTCCTTAGCGACCCTTAAAAATCTGGAGGACCAAGTGCCTCCCACGCCCAGTCGTACTCATAACTGCATTTGGTCTCCAAGGTAAACAACCTCTGGTCGATGGAACAATGTAGGCAAGGGAAGTTGGTAAAATGGATCTGTAACCTCGAGAAAAGGATTAGCTCTGAGGGATAGGCCCGAGGTCCCAGTCCTGAACCCGTCAGTTGTCGACGGACTGGTCGAACTATTACTGCAGGGAGAATGAGTCATTGTGTGCCAGCCAGGGGACGGACTAGGAACGACCCCTCTGAGGGTTTTCCCCGAGCTTCAAATAGTCGACTCAGAATTTGTTCAAACAAGGAGAATTCAACTGTTTAATTAAAACAAAGCATTACGATGGTCCCTGCAGATGCTCACGTAATGTGATTTCTACCCAGTGTTCTGAATGTCAAAGTGAAGAAATTCAACTAAGCGCGGGTAAATGGTGGGAGTAACTATGACTCTCTTAAGGTAGCCAAATGCCTTGTCATCTAATTAATGATGCACATGAATGATTAACGAGATTCCCGCTATCCCTGTCTATTATCCAGTGAAACCATAGCTAAGGGAACGGGCTTGGCAGAATCAACGAGTAAAGAAGACCCTGTTGAGCTTGACTCTAGTCTGACTTTGTGAAATGCCTTTTCAGATGGGGAGTTTGTCTGGGGTGGCACATCTTTTAAAAGATAATGTAGGTGTCCTAATATGAGTTCAACGAGAACAGAAATCTCGTGTGGAACAAAAGGGTAAAAGCTTGTTTGATTATGATTTCCAATATGAGTATGAATCATGAAAGCGTGGCCTATCGATCCTTTAAACCTTCAGAATTTGAAGCTAGAGGTGTCAGAAAAGTTACCACAGGGATAACTAGTTTGTGGCAATCAATTGTTCAAAGCAACGTTGCTTTTTGATCCTTCGATGTTGGCTCTTCCTATCATTGTAAGCAGAATTCACCAAGTGTTAGATTGTTCACCTACCAATAGGGAATGGAGCTAGGTTTAGACCGTCATGAGATAGGTTAGTTTTACCCTATTGATGATAGCGTCGCAATAGTAATTCAACCTAGTATGAGAGGAACTATTGATTCGCACAATTGGTCTTCACACTTGGTTGAAAAGCCAGTGGCGTGAAATGACCATGCACTGGATTATGACTAAACACCTCTAAATCAAAATCTTGGCTAAAAGTGAAGCTCCTGCCCGCTGCCCTAATTTCGACCCTCAGTAGGGGCCTTCAAGCCCGTAAAGGCATATGTTAGTGGCCATGTTCCCTTCACAGAAGAGCGGTTGGGGCTGCCTTAAATCAAAATTCTCACCGAGCAGCTAGAATCCTTTGCAATGACTTAAATATGCGACGGGGTATTGTAAGAGTTTGAGTGACGTTGTTGCCACGATCCACTAAGGTGCCTAGCGACCTTGCCGACGGGCTACTTTGCCCACTGAAGGTGCACCAAGCTTCGATTTTTCCAACCGAAGGTGCCTAGCGACCGTGCCAATGGGCTGTTTTGCCCACCGATGGGGCACCAAAGTACTGTTTTTCCCAGCAAAGGTGCCTAGCGATCGTGACGACGGGCTATTTTGCCCACCGAAGATGCACAAAGGTGTTGTTTTTCCCACTAAAGGTGCCTAGCGACCGTGATAACGGGCTATTTTGCCCACCCAAGGTGCTATTTTTCCCACCGAAGGTGCCTAGCGACCATACCAATGGGCTGTTTTGCCCACCGAAGTTACACCAAGGTGCTGTTTTTCCCACCAAAGATGCCCAGCGACCCTATCAACCGGCAGTTTTGCCCACAAAAGGAGCACCAAGGTGCTGTTTTTCCCACCGAAGGGGCCTAGCGACTGTGCCAACGGGCTGTTTTGCCCACCGTAGGTGCATCAAGGTGTTGTTTTCCAACCAAAGGTGCCTAGCGACCGTGCCGACGGGCTATTTTGCCCACCGAAGGTGCCTAGTGACCATGTCGACGGCAATTTTGCTCACAGAAGGTGCACCAAGGTGCTGTTTTTCACACCAAAGGTGCCTAGCGACCTTGACGATGGGCTGTTTTACCCACCGAAGGTGCTATTTTTTCCACCTGTTTTACCACCGAAGGTGCACCAAGGTGTTGTTTTTTCCACCGAAGGTGGCTAACGACCGTGTTGACTAGATGTTTTGCCACCGAAGGTGCTGTTTTTCCCACCGAAGGTGCCTAGCGACCATTTTAACGAGTTGTTTTGCCGACCAAATGTGCACCAAGGCGCTGTTTTTCCCATCGAAGGTGCCTAGCGACCGTGTCGACGGGATATTTTACCCACCGAAGCTGCATGACCCATCGAAGGTGCCTAGCGACCATGCCAAGGGGTTGTTTTCCCACCAAAGGCGCACCAAGGTGTTGTTTTTCCCACTAAAGGGGCCTAGAGACCGTGCCGACGGGCTATTTTGCCCACCGAAGGTGCACCAAGGTGCTGTTTTTCCCAGCCGAAGGTGCCTAGCGACCGTGTCAATGATCTGCTTTGCCCACCGAAGGTGCACCAAGGTGTTATTTTTCCCACCGAAGGTGTCTAGTGATCGTGCCAACCGGTTGTTTTGCCCACTGATGGTGCACCAAGGTGTTGTTTTTCCCACCGAAGGTGCCTAGCGACCGTGCCAACGGGATGTTTTGCCCAACGAAGGTGCACCAAGGTGTTGTTTTCCCACCAAAGGTGCCTAGCGATCGTGCCAACAGGCTATTTTGCCCACCGAAGGTGCCTAGCGACCGTGGCAATGGGCTGTTTTGTAGACCGAAGGTGCACCAAGGTGCTGTTTTTCCCACCAAAGATGCCTAGCGACCCTGTCAACGAGTAATTTTGCCCACAAAAGGCGCTGTTTTTCCCACCGAAAGTGTCTAGCGACCGTGCCGACCAGCTGCTTTGCCCATCGAATGTGAGCCAACGTGTTATTTTGCCCACCGAAGTTGCCCAACGGGATGTTTTTTCTACCGAAGGTGCTTTGCGATCGTGCCAACGGGCTGTTTTGCCTACTGAAGGTGCACCAAAGTGTTGTTTTTCCCACCAAAGGTTCCTACCGACCATGCCGACGGGCTATTTTGCCCACCGAAGGTGCACCAAGGTGCTGTTTTTCCCACCAAAGGTACCTAGCGACCATGTTGAGGGGCTGTTTTGCCCACCGAAGGTGCACTAAGGTGCTTTTTTTTCCCACCAAAGGTGCCTAAAGATAGTGCCGATAGGCTGTTTTGCCCACCGAAGGTGCACCAAGGTACTATTTTTCCTACCGAAGGTGCCTAGTGACCGTGTCAACGTGCTGTTTTGCCCATTGAAGGTGCACCAAGGTGCTATAGGTGCACCAAGGTGCTATAGGTGCACCAAGGTGTTGTTTTTCCCACCAAGGGTGCCTAGCGACCGTGTCAATGAGCTGTTTTGCCCACCGATGGTACACCAAGGTGTTGTTTTTCCCGCCGAATGTGCCTAGCGACCGTGCCGACGGGATATTTTTTCCATCGAAGCAGCACCAAGGTGTTGTTTTTCCTATCGAAGGTGCCTAGCGACCATGCCAAGGTGTTGTTTTCCCACCAAAGGGGCCTAGCGACCGTGCTGACGAGCTATTAGCCAACCAAGGTGTACCAAGGTGCTGTTTTTCCCACCGAAGGTGCCTAGCAACCGTGCCAATGGGCTGTTTTGCCCACCAAAGGTGCAATAAGGTGCTGTTTTTCTCACCAAAGGTGCCTAGCGACCGTGTCAATGAGCTATTTTGCCCACCGAAGATGCACCAAGGTGTTGTTTTTCCCACCGAAGGTGCCTAGCGACCGTGTCGACGGGTTATTTTGCCAACGAAGGTGCACCAAGGTGCTATTTTTCCCATCGAAGGTGCACTAAGGTGTTGTTTTTCCCATCGAAGGTGCACCAAAGTGCTGTTTTCCCCAACGAAGCCTAACGACCCTGTCAACGGGCAGTTTTGCACACAGAAGGTGCACCAAGGTGCTGTTTTTCCCACCTAAGGTGTCTGGTGATCGTTCCAACCGGCTATTTTGCCCATCGAACGTGAACCAACGTGTTATTTTTCCCACCGAAGTTGTCCAACGGGATGTTTTTCCCACCGAAGGTGCCTTGTGACCATGCCAACGGGCTTTTTTGCCCACCGAAGGAGCACAAAGGTGTTGTTTTTCCCACCAAAGGTTCCTAACGACTGTACCGACGGGCTATTTTGCCCACCAAAGGTGCACCAAGGTGCTATTTTTCCCACCAAAGGTGCCTAGCGACCGTGTCGACGGGCTGTTTTGTCCACTAAAGGTGCACCAAGGTGTTGTTTTTCCCACAGAAGTTGCCTATCGATCGTACCTAAGGGTTGTTCTACCCATCGAAGGTTCACCAAGGTGCTATTTTTCCCACAAAAGGTGCCTAGCGACGGTGCCGATGGGTTGTTTTGCCTACCAAAGGTGCCCCAATGTGCTGCTTTTCCCATCGAAGGTGCCTAAGGTGTTGTTTTTCCCACCAAAGGTGCTTAGCGACCGTGCCAACGAGCTATTTTGCCCAACGAAGGTGCACCAAGGTGCTGTTTTTCCCCCCAACAGTGCCTAGCGACCGTGCCAACGGGCTGTTTCGCACACCAAAGGTGCACCAAGGTGTTGTTTTTCCCACCGAAGGTGCCTAGCGCCCTATCAACAAGCTGTTTTGCCACCAAAGGTTCACCAAAGTGCTATTTTTGCCACCAAAAGTGCCCAATGCGTTGTTTTTTCCCACTGAAGGTGACTGGCGACCTTGCCAAGTTATTGTTTTGCCCACCGAAGGTGCAACAAGGTTTTGTTTTTCCCACCAAAGGTGCCTAGCGACCATGCCGATGGGCTATTTTGCCCATCGAATGTGCACCAACGTATTGTTTTTCCCACCGAAGGGGCCCAGCGACCGTGCCAACAGGCTGTTTTGCCCACTGAAGGTGCACCAAGGTGTTGTTTTTCCCACCAAAGGTGCCTAGCGACTGTGTTGACAAGGTGTTTTGCCCACCGAAGCTGCACCAAGGAGCTGTTTTTCCCACCGAAGGTGCCTAGCAATCTTACCGACGAGCTATTTTACCCACCGAAGGTGCACAAACTTGCTGTTTTTCCACTGAAGGGGCCTAGCGACCATGCCGACGGGCTATTTTGCCCATTAATGATGCACCAAGGTGCTGTTTTTCCCACCGAAGGTGCCTAGCGACCGTACTGACGTGCTGTTTTCCCCACCAAAAGTGCACCAACGTGTTGTTTTTCCCACTAATGGTGCCTAGCCACCATGCCTACAGGTTGTTTTGCCCACAGAAGGTGCACCAAAGTGCTACTTTTCCCACCGAATGTGCCTCACTGTGTCGATGGGCTATTTTGCCCACCAAGTTTCTGTTTTGCCCACCTATGGTGCACAAAGGTGCTATTTTTCCCAGTGAAGGTGCCTAGCGACCGTGACGATAGGTTGTTTTGCCCACCTATGGTGCACAAAGGTGCTATTTTCCCCACCGAAGGTGCCTAGCGACCGTGCCGACGTGCTGTTTTGCCTACCGAAAGTGCACCAACGTGTTATTTTTCCCACCAATGGTGCCTAGCCACTATGCCTACGGGTTGTTTTGCCCACAGAAGGTGCACCAAGGTGCTATTTTTCCCACCGAACGTGCCTTGCGACTGTGTCGATGGGCTATTTTGCCCACCGAAGGTGCACCAAGGTTTTGTTTTTCCAACCGAAGGTGCCTAGCGAACGTCCTAACGGGCTGGTTTGCCCACCTATGGTGCACAAAGGTGTTATTTTTCCCAGTGAAGGTACCTAGCGACCGTGCCGATGGGCTGTTTTGCCCACCGAAGGTGCACCAAGTTGTAGTTTTTCCAACCAAAGGTGCCCAGCGACTGTGCCAACTGGCGGTTTTGCCCACCGAAGGTGCACCAAGGTACTGTTTTTCCCAGCAAAGGTGCCTAGCAACAGTGACGACGGGCTGTTTTGGCCACCGAAGGTGCACCAACATGTTGTTTTGCCCACCGAAGGTGCACCAAGGTGCTGTTTTTCCCACTAAAGGTGCCTAGAGACCGTGCCGACGAGCTATTTTGCCCACCCAAGGTGTACCAACGTGCTGTTTTTCCCACCTAAGGATCCTAGCAGCCGTACCAACGGGTTGTTTTGCCCATTGAAGTTGCACCAAGGTGCTGTTTTTCCCACCGAAGATGTCTAGCGACCTATCAACTTGCAGTTTTGCCCACAGAATGTGCACCAAGGTGCTGTTTTCCCACTGAAGGTGCCTAGCAACCTTGCCGACGGGCTATTTTGCCCACCGAACGTGAACCAATGTGTTATTTTACCCTCCGAAGTTGCCCAACGGGATGTTTTTCCTACCGAAGGTGCCTTGCGACAGTGCCAACGGGCTGTTTTGCCCACCGAAGGTGCACCAAGGAGTTGTTTTCCCTCCAAAGTTTCCCAGCGACTGTGCCGACTGGCTATTTTTCCCACCGAAGGTGCACCAAGGACCTGTTTTTCTCCCTAAAGGTGCCTAGCGACCGTGTCGATGGGCTGTTTTGCCCGTCGAAGGTGCACCAAGGTGCTGTTTTTCCTATCAAAAGTGCCTAGCAGCCGTACCTAGCGACCCTGTCGATGGGCTGTTTTGCCCGTCGAAGGTGCACCAAGGTGCTGTTTTTCCTATCAAAAGTGCCTAGCAGCCGTACATACGGGTTATTTTGCCCACCGAACGTGCACCAAGGTGCTGTTTTTCCCACCGAAGGTGCCTAGCGACCGTGTGGACGGGCTATTTTGGACACCGAAGCTGCACCAAGGTGTTGTTTTTCCAGTCGAAGGTGCCTAGCAACCATGCCAAAGGGTTGTTTTGGCCAACGAAGGTGCACCAAGCTACTGTTTTTCCCACCGAAGGTGCCTAGCGACTGTGCTGACGGACTGTTCTGCCCAATGAAGGTGCGCCAAGTTGTTGTATTTCCCACCAAAGGGGCCTAGCGACCGGGCCAACAGGTTGTTTTGCCCACTAGAGGTGCACCAACGTGCTGTTTTTCCCACCGAAGATGCCTAGCAACCTATCAACGGGCAGTTTTGCCCACAGAAGGTCCACCAAGGTGTTGTTATTTCCACCGAAGGTGCCTAGCGACCATGTCGACTAGCTGTTTTACCACCGAAGGTGCACCAAGGTGCTATTTTTCACACCAAATGTGCCTAGCAACCGTGTCAACGAGCTGTTTTGCCCACCGAAGGTGCACCAAGGTGCTGTTTTTCCCACCGAAGGTACCTTAGTGACCGTGTCGACGGGATATTTTGCCCACCGAAGCGGCACCAACGTGTTGTTTCCCCCATCAAAGGTGCCTAGCGACTGTGCCAAGTGGTTGTTTTCCCACCGATGGTGCACCAAGGTGTTGTTTTTCCCATTAAAGGGGCCCAGCGACCGTGTCGGCGGGCTGTTTTGCCCACCGAAAGTGCTTAGCGACCGTGCCAACAGGCTATTTTGGCGATCAAAGGTGCACCAAGGTGCTGTTTTTCCAACCGAACGTGCCTAGCAACCTTAACAACAGGCTATTTTGCCCGCTGAAGGTGCGCCAAGGTGCTATTTTCCCACCGAAGGAGCCCATCGACAATGCCGACGGTATGTTTTGCCCACCGAAGGTGCACCAAGCTGCAGTTTTTCCCACCGAAGGTGCCTAGCGACTGTGCCAACGGGCTGTTTTGCCCACAGAAGGTGCACCAAGGTGTTGTTTTTCCCATCGAACGTGTCTAGCGACTGTGCCGACTAGCTACTTTGCCCACTGAACGTGAACCAACGTGTTATTTTGCCCACCGAAGTTGCCCAACGGGCTGACGGGCTGTTTTGCCACCGAAACTGCACCAAGGAGATGTTTTTCCCACCGAAGGTGCCTAGCAACCTTACCGACGAGCTATTTTACCCACCAAAGGTGCACCAACTTGCTGTTTTTCCCACCGAAGGTGCCTAGCGACCGTTCCAACGAGCTATTTTGCCCACCTAAGGTTCACAAAGGTGCTATTTTACCTAGTGAAGGTGCCTAGCGACCGTACTGACGGGCTGTTTTGCCCACCAAAGGTGCAACAAGGTTCGGTTTTTCCAACCGAAAGTGCCTAGCGACCGTGCCAAGGGGCTGTTTTGCACACCGAAGGTGCACTAAGGTACTGTTTTTCCCAACAAAGGTGCCTAGCGACCGAGACGATGGGCTGTTTTGGTCACCAAAGGTGCACCAACACGTTGTTTTGCCCACCGAAGATGCACCAAGGTGCTGTTTTCCCCGCTGAAGGTGCATAGCAATCATGTCGATGGGCTGTTTTGCCACCGAAGGTGCACCAAGGTGTTGTTTTTCCCACCGAAGGTGCCTAGGGACCGTTATGACGGGCTGTTTTACCCATCGATGGTGCACCAAGGTGTTGTTTTTCCCACCGAAGGTGCCTAGCAACCCTATCAACAGGCTATTTTGCCCACCAAAGGTGAGCCAAGGTGCTATTTTCCCACCGAAGGAGCCCATCGACAATGCCAACAGTATGTTTTGCCCACCGAAGGTGCACCAAGCTATAGTTTTTCCCACCGAAGGTGCCTAGTGATCGTGCAAACGGGCTGTTTTACCCACAGAAGGTGCAACAAGGCACTGTTTTTCTCAGCAAAGGTGCCTAGCGACCGTGATGACAGGCTGTTTTGGCCACCGAAGGTTCACCAACATGTTGTTTTGCCCACCGAAGGTGCACCAAGGTTATGTTTTTCCCACTAAAAGTGCCTAGCGACCGTGCCGACGTGCTATTTTGCCCACGCAAGGAGCACCAAGGTGCTGTTTTTCCCACTGAAGGTGCCTAGCGACCATGTCAACGGGTTATTTTGGACACCGAAGGTGCACCAACACTACAAGAAAATAGTGAATTACATACGGCAATTACCGACGGAAAAAGCCAATATACCGTCGGTAAATATATTTA
>JAOQMS010000004.1:11298464-11339223 GCA_027563885.1 Erythroxylum longipes | reverse complement strand
AGAGGAAAGACAACAGTGAACCTTTATTGTCAAGCAAATTTTGTGGGTGATGTATTTATAGTTATTGTGTGATTGGGCAAATTCTTGCCTATATATGTGTGCATGCATGTTCAATTTACTGAAATGTGTGATGATTGAAAATAAATTTTGATTCTATTAAGCCATTGAAATATGTCATGGCATTTTGTTGAATGAAAGGATAAATAAGCACAAAATTTGAATAAATGATTAAATGCATATATGAATATGTGCTTTGTTTGGGCGAGAGTGGAACCATTCTATTCGTCACGTGCACGTTGACAAGAGCCCTCTCCCGGCTGCCTACTTGTGGCATATGAGCTCCGAAAAAGGACTCATTCTGTTCATGGTGTAAACTTCAGTTTCTCCATTCTGTTTCCATAGGACCCTTGAGTCATTTGTTTGTGCATTGCATCTGTAAATTATCAAGTATGATGCACATGGATGTCTTGTGTTCTGCATTATGCTGTTTACTTGAAAATAAATGAATTGTTTCGTATCTTTACATATATATATATATATGCTTGAATTTGTGCTAATTACTGATGACTATAAGTATATTAGCCACTGAGCTGTGCAGCTCAACCCCCTTTTCTTCCCTCCTCAGGTGCAAACCGAGATGATAGTGATCCTTGCAAGGCATCGAAAGCTCCACAATAGTTAGAGTCTTTTGTACTAATTCAGTGATTTTGAATATCTCATTTAGCATATCAGTATTGAGCATCTTTTGTATTTTGGTTTAAGTTGATGTGTAATTTAATTTGTAATAACTCTGACTGTGTTTTAAAATGAAAATAGTGAAATTGAATTCCTCGGTATGATTCTGCTATTTTTAAAGATTTGGATAATGAAATGTGTATGTACATGTTCTGCTTAATGAATTTGCCAACTGTTGTTAGTATTAGAATAGCACGTCAGAGTTGGAAGGATTGCATGTGAAAAACACAGACGAAAGGAATTGTCTGTGCTGAGGTCAGAACACAAAAGCAAGGAGAAATAGAGAGGAGAAGTATCGTTTGTGCTAACATCACAACACAAAGGCAAGGAGGAATAGAGAGGAGAAGTATCTTCTGTACTGACGTCAGAATATAGAGGCAAGGAGGAATAGAGAGGAGAAGTATCGTCTATGATGACGTCACACACAGACGCAAATGAGAGGCAGACGCAAATGAGAGACAGATGCAAATGAAGGGCAGACCCAAATGAGAGGCAGACGCAAATGAGAGACAGAGGCAAATGAAGCGCAGACGCAAATGAAAGGTAGACGTAAATGAGAGGCAGACGATAAAACACAGACGATGGGGGTGGTCAACCCAGATGATAAAAGTCAACCACAGATTATAGTTAAACACAGACGATAGGCCAATCACAGAAGAAGGAGTTAAGGATTTATGCAAATTGTCCCGAAGCGTGTACAGACGCAAATTGGGGACTCACCCACGCTATGCTTTGACCTATTTAGGCTTGAATGGAGATGAGCCCAAAAAGGGTTAGTTTGGAATGCATGTGTTTGAGTAAAATATCTAGTATTCGAATACGATCGTCGGGCTCTAGAAGCGGGGTCGAATATCTTATGGTATCAGAGCATGGAGATGAATAAAAAATGGTTAAGGTGTTTTTCATTGGATTAAGCTCACGTTTTATAATATTCTGGATAGTTGGGCTCCGAAAACGGGGTCCAATAGTTTTTCCCACAGAAGGTGCCTAGCGACCTTGCCAACGAGCTATTTAACCCACCCAAAGTGCCCAATGGGTTGTTTTTCGGTCAAGGGTGGCTAGAAACTATGCCAACGAGTTGTTTTTCCAATCAAAGGTGCCTAGCGACCTACCAAGGGGCTATTTTGCCCACTGAAGGCATGCAAATGGGTTATTTTTCCAACCAAAGGTGCCTAGCGACCATACCAACAGGCTATTTTGCCCACCTAAGGTGTGCAAACATGTTGTTTTGCCTACCGAAGGTGTGCCAATGCACTATTTTTTCCACCAAAATGTGCCTACCGATTGTGCCAATAGACTATTTTGCCGACCGAAGTTGTGCCAACAGGCTATTTTTCCCACAAAAAGTACCTAGTCACCAAGCCAACGGGTTGTTTTTCTAACCGAAGGTGCATAGAGACCAAGTTAACGGGCTATTTTGTCCATCAAAGGTGCCTAGAGACAGCCCCAGCAGGCTGTTCTGCCCACTGAAGGTGCCCAACGGGCTATTTTGCCCACCGAGGGTTCCTAGCGACCATTTCAACAGGCTGTTTTGCCCACCGAAGGTGCCTAGTGACCATTCCAACGGGCTATTTTACCAACCGAAGGTGCCCAACAGGCTGTTTTTCCCACCGAAGGTGCCCAAAGACCATGCCAACTGGTTGCTTTGCCCATCAAAGGTGACTAGTGGGCTATGTTTCCCACCGTAGGGCGTAGCGACTGTGACAATGAGCTGTTTTACCTACTAAAGGTACCTAACTTGCTGTTTTTCCCACAAAAGTGCCTAGCGACCTTGCCAAACTATTTTTCCACCAAATGTGCCCAACTTGCTATTTTTCCCACTAAAGGTCCCTAGCAACAGTGCCAACGGACTGTTTTGCAGACTGAAGGTGCTAAATGAGTTGTTTTCCCCATCAAAGAGGCTTAGTGACTGTGCCAACTGGCTGTTTTACCCACTGAAGGTGCCCAACAGGCTGTTTTTTCCACCAAAGGTGCCTGGCGATCGTAGCAACAGGTTGTTTTACCCACTAAAGGTGCCTAAAGGGCTGTTTTCCCACTGAAGGGGCCTAGCGACCATTCCATTGGGCTGTGTTTCCCAACAAAGGTGCCCAATGACCATGCCAACGTGTTGTTTTGCCTATCGAAGGCGCCCAATGGGCTGTTTTTTTGATCAAAACATAGTGATCGTGCCAACGGGCTGTTTTACCTACTGAAGTTTCCCAATGAGCTATTTTTCCCACCAAAGGTGCCTAGCGACCATGCCAACAAGCTGTTTACCCACCAAAGGTGCCCAGCGGGCTATTTTTCCCACCGAAGCTACCTAGCGACCGTGACAACGAACTGTTTTGCACACCGAAGGTGGAAAATGGCTTGTTTTTCCACTGAATGTGCTTAGGAACCGTACCAACGGGTTGTTTTACTCATTGAAGGTGTGCAACGTGCTATTTATCCCACCGAAGGTGCTTAGCGATTGTACTAACGGGTTGTTTCTCCCATTAAAACTGTGCTAATGGGCTGTTTTACCCACCGAAGGCTTGCCAATGAGTCATTTTTTTCCACCGAATGTGCCTAGTGATCGTGCTAATGGACTGTTTCGCCCCCTAAAGTTATGCCAACGGGCTATTTTTCCCACAAAAGTTTCCTAGCGACCTTCCTAGCAGGCTGTTTTGCCCATCGAAGGTGCCCAACGGGCTGTTTTTCCCACCGAAGGTGCCTAGCGACCTTACCAATGGGCTGTTTAACCTACCAAAGGTGCCCAATGGGATGTTTTTCTCGCCGAGGGTGGATAGAAACCATGGCAACGAGCTATTTTGCCAACCGAAGGTGCCTAGCCACCATGCCAATCGGTTGTTTTACCCACTGAAGGTGCCCAACAAGCTATTTTTCTCACCGAAGATGCCTAATGATCATGCCAATGGGCTGTTTTGCCCACCGAATGTGTCCAATGGCCTGTTTTTCCCACCGAAAGGGCCTAACAACTGTGGCAATGAGTTGTTTTGCCCATTGAAGGTGCCTAGCGACCATGCCACTAGGCTGTTTTACCCACCAAAGGCGCCAACGAGCTGTTTTTCCCACCGAGGGTGCCTAACAACCATCCTATTGGGTTGTTTTTCTTATAGAAGGTGACTAGCAACCGTTCCAAAGGGTTGTTTTCCCACCGAAGGTGACTAGTGACTGTTCCAACGCGCTCTTTTCTCTACCAAAGTTGGCTAGCGACCATGCTAATGGGCTGTTTTACCCACTGAAGGTGCCCAACAAGTTGTTTTTTCCATCGAGGATGCCGAATGACCTTGCCAACTGGTTGTTTTATCAACTGAAAGTGCCTAGTGATTATGCGAATGGGCTGTTCTGCCCAAAGATGCCAGAGGGCTATTTCGCCCACCCAAGTTGCCTAGCGACGGTGCCAACGTGCCATTTTGCCCACCGAATGTCCCTAGTGACCGTGCCAACGGAATGTTTTGCCAACCGAAGGTGTGCCAACTGGTTGTTTTCCCACAAAGGTGCCTATTGTCCTTGCCAAGAGGCTATTTTACCCACTGACGGTTCTCAATGTATTGTTTTTCCCACCGAGGGTGCCTAGCAACTGTGCCAACGGGCAGTTTTGCCCATCAAAGGTGACTAGTGACCGTGCCAACAGGTTGTTTTCCACACAGAAGGTGCATAGTGACCTTCCCAATAGGCTGTTTTACCCACCAAAAGTGCCTAGCGATCGTGCCAATTGGTATTTTTGCCCTCAAAGGTAGCTAGAAAATGTGCGAACGGGTTGTTTTTCCAACTGTGCGAACAGACTGTTTTTCCATCGATGGTGCCTAGCAACCATGCCAACGGGCAGTTTTACTCATCAAAGGTCCCAACAGGCTGTTTTTCCCACCGAAGGTGCCTCGCAACCATCCCAATAGGTTGTTTTGCCCATCGAAGGTGCCCAATGGGTTGTTTTTCCCATCGAAGGGCCCTAAAGGCCATGCCAACTAGTTGTTTTGCCCACTGAGGGTGCCTAGTGACCATGCCCACGGGCTGTTTTTTCCACCGAAGGTGCCCAACGGGCTGTTTTCCCATTGAGGGTGCCTAGCAACTGTGCCAACAGGCTATTTTGCCCACCAAAGGTGACTAGCGACAATGCCAATGGACTATTTTACCCACCAAAGGTGCACAAAGGGTTGTTCTTCCCATCGAGGGTGCCTAGAAACCATGCCAAAGGGCTATTTTGTCCACCGAAGTGCTAGCAACCGTGTCAACTGGCTATTTTGTCCACCGAAGGTGCCCAGCGACCGTGCCAATGGGCTGTTTTACCCATCCAAGTGCCCAACGGTCTGTTTTTCCCATCGATGTTGCCTAGCGACCGTGCCAACGAGCTGTTTTGCCCATGAAACGTGCCCAATAGGCTGTTTTTCCCATTGAAGCGGCCTAGCAATAGTGCCAACTGGGTGTTTTACCCATAGAAGGTTCCCAACGAGATGTTTTTCCCACCGAGAGTGCCTAGTAAGCATGCAAACGGTTGTTTTCCCCGCAGAAGGTGCCAAGCGAATGTGCCAATGGGCTATTTTACCTAACAACTGTGCCAAAGGGTTGTTTTACACACCAAAAATGAGCCAACGGGTTGTTTTAGCCATTGAAGCTACTTAGCGATTGTGCCAATGGTGTCTTTTGCCTACAAAAGGTTCCTAGAAACCGTGCCAATGAGCTGTTTTTCTCACCGAAGGTTGCTAGCGACCGTGCCAATAGGCTGTTTGGCCCACCCAAGGTGCATAGGAATCATGCCATCGGGATGTTTTGCCCATCTAGGGAGTCTAGCGACCTTGCCAAGAGATAGTTTTGCCCACTGAGGGTGCCTCGCGACCGTGCCAATGGGCTGTTTTACCCACCGAAGCTACCTATCAACTGTGCCAATAGGTTGTTTTACCCACCAAAGGTGCCCAACTGGTAGTTTTCCCACCAAAGGTGCCTAACAACCATACCAACAGGCTGTTTTGCCCATCAAAGGTGCCCAACAGGCTATTTTGTCCACTAAAGGTGCCTAGTGACCGTACCAACAGTCTGTTTAGCCCATTGAGGGTGCCTAGTGACTATGCCAACGGGCTGTTTTACCTACCTAAGGTGCGTAGCGACCCTGCCAACAAGCTATTTTTCCCACCGAGGGTGCCTAACGACTGTGTCAATGGGCTATTTTGCCCACCCAAGGTGCCTAGCCTGTTAACAGGTTGTTTTGCCCACTGAGGGTGCCTAACAACCATGCCAATGCGCTGTTTTGCCTACCAAGGGTGCCTAAAGACTGTGCAAATGGGCCGTTTTGCCCACCGAAGGTCCTTAGCGACCGTTCTGATGGGCTTTTTCACCCATCGAAGATGCCCAACAGGTTTTTTGCCCACCAATGGTGCCTAGCGACCATGCCAACGGACTGTTTTGCCAACCAAAGGTGTGCACACGAGCTTTTTTTCCCATCGAAGATGCCTAGCGACCTTGCCAACGGGCTATTTTTCACACCGAAGGTGCCTAGTAACCATGCCAATAGGCTATTTTTCCCACAAAATATGCCTAGCGACCATACTAACGGGTTGTTTTGCCTACTAAAGGTGTGCCAACGGGCTATTTTTCCCACTGAAGGTGCCTAGCAACCATGCCAACGGGCAGTTTTACTCATCAAAGGTGCCTAACGGGCTGCTTTTCCCACCGGAGTTACCTAGCAACCATCCCAATAGGTTGTTTTGCCCATCGAAGGTGCCCAATGGGTTGTTTTTCCCATCGAAGGGCCCTAGAGGCCATGCCAACTAGTTGTTTTGCCCACTGAGGGTGCCTAGTGACCATGCCCACGGGCTGTTTTTTCCACCGAAGGTGCCCAACGGGCTGTTTTCCCATTGAGGGTGCCTAGCAACTGTGCCAACAGGCTATTTTGCCCACCAAAGGTGACTAGCGACAATGCCAATGGACTATTTTACCCACCAAAGGTGCACAAAGGGTTGTTCTTCCCATCGAGGGTGCCTAGAAACCATGCCAAAGGGCTATTTTGTCCACCGAAGTGCTAGCAACCGTGCCAACTGGCTATTTTACCCACTGAAGGTGCCCAGCGACCGTGCCAATGGGCTGTTTTACCCATCCAAGTGCCCAACAGTCTGTTTTTCCCATCGATGTTGCCTAGCAACTATGCCAACGAGCTGTTTTGCCCATGAAACGTGCCCAATAGGCTGTTTTTCCCATTGAAGCGGGCTAGCAATAGTGCCAACTGGGTGTTTTACCCATAGAAGGTTCCCAACGAGATGTTTTTCCCATCGAGAGTGCCTAGCAAGCATGCAAATGGTTGTTTTGCCCGCAGAAGGTGCCAAGCAAATGTGCCAATGGGCTATTTTACCTAACAACTGTGCCAAAGGGCTGTTTTACACACCAAAAATGAGCCAACGGGTTGTTTTAGCCATTGAAGCTACTTAGTGATTATGCCAACGGTGTCTTTTGGCCACAAAAGGTTCCTAGCAACTGTGCCAAGGAGCTGTTTTTCTCACCGAAGGTTGCTAGCGACCATGCCAATAGGCTGTTTGGCCCACCCAAGGTGTATAGCAATCGTGCCATCGTGATGTTTTGCCCATCGAGGGTGTCTAGCGACCGTGCCAAGAGATAGTTTTGCCTACTAAGGGTGCCTAGCGACCATGCCAATAGGCTGTTTTACCCATCGAAGCTACCTATCGACTGTGCCAATGGGTTGTTTTACCCACCAAACGTGTCCAACGGGTAGTTTTCCCACCAAAGGTGGCTAACAACCGTACCGACAGGCTGTTTTGCCCATCGAAGGTTCCCAATAGGCTATTTTGCCCACTAAAGGTGCCTAGTGATCGTACCAACTGTCTGTTCATGCCAATGGGCTATTTTGCCCTCCAAAGGTGACCAGTGACAATTTCAACCAGTTGTTTTCCCACCGAAGGTGACCAGTATGTTGTGTTTCCCATCGAAGGTGCCTAGAGATCATACCAATGGGTTGTTTTGCCCATAGAAGGTGTGCCAATGGGTTGTTTTGCCTGTCGAAGTTGCACCAATGGCTTGTTTTTCTCTGAATGTGCCTAGTGATCGTGTCAACGGACTATTTTGCCCACTAAAGGTGCGCCAATGGGCTATTTTTACCACTGAAGTTGCCTAGGGACTATCCTAACAGGCTATTTTTCCCACCGAAGGTGCCTAGCTGCCTGTTTAACCCAGCTAAGGTCTTTAATGGGCTATTTTTCCCATTCAGGGTGGCTAGAAACTGTGCCAACGGGCTGTTTTTCTAACCGGAGGAGCCTAGCGATCGTGTCAACGGGCTGTTTGGCCTACCAAAGGTGACAAGTGGGTTGTTTTTCCCACCGAGGGTGCCTAGCAACCCTACGAACAGGTTCTTTTGCCTACAGAAAGTGCCCAAATGGCTGTTTTTCCCACAAAAGTTGCCTAACGACCGTGGCAACGGGCTGTTTTACCCACCGAAGATGCCCAATGGATTGTTTTTCCCACCAAAGGCAACTAGCGACCATTCCAATGGGCTGTTTTGCCCACCAAAGGTGCTCAAGGTGCTATTTCCCCATCGAAGGTGCCTAGCGACCGTGCCAACGGACTGTTTTGCCCACTAAAGGTGCCCAACGAGCCTTTTTCCCACCTAGCAACTGTGCCAACAGGCTGTTTTGCCCACAGAAGGTGACTAGTAACCGTTCCAACGAGCTGTTTTCCCATCAAAGGGGAATAGCGACCATTCCTACTTTCTATTTTCCCACTGACAGTGCCAAACGGGCTGTTTCTCCACCAGAGGTGCCTAGCGAATGTGCTAATGGGCTGTTTTGCCCACCTTGGGAGCTTGGCGACCATGCCAACGGGTTGTTTTGTCTACCGAAGGTGCCTAATGACCGTACCAATGGGTTATTTTGCCCACTGAAGGCATGCAAACGGGTTGTTTAGCCCACCGAAGGCGAACCAATGCACTATTTTTTCCACCAAATGTGCCTAGCGACCGTGCCAACGAACTGTTTTGCCAACCGAAGGTGTGCCAACTAGCTGTTTTTCCCACAAAAGTGCCTAGTGTCTAGGCCAACGGGATATTTTGCCAACTAAAGGTGCCTAGCGACCATGCTAATGGGCTATTTTGCCTACCCAAGGTGCATAGCGACAAAGCCAATAGGCTGTTTGTCCCACCAAAAGCATGCAAACTAGTTGTTTTTCCAACCGAAGGTGCCTAGCGACCGTACAAAATGGCTATTTTGCACGTCGAAGGCACACAAATGGGTTGTTTTGCCCACCGAAGGTGCGCTAATGCACTATTTTTTCCACCAAATGTGCCTAGCGATCGTGCCAACAAACTGTTTTACTAACCGAAGGTGTGTCAACTGGCTGTTTTTCCCACAAAAGATGCCTAGTTACTGGGCCAACGGGTTGTATTTCCAACCAAAGGTGCCTAACGATTGTGATAACGGGCTGTTTTGCCCACCCAATGTACTATTTTGTCCATCGAAGGTGTGTCAATGGTCTGTTTTTCCCACCAAAGGTGCCTAGTGTCCTTGCCAATAGGTTGTTTTACCCATCCAAGGTGACAATGGGCTATTTTTCCCACTGAAGTTACCTAACGACCGTGCCAATAGGCTGTGTTACCCATCGAAGGTGCCCAACGTGTTGTTTTTCCTATAGAGGGTGCCTAACAACCATGCCAACGGGCTGTTTTTCCCACAGAAGGTGACTAGCGATCATTCGAACGGTTTGTTTTCCCATCGAAGGTGACTAGCGACCGTTCCATTGGGCTGTTTTACCCACCAAAGGTGGCTAGAGACTATGCCAACGTGTTGTTTTGCCCACCGAAGTTTCCTGGAAACCATGCCAACAAGCTTTTTTACCCACCAAAGTTGCCTGGCGACCATGCTAATAAGCTATTTTTCCCACCGAAGGTGCCTACTAACGATACCAACGAGCTATTTTGCCCATTAAAGGAGTGCCAATGCGCTGTTTTCTCCACCGAATGCGCCTAGTGACCATGCCAACAGACTGTTTTCCCACTGAAGGTGTGTCAACAGGTTGTTTTTCCCACCAAAGGTGCCTAGTGACTGTGGCAACGGGCTGTTTTCTCCACCGAAGGTAACCAATGGGCTATTTTCCCACTAAAGATGCCTAACAAACATGCCAACGGGCTGTTTTACCCTCCGAAGGTGCCTAGTGACTGTGTCAATGGGTTGTTTTATCGACCTAAGATGTCTAGCGATTGTGCCAATAGGTTGTTTTACATACCGAGGGTGCCTAGCGACAGTGTCAACAGGTAGTTTTGCCCACCAAGGGTGCACAACGATCGTGTCAATGGGCCGTTTTGCCCACCGAATGTGCCCAACGAACTTTTTATCCCATCGAGGGTGCATAGCGATCGTCCCAACGAGCTGTTTTGCCCACTGAAGGGGCCTAACAACCATGCCAACGGACTGTTCTACCCATAAAAGGTGCCTAATATACTGTTTTTACCATCGAAGGTGCTTAGCGATCCTGCCAACTGGTTGTTTTGCCCACCGAAGGTGCCCAACTGGTTGTTTTCTACAAAAGGTGCCTAAAAACTGTGCCAATGGGCTGTTTTGCCCACTGAAGGTGCGTAGCAACCGTGCCAACATGCTGTTTTACTGATCAAATGTGCCCAATGGGCTGTTTTTCCCACCTAAGATGCCTAGCGACCGTGCCAACGGGTTGTTTTGCCCACCGAAGGTACCTAGCGATTGTGCCAATTAGGTGTTTTTCCCAACAAAGGTGCCTAACGACCATGCCAACGGGTTGTTTTGCCCACCGAAGGTGCCTAGCAATCATTCCAATGGGCTATTTTAGCCACCAAATGTGCCCAACGGGCTGTTTTTCCCACTGAAGGTGCCTAGCGATCATGCCAATAGGTTGTTTTAACCACCAAAGGTGCCTAGCCATCATGCCAATGGGCTGTTTTGGCTACCAAATGTGCCTAGCAACCATGACAACGTGCTGTTTTACCCACCAAATGTGCCCAATGGGCTGTTTTCCCCATCGAAGGTGCCTAGCGACTGTGCTAATGGGCTTTTTTACCCACCGAAGGTACCTTAATACAATGCCAACGTGTTGTTTTTTCCACCGAATGTGCCTAGCGACTATGCCAATAGACTGTTTTGCCAACCAAAGGTGTGCCAATGAGCTGTTTTTCCAACCGAAGGTGCCTACCTTCAATGACAATGTGTTGTTTTTCCCACCGAAGGTGCCCAAAGGGCTATTTTTCCCATCAAAGGTGCCTTGCCACTGTGCCAACGGGCTTTTTTGCCCACCAAAGGTGCCTTGCAACCATGCCAACATGTTGTTTTGCCCATCGAAGGTGCCCAACTTGCAGTTTTTCCCACCAAAGGTGCATAACGACAGTGCCAATGTGCTGTTTTAACCACCAATGGTGCCCAACGGGTTGTTTTTCCCACTAAAGGTGCCTAGCGATAGTGCCAACGACCTATTTTACCCACCAAAGGTGCCCATAGGGCTGTTTTACCCATCGAACATGCCTAGCAACAATTCCAACGGGTTGTTCTGCCCACCGAGGGTGCCTAGAAACTGTGCCAACGGTCTGTTTTTCCCACCAAAGGTAGCTAGTGACTGTGCCAACGGGTTGTTTTGCCTACCAACGGTGCCCAGCAACTATTCCAACAGCTGTTTTGCCCACCGAAGGTGCCTGGCGACCGTTCTAATAGGTTGTTTTACCCACCGAAGGTGCCCAACGAGGTTTTTGCCCACTGATGGTGCCTAGCGACCGTGCCAACGGACTGTTTTACCCACCAAAGGTGTGGAACGGACTTTTTTCCCATCGAATATGCGTGGCGATCGTGCCAACGGGCTGTCTTGCCCACTGAAGGTGCCTAGTAACCATGCCAACATGTTGTTTTTCTCACCAAAGATGCCTAGCCACCGTAACAACGGGCTGTTTTGCCCACCGAAGGTGTGCTAATGGGCTATTTTTCCCATCGAAGGTGCCTAGCGATCGTGCCAATGGGCTGTTTTGCCCACTAAAGGTGCCCAACAGGCTGTTGTTCTCGTCGAGGGTGCCTAGTACCATTAGGCTGTTTTGCCCATCGAAGGTGCCCAACGGTTTGTTTTTCACACCAAAGATGCCTAGCGACTGTACCAATGGGCTGTTTTGCCCACAGAAGGTGTGCTAACGGGCTGTTTTTTCCACCGAACATGCCTAGTGACCATGCCAATGGCATATTGTGCCCACCGAAGGTGTGCCAACAGGTCGTTTTTCCCACTGAAGTTGACTAGAAACAGTGTCACTAGGCTATTTTTCCACCGAAGTTAGGTAACGGGTTGTTTTTCCCACCAAAGGTACCTAGCGACCTTGCCAATTGGTTGTTTTGCCCACCAAAAGTGTCTAATGATTGTGCCAATGGGCTGTTTTGCCCACTAATGCCAATGGACTGTTTTGCCCACCGAAGGTGCCTAGTGACCATGTCAATGGGCTGTTTTACTGACCTAAGATGTCTAGCAACTGTGTCAACAGGCTGTTTTACATACCGAGGGTGCCTAGCGACTATGCCAACGGGTTGTTTTTCCCACCAAAGGTGGCTAGCGACTGTGCCAACGGGTTGTTTTGCCCATCAAGGGTGCCTAGCAACTGTGTCAATAGCTGTTTTGCCACCGAAGGTGCCTAGCGACCGTTCCAATAGGTTGTTTTACCCACCGAAGGTGCCCAACGAGTTTTTGCCCACTGATGGTGCCTAGAAACCGTGCCAACGGACTATTTAACCCACCGAAGGTGTGGAACAAACTTTTTTCCCATCAAATATGCCTAGCGATTGTGCCAACGGGCTGTCTTGCGCATTGAAGGTGCCTAGTAACCATGCCAACATGTTGTTTTTCTCACCAAGGATGCCTAGCCACCGTACCAACGGGTTATTTTTCCCATCGAAGGTGCCTAGCGATCGTGCCAACGGGCTGTTTTGCCCACTGAAGGTGCCCAACAGGCTGTTGTTCCCGTCGAGGGTGCCTAGTACCATTGGGCTATTTTGCCCACCGAAGGTGTGCTAACGGGCTGTTTTATCCATCAAACGTGCCTAGTGACCATGCCAACGGCCTGTTGTGCCTACCAAAGGTGTGCCAACAGGCTGTTTTTCCCACTAAAGTTGATTAGCAACCGTGCCACCAGGCTATTTTCCCCACTGAAGTTGGGTAACGGGCTATTTTTCCCACCAAAAGTACCTAGCGACCTTGCCAATGAGTTGTTTTGCCGACCAAAAGTGCCTAACGATTATGCCAATGAGCTGTTTTGCCCACTAATGCCAATGGACTATTTTGCACACCCAAGGTGCCTAGCGACTATGCCAACGAGCTATTTTTCTACCAAATGTGCCTAGAGATCGTGCCAATGAACTATTTTGTCGACCGAAGGTGTGCCAACGGGCGGTTTTTCCTACCAAAGGTTCCTAGTGTCCTCGCCAATGGGCTATTTTGCCCACCAAAGGAGCATAGCGACCATGCCAACGGGCTATTTTGCCCACCAAAGGAGCATAGCGACCGTACCGATGGGTTGTTTTGCCAATTGAAGTTGTGCCAACGGGCCATTTTTCCTACCAAAGGTGCCTGGCGACCATGCCAACAGGCTATTTTCCCCACCGAAGGTGAACAACGGGCTATTTTTCCCTCCAAAGGTGCCTAGCCATCATGCCAACCGGCTATTTTGGCCGCCAAAGGTGCCCAACTGGCTGTTTTTCCACCGAAGGTGCCTAGAAAACATGTTATTTTGCACATTAAGGTGCCTATCGACTATCCAAACAAGCTACTTTGCCCACCGAAGGTGCCAAAGGGCTGTTTTCCCACCAAACGTGCCTAGCAATTGTGCCAACTGGCTATTTTGCTAGCCAAAGGTGCCCAACTGGCTGTTTTACAACTAAAGGTGCCTAGCGACTATGCCAAGTTTTACCCACCGAAGGTGCCTAGCGACTATGCCAATGGGCTATTTTACCCACCCAAGGTGCCAACAGGTTGTTTTGCCCACTGAAAGCACCTAGCGACTGTGCCAATAGACTGTTTTTCCCATCTAGGGCACTTAGCGACAGTGCCAACTGGTTGTTTTGCCCACTGAAAGTGCCTAACTGGCTATTTTTCACATTGAAGGTGCTAGCGGCAGTGCCAATGGGCTGTTTTACCAACTGAAGGTGCCCAAAGGGTTGTTTTCCCACCGAGGGTGCCTAGCAACCATGCCAAGTGTTGTTTTGTCCATCGAAGGTGCCAAGTAACTATGCAAATGGGCTATTTTACCTAGCGACCGTACTAACGGGCTATTTTCCACACCAAAAATGAGCCAATGAGCTGTTTTAGCCATTGAAGGTGCTTGGCGACAGTGTCAACGGCTTCTTTTGCCCACCAAAGGTTCCTAGCGACCGTGCCAACAGGTTGTTTTGCCCACCGAAGGTGCCTAGTGACCGCGCCAATGGGCTGTTTTACCCACCGAAGGTGTATAGCAACCGTGCCATTCGGTCGTTTTGCCCACTGAAAGTACCAAAGTAGTTGTTTTTCCCACAACTGTTCTTCCCATCAAGGGTGTTTAGTGCCACCAGGCTGTTTTGCCCACTGAAGGTTCCCAATGGTTTGTTTTTCACACCAAAGATGCCTAGCGACTGTACCAATGTGCTGTTTTACCCATAGAAGGTGTGCTAACGGGCTGTTTTATCCACCGAACGTGCCTAGTGACCATGCCAATGGCCTGTTGTGCCCACCGAAGGTGTTCCAACAGGCCATTTTTCCCACTGAAGTTGATTAGCAACCGTGCCACCAGGCTATTTTCCCCACCGAAGTTGGTTAATGGGCTGTTTTTCCCACCAAAGGTACCTAGCGACCTTGCCAATGGGTGATTTTGCCCACCAAAAGTGCCTAACGATTTTGCCAACGGGCTGTTTTGCCCACTAATGCCAATGGACTATTTTGCGCACCCAAGGTGTCTAGCGACTGTGCCAACGAGCTGTTTTTCTACCAAATGTGCCTAGTGACCGTGCCAACGAACTATTTTGTCGACCAAAGGTGTGCCAATGAGCTGTTTTTCCCACCAAAGGTGCCTAGTGTCCTCGCCAATGGGCTGTTCTTCCCACCGAAGGTACCTAGCGACCATGCCAACGGGCTGTTTTGCCCACCAAAGGAGCATAGCGACCGTCCCAATGGGTTGTTTTGCCAATTGAAGTTGTGCCAACGGGCTATTTTTCCCACCGAAGGTGCCTAGAAACTGTGCCCACAGGCTATTTGCCCACCGAAGGTGAACAACGGGCTATTTTTCCCACCAAAGGTACCTAGCCATCATGCCAATAGGCTATTTTGGCTGCCAAAGGTGCCCAACTGGCTGTTTTTCCACTGAAGGTGCCTATCAAACATGTTATTTTGCACAATGAGGGTGCCTATCGACTATCCAGACAAGCTACTTTGCCCACTAAAGGTGCCAAAGGGTTGTTTTCCCACCAAACGTGCCTAGTAATTGTGCCAACTGGCTGTTTTACAATTAAAGGTGCCTAGCGAATGGGTTGTTTTACCCACCGAAGGTGCCTAGCGATTGTGCCAACGGGCTATTTTACCCACCCAAGGTGCCAACGGGTTGTTTTGCCAACAAAAAGCACCTAGCGACTGTGCCAATAGACTGTTTTTCCCATCGAGGGCACCTAGCGACAGTGCCAACTGGTTGTTTGGCCCAACGAAGGGGACTAACAACTATGGCAAGGGGCTGGTTTGCCCAAACAAGGTGGCAACGAGCTATTCTACCCACCCAAGGTGCCTGGCGACTGTGCCTATGGGGAGTTTTACCCACTAAGGGTGCCTAGCAACAGTGCCAACGTGGAGTTTTGGCCGTCGAGGGTGTTTGCAACCGTGCCAACGGGCTATTTTGCCTAACAAAGGTGCCTAGTGACTGTACGAAGGGGTTGTTCTGCCCACTGAAAGTGCCTAACTAGCTGTTTTTTCCGTTGAAGGGGCCTAACGATAGTGCCAAGAAATTGTTTTACCCACTGAAGGTGCCCAACGGGCTTTTTTCCCACCGAGGGTGCCTAGCAACCATGCGAACGGGCTGTTTTGCCCACCAAAAGTGCCCAACTAGTTGTTTTCCCACAAAAGTTGTCTAGCGACTGTGGCAACGGGTTGTTTTACCCATCGAAGGTGCCTAATGGATTATTTTTTTGATCGAAGGCCCCTAGCAACCGTGCGAACGGGATGTTTTGCCCACCAAAGGTGCACAAGGGGCTATTTTTCCCATTGAAGGTGCCTAACGACCGTGCAATAGACTTTTTTGCCCACTGAAGGTGCCAAATGGGTTGTTTTTCCCAACAAAGGGGCCTCGCGACCTTGGTAAGAGGTTGTTTTGCTCGCTGAAAGTGCCTAACTGGCTATTTTTCACATTGAAGGTGCTAGCGACAATGCCAATGGGCTGTTTTACCAACTGAAGGTGCCTAAAGGGCTGTTTTCCCACCGAGGGTGCCTATAAACCATGCCAAGGGTTGTTTTGTCCATCGAAGGTGCCAAGTAACTATGCCAATGGGCTATTTTACCCGGCGATTGTGCTAACGGGCTATTTTCCACACCAAAAATGAGCCAACGAGCTGTTTTAACCATTGAAGGTGCTTGGCGACAGTGTCAATGCGTTCTTTTACCCACCGAAGGTTCCTAGTGACCGTGCCAACGCACTGTTTTGCCCACCGAAGGTGCCTCGTGACCATGCCAATTGGCTGTTTTGCCCACCCAAGGTGCATAGCGACCGTGCCATTGGGTCGTTTTGCCCACCAAAAGTACCCAATTGGTTGTTTTTCCCAAAAAATTTGCCTAGCGACTGTGGCAACGCGTTGTTTTACACACCAAAGGTACCCAATGGACTGTTTTTTGGACCGAAGGACCCTAGCGACCGTGACAATGGGCTATTTTGCCCACCAAAGATGCCTAAGGGGCCATTTTTCCCATCGAAGGTTCCTAGCGACTGTACCAATGGATTGTTTTGCCCACCAAAGGTGCCCAATGGGTTGTTTTTCCCAACAAAGGTGCCTCGCCAACTGTGCCAATGGGTTATTTTTCCCACTAAAAGTGCCCAACGAACTGTTTAACCCAGCCAAGGTGTCCACTGGATAGTTTTTCCCATTGAGGGTTGCTAGAAACTGTGCCAACGGGCTATTTTCCAACCGAAGTTGCCCAACAATCATGTCAACGGGCTATTTTTCCACCGAAGGTGCCTAGCGATCATGCCAATGGGCAATTTTATCCATCAAAGTTGCCCAAAGGGCTGTTTTCCCCCCAAAGGTGCCTAGCAACCATGCCAACGGGTTGTTTTGCCTGTTGAAGGTGCCCAATGGGCTGTTTTTCCAACCGAAGGGGCCTAAAGGCTGTGCCAATGAGTTGTTTTGCCCACTGAAGGTGCCTAATGACAGTGCCAATGGGTTGTTTTTCCCACTGAAGGTGCCCAATGGGCTATTTTTCCCATCGAAGGTGCCTAGTAATGATGACAAATGGTTATTTTGCCCACCAAAGGTGACTAGTGACCGTTCCAATGGGCTCTTTTTCCATCGAAGCTGACTAGTGATTGTCCCAACTGGATGTTTTACCAGCTGAATGTGGCTAGCGCCCGTGCCAATGGACTATTTTACCCACCAAAGGTGCCCATCGGGCTGTTTTCCCATCAAGGGTGCCTAGCAACCGTGCCAACGGGCTGTTTTGCCCTCCCAAGGTGACTAGCGACCGTGCCAAGGGACTGTTTTACCCATTGAAGTGCCCAATAAGCTGTTTTTTCCATCGAAGTTGCCTAGCGACCGTGCTAACGAGCTGTTTTGCCCACGGAACGTGCCCAATGGGTTGTTTTTCCCAACGAAGGGTCCTAGCTGCAGTGCCAATAGTCTGTTTTACCATTGAAGGTACCCAACGGACTGTTTTTCCCATCGAGGGTGCCTAGCAACCATGCCAAGGGTTGTTTGGTCCATTGAAGGTGCCAAGTAACTGTGCCAACGGGCTATTTTGCCTAGCGACCTTACTAACGGTTATTTTGCACACCAAAAATGAGCCAACGAGCTCTTTTAGCCATTGAAGGTGCCTGACGATAGTGTCAATAGGTTCTTTTGCCCACCAAAGGTGCCTATCGACCATGCCAATGGGTTGTTTTGCCCACCCAAGGTGGATAGCGATAGTGCCATTGGGTCGTTCTGCCCACTAAGGGTGCCTATCGACTGTGCCAACGGGCTATTTTACCCACCGAAGGTACCTAACGATCGTGCCAATGAGGCATTTTTCCCAACGAAGGTGCCTAGCGACTATGCCAATGGGTTGTTTTACCCACCGAAAGTGCCTAGTCATCATGCCAATGGGCTGTTTTGGCCACAAAATGTGCGTAGCGACCATGTCAACGTGCTGTTTTACCCACCAAATGTGCCCAACAGGTTCTTTTTCCCACCGAAGGTGCCTAACGACCGTGCCAATGGGCTGTTTTGACCACGGAAGGCGCTAGCCATCATGCCAATGGGCTGTTTTGGCCACCAAATGTGCCTAGCGACCATTTCAACGTTCTGTTTTACCCACCAAATGTGCCCAAGGGGCTATTTTTCCCATCGAAGGTGATTAGAAACCGTGCCAATAGGCTGTTTTGCCCACCCAAGGTGCATATAGACCGTGCCATTGGGTTGTTTTGCCCACTGAGGGTGCCTAGTGATAGTGCCAACGGGCTATTTTACCCACCGAAGGTACCTAGAGATCGTGCCAATGAGGCGTTTTTCCTAATGAAGATGCCTAGCGACCATGCCAATGGATTGTTTTACTCACCGAAGGTGGCTAGCCATCATGCCAATGGGCTGTTTTGGCCACAAAATGTGCCTAGCGACCATGTCAACGTGCTGTTTTACCCACCAAATGTGCCCAACGGGCTGTTTTTCCCACCGAAGGTGCCTGGTGACCATGCCAATGGGCTATTTTGACCACCGAAGGTGCCTAGCCATCATGCCAATGGGTTGTTTTGGCCACCAAATGTACCTAACGACCATGTGAACGTGCTGTTTTACCCACCAAATGTGCCAAACAGGCTATTTTTCCCATCGAAGGTGCCTAGCGACTGTGCCAATAGGTTGTTTTGCCCACCCAAGGTGCACAGCGATCGTGCCATTGGGTCGTTTTTCCCATCGAGGGTGCCTAGCGATTGTGCCAATGGGTTGTTTTGCCCACCGAAGGTGCCTAGCCATCATGCCAATGGGCTATTTTGGCACGAAATGTGCCTAGCGACTATGTCAACGTGCTATTTTACCCACCAACTATGCCCAATGGGCAGTTTTTCCCACCGAAGGTGCCTAGTGACCATGCCAATAGGCTATTTTGACCACCGAAGGTGCCTAGCCGTCATGCCAATAGGTTGTTTTGGCCACCAAATGTGCCTAACGACCATATCAACGTGCTGTTTTACCCACCAAATGTGCCAAACAGGCTAGTTTTCCCATCGAAGGTGCCTAGCGACCGTGCCAATAGGTTGTTTTGCCCACCCAAGGTGCACAGAGATCGTGCCATTGGCTCGTTTTTCCCATCGAGGGTGCCTAGCGATTGTGCCAATGGGTTGTTTTGCCTACCGAAGGTGCCTAGCCATCATGCCAATGGACTATTTTGGCCACGAAATGTGCCTAGCGACCATGTCAACGTGCTGTTTTACCCACCAAATGTGCCCAACGGGCTATTTTTCCCACCGAAGGTGCCTAGTGACCATGCCAACGGGCTATTTTGACCACCGAAGGTGCCTAGCCATCATGCCAATGGGTTGTTTTGGCCACCAAATGTGCCTAACGACCATGTCAACGTGCTGTTTTACCCACCAAATGTGCCAAACAGGCTAGTTTTCCCATCGAAGGTGCCTAGCGACCGTGCCAATAGGTTGTTTTGCCCACCCAAGGTGCACAGCGATCGTGCCATTGTGTCGTTTTTCCCATCGAGGGTGCTTAGCGATTATGCCAACGGGTTATTTTGCCCACCGAAGGTACCTAGCGATCGTGCCAATGAGGCGTTTTTCCCAACTAAGGTGCCTAGCGACCATGCCAATGGATTGTTTTACCCACTGAAGGTGCCCAGCCATCATGCCAATGGGCTGTTTTGGCTACGAAATGTGCCTAGCGACCATGTCGACGTGCTGTTTTACCCACCAAATGTGCCCAACGGGCTGTTTTTCCCACCGAAGGTGCCTAGTGACCGTGCCAGTGGGCTATTTTGACCACCGAAGGTGCCTAGCCATCATGCCAATGGGTTGTTTTGGCCACCAAATGTGCCTATCAACCATGTCAATGCACTGTTTTACCCACCAAATGCACCGAACGGGCTATTTTTCCCATCGAAGGTGCCTAGCGATCGTGCAAATAGGTTGTTTTGCCCACCCAAGGTGTACAATGATCGTGCCATTGGGTCGTTTTTCCCATCAGGTGTGCCTAGCAATTGTGCCAATGGGTTGTTTTGCCCACCGAAGGTACCTAGCGATCGTGCCGATGAGGCATTTTTCCCATCGAAGGTGCCTAGCGACCGTACCAATGGATTGTTTTACCTACCGAAGGTGCCCAATGGGTTGTTTTTCCTAACAAAGGTGCCTCGCCAACTGTGCCAATGGGCTATTTTTCCCATTGAAGTTTCCTAGCAACTATCCCAACGGGCTGTTTTTCCCACTGAAAGTGCCCAACGGACTGTTTAACCCAGCCAAGGTGTCCACCGAATAGTTTTTCCCAATGAGGGTGGCTAGAAACCGTGCCAACGAGCTATTTTCTAACCAAAGTTGCCCAACGATCATGTCAACGGGCTATTTTTCCACCGAAGGTGCCTAGCGATCGTGCCAATGGGCAATTTTATCCATCGAAGTTACCCAAAGGGCAATTTTCCCCCAAAAGGTGCCTAGCAACCATGCCAACGGGTTATTTTGCCTGTTGAAGGTGCCCAATGGGATGTTTTCCTAACCGAAGGGGCCTAAAGGCTGTGTCAACGAGTTGTTTTGCCCACTGAAGGTGCCTAATGACAGTGCCAATGGGTTGTTTTTCCCACCGAAGGTGCCCAGCCGGCTATTTTTCCCATCGAAGGTGCCTAGCAATGGTGCCAAATGGTTGTTTTACCCACCAAAGGTGACTAGTTACCGTTCCAACGGGCTATTTTTCCATTGAAGCTGACTAGTGATTGTCCCAACTGGATGTTTTACCAGCCGAAGGTGGCTAGCGCCCGTGCCAATGGACTATTTACCCACCAAAGGTGCCCATCGGGCCGTTTTCCCATCAAGGGTGCCTAGCAACTGTGCCAACGGGCTGTTTTTCCCACCCAAGGTGACTAGCGACCATGCCAAGGGGCTGTTTTACCCATTAAAGTGCCCAACATGCTGTTTTTTCCATCGAAGGTGCCTAGCGACCGTGCCAACGAGCTGTTTTACCCAAGGAAGGTGCCCAATGGGTTGTTTTTCCCAACAAAGGGTCCTAGCTACAGTGCCAATGGTCTATTTTACCATTGAAGGTGCCCAATGGACTGTTTTTCCCACCGAGGGTGCCTAGCAACCATGCCAAGGGTTGTTTTGTCCATCGAAGGTGCCAAGTAACTGTGCCAACAAGCTATTTTGCCTAGCGACCATACTAACGGGTTATTTTGCACACCAAAAATGAGCCAACGAGCTGTTTTAGCCATTGAAGGTGCCTGACGACAGTGTCAATGGGTTCTTTTGCCCACCAAAGGTTCCTCGCGACCATGCTAATGGGTTGTTTTGCCTATCAAAGGTGCCTAGCGACCTTGCCAATGGGTTGTTTTGCCCACCCAAGGTGGATAGCGATAGTGCCATTGGGTCGTTTTGCCGACTAATGGTGCCTATCGACTGTGCCAACGGGCTATTTTGCCCACCAAAGGCACCTAACGATCGTTCCAATGAGGCATTTTTCCCAACGAAGGTGCCTAGTGACTATGCTAATGGGTTGTTTTACCTACCGAAAGTGCCTAGTCATCATGCCAATGGGCTGTTTTGGCCACAAAATGTGCGTAGCGACCATGTCAAAGTGCTGTTTTACCCACCAAATGTGCACAACAGGTTGTTTTTCCCACCGAAGGTGCCTAATGACTGTGCCAATGGGTTGTTTTAACCACTGAAGGCGTTAGCCATCATGCCAATGGGCTGTTTTGGCCACCAAATGTGCCTAGCGACCATTTCAACGTGTTGTTTTACCCACCAAATGTGCCCAAAAGGCTATTTTTCCCATCGAAGGTGCCTAGCGACCGTGCCAATAGACTGTTTTGCCCACCCAAGGTGCATATAGACTGTGCCATTGGTATGTTTTGCCCACTGAGGGTGCCTAATGATAGTGCCAACGGGCTGTTTTACCCACCGAAGGTACCTAGCGATCGTGCCAATGAGGCATTTTTCCTAACGAAGATGCCTAGCGACCATGCCAATGGATTGTTTTACCCACCGAAGGTGCCTAGCCATCATGCCAATGGGCTGTTTTGGCCACGAAATGTGCGTAGCGACCATGTCAACGTGCTGTTTTACCCACCAAATGTGTCCAACAGGTTGTTTTTCCCACCGAAGGTGCCTAACGACCGTGCCAATGGGCTGTTTTGACCACTGAAGGCGCTAGCCATCATGCCAATGGGCTGTTTTGGCCGCCAAATATGCCTAGCGACCATTTCAACGTGCTGTTTTACCCACCAAATGTGCCCAAGGGGCCATTTTTCCCATCGAAGGTGCCTAGCGGCCGTGCCAATAGGCTGTTTTGCCCACCCAAGGTGCATATAGACCGTGCCATTGGGTTGTTTTGCCCACTGAGGGTGCCTAATGATAATGCCAACGGGTTGTTTTACCCACCGAAGGTACCTAGCGATCGTGCCAATGAGGCGTTTTTCCTAACGAAGATGCCTAGCGACCATGCCAATGGATTGTTTTACCCACCAAAGGTGCCTAGCCATCATGCCAATGGGCTATTTTGGCCACGAAATGTGCCTAGCGACCATGTCAACGTGCTGTTTTACCCACCAAATGTGCCCAACGGGCTGTTTTTCCCACCGAAGGTGCCTGGTGACCATGCCAATGGGCTATTTTGACCACCGAAGGTGCCTAGCCATCATGCCAATGGGTTGTTTTGGCCACCAAATGTGCCTAACGACCATGTCAACGTGCTATTTGACCCACCAAATGTGCCAAACGGGCTATTTTTCCCATCAATGGTGCCTAGCGACCGTGCCAATAGGTTGTTTTGCCAACCCAAGGTGCACAGCGATCGTGTCATTGGGTCGTTTTTCCCATCGAGGGTGCCTAGAGATTGTGCCAACGGGTTGTTTTGCCCATCGAAGGTGCCTAGGCATCATGCCAATGTGCTATTTTGGCCACGAAATGTGCCTAGAGACCATGTCAACGTGTTATTTTACCCACCAACTATGCCCAATGGGCTGTTTTTCCCACCAAAGGTGCCTAGCGACTGTGCCAATGGGCTATTTTGACCATCGAAGGTGCCTAGCCATCATGCCAATGGGTTGTTTTGGCCACCAAATGTGCCTAGCGACCATGTCAACGTGCTGTTTTACCCACCAAATGTACCGAACAGGCTATTTTTCCCATCGAAGGTGCCTAGCGACCGTGCCAATAGGTTGTTTTGCCCACCCAAGGTGCACAGCGATCGTGCCATTGGGTCATTTTTCCCATCGAGGGTGCCTAACGACTGTGCCAACGGGTTGTTTTGCCCACCGAAGGTACCTAGCGATCGTGCCAATGAGGCATTTTTCCCAACGAAGGTGCCTAGCGACCATGCCAATGGATTGTTTTACCCAACGAAGGTGCCCAGCCATCATGCCAATGTGCTGTTTTGGCCACGAAATGTGCCTAGCGACCATGTCAACATGCTGTTTTACCCACCAAATGTGCCCAACGGGCTGTTTTTCCCACCGAAGGTGCCTAGTGACCGTGCGAATGGGATATTTTGACCACCGAAGGTGCCTAACCATCATGCCAATGGGTTGTTTTGGAGACGAAATGTGCCTAGCGGCCATGTCAACGTGATGTTTTACCTACCAAATGTGCCGAAAGGGCTATTTTTCCCATCGAAGGTGCCTAGCGACTGTGCCAATAGGTTGTTTTGCCCACCCAAGGTGCACAGCGATCATGCCATTGGGTAGTTTTTCCCATCGAGGGTGCCTAGCGATTGTGCCAACGGGTTGTTTTGCCCACCGAAGATACCTAGCGATCGTGACGATGAGGCGTTTTTCCCAACGAAGGTGCCTAGCGACCATGCCAATCGGTTGTTTTACCCACCAAAGGTGCCTAGCCATCATGTCAATGGGTTGTTTTGGCCATAAAATTTGCCTAGTGACCTTGTCAATATGCTGTTTTACCCACCAAATGTGCCCAACGGGCTGTTTTTCCCACTGAAGGTGCCTAGCGACCGTGCCAATGGGCTTTTTTGACCACCGAACGTGCCTATCCATCATGCCAATGGGCTGTTTGGCCACCAAATGTGCCTAGCAACCATGTCAACGTGTTGTTTTACCCAACAAATGTGCGCAATGGCCTATTTTGCCCATCAAAGGTGCCTAGCAACTGTCCCAATGGGCTTTTTTCCCACCAAAGGTACCTAACTACAATGCTAAGGTGTTGTTTTTTCCACTAGATGTGCCTAGCGACTGTGCCAACAAACTATTTTACCAACCAAAGGTGTGCCAATGGGCTGTTTTTCCTACCAAAGGTGCCTACCTATATTGCCAACGTGTTGTTTTTCCCACCTATGGTGCCCAAAGGGCTATTTTTCCCACTAAAGGTGCCTAGCCATTGTGCCAAAGGGATTTTTTGCCCACTGAAGGTGCCTTGTGACCCTGCCAATGCGTTGTTTTGCCCATCGAAGGTGCCCAACTGGCAGTTTTTCCCCCCAAAGGTGCTTAACAACTGTGCCAACTGGCTGATTTACCCACTGATGGTGCCCAATGGGCTGTTTTCCCACCGATGGTGCCCAACGAGCTGTTTTACCCATCGAAGGTGCCCAAGGGGCTGTTTTGCCCACCAAACGTGCCTAGCAACAATGCCAACGGGTTGTTTTGCCCACCAAGGGTGCCTAGTGATGGTGGCAACGGGCTGTTTTGCCCACCAAAGGTGCTGAACGATCATGCCAGTGGGTTGTTTTCCCTATCCAAGGAGCCTAGCGATCGTGCCAATGGACTGTTTTGCCCACCGAAGGTGTGGAACGGGCTTTTTTCCCATCGACTATGCCTGGCGATCATGCCAACGGACTGTCTTGCCAACTGAAGATGCCTAGTAACCATGCCAATAGGTTGTTTTTTGTTTTTCCCACTAAAGATGCCTAGCGACTGTGCCAACGGGCTGTTTTGCCCATCGAAGGTACCTAGCGATCGTGCCAATGGGGTGTTTTTCCTAACAAAGATGCCTAGCAACAATGCCAGTAGTTGTTTTGCCCACCAAAGGTGGCTAGCCATCACGCCAATGGGCTGTTTTGGCCACAAAATGTGCCTAGAAACTAAGTCAACATGCTGTTTTACCCACTAAATGTGCCCAACGAGCTGTTTTTCCCACCGAAGGTGCCTAGCGACCGTGCCAATGGGCTGTGTTGACCATCAAAGGTGCCTAGCCATCATTCCAATGGGTTGTTTTGGCCACCAAATGTGCATAGCAACCATGTTAATGTGCTTTTTTACCCACCAAATGTGCCCAACAAGCTGTTTTTCCCATCGAAGGTGCCTAGCAACTGTGCCAATGGACTTTTTAACCTACTGAATGTACCTAACTACAACGCCAATGTGTTGTTTTCTCCACTAAATGTACCTAGCGACTGTGCCAACAGACTATTTTGTCAACCAAAGGTGTGCCAATGGGCTGTTTTCCCCGCTGAAGGTGCCTTCCTACAATGGCAATGTGTTGTTTTTCCCACTAAAGGTGCCCAAAGGGCTATTTTCCCAATGAAGGTGCCCATGGGACAGTTTTGCCCACCGAATGTGCCTAGCAACAATGCCAATGGGTTGTTCTGCCCACCGAGGGTGCCTAGCGACTATGCCAACGGGGTGTTTTGCCCACCAAAGGTGCCGAGCGATCGTGTCAATGGGCTGTTTTGCCTACCCAAGGTGCCTAGCGACCGTTCCAACAGGTTGTTTTACCCACCGAAGGTGCCCAACGAATTTTTTGCCCACTGATGGTGCCTAGCGACCGTACCAATGGACTGTTTTGCCCACTGAAGATGTGGAACAAGCTTTTTTCCCATCGAATATGCCTGGCGATCCTACCAACGCGCTGTCTTGACCACTGAAGGTGCCTAGTAACCATGCCAATAGGTTGTTTTTCCCACCAAAGATGCCTAGCCACTGTACCAACGTGTTGTTTTGCCACCAAAGGTGTGTCAACGGGCTATTTTTCCCATCAAAGTTGCCTAGTGATCGTGCCAACGGGCGGTTTTGCCCACTAAAGGTTCCCAACAGTCTGTTGTTCCGATTGAGGGTGCCTAGTAACCATGCCAACGGGCTATTTTACCCACCGAAGGTGCCCCACAATCTGTTTTTCACAACAAAGATGCCTAGCAACTGTACCAACGGGCTGCTTTGCCCACCGAAGGTATGCCAACGGGATATTTTTTCCACCAAACGTGCCTAGGGACCATGCCAACGGATTGTTCTGCCCATCGAAGGTGTGCCAACAGGTTGTTTTTCCCACTGAAGTTGACTAGCGACTGTGCCATCGAGCTATTTTGCCCACCGAAGTTAGGTAACGGGCTGTTTTTGCCACCGAAGGTGCCTAGCATCCTTGCCAATAGGTTGTTTTGCCCACCAAAAGTACCTAACGACTGTGCAAATGGATTGTTTTGCCAACTAATGCCAATGGACTATTTTGCCAACCCAAGGTGCCTAGCGACCGTGCCAACGAGCTGTTTTTTCTACCAAATATGCCTAGTGACCGTGCCAACGGACTATTTTGCCCATCGAAAGTGTGCCAACGGGTTGTTTTTCCCACCAAAGGTGCCTAGTGTCCTTGTCAACAGGTTGTTTTGCCCACCGACGGTGCCCAATGGGTTGTTTTTCCCTCCAACCCAACGAACTGTTTTTCCCACTGAGGGTACCTAGCAACTGTGCAAACGGGTTGTTTTGCCCACTGAAGATGCCCAACGGGGCTTTTTTCTGATCGAGGGTGCCTAGCGACCGTGGAAATAGGTGTTTTAGCAACCGAAGGTGCCCAATGGACTATTTTCCGATTGAAGGACCCTAGTGACCATGCCAACGGGCTGTTTTGCCCACCAATGGTACGCCGGGGGCTGTTTTTTCCATTGAAGGTGCCTTGCGACCGTGTCAACGTACTGTTTTGCCCACCAAAGGTGCCCAATGGGTTGTTTTTCCCAACAAAGGAGCCTCGCGACCGTGCCAACTGGTTTTTTTGCCCACAGAAAGTGCCCAATTGGCTGTTTTTCTCATTGAAGGGGGCTAGTGATAGTGCCAATGGGCTGTTTTACCAACAAAAGGTGCCCAGCTATTTTTCCCACCGAGGGTGCCTAGCAACCATGCGAACTAGTTGTTTTACCCACTGAAAGTGCCCAACTGGTTGTTTTTCCCACAAAAGTTGCCTAGCGACTGTGGCAACACGTTGTTTTACCCACTGAAGGTGCCCAATGGATTGTTTCTCATGCCTAAGGCAACTAACAACTGTGCCAATAGGCTATTTTGCCCACCAAAGGTGCCTAAGGGGTTGTTTTTCCCATCGAAGGTGCCTAGCGACTGTGCCAACGGACTGTTTTGCCCACCAAAGTTACCCAATGGGCTATTTTTCACACAAAAGGGGCCTCGCGACCATGCCAACTGGTTGTTTTGCCTACCGATGGTGCCTAGTGACCATGCCAATGAGCTATTTTACCCACCGAAGGTTCCCAACGAGTTGTTTTTCCCATCGAAGGTGCCTAGCGATCATACCAATGGGGTTTTTTGCTCACTGAAGGTGTGCCAATAAGTTGTTTTGCCTACTGAAGTTGCACCGACGAATTGTTTTTTCCACCGAATGTGCCCAGTGATCGTGCCAATTGACTATTTTGCCCACTGAAGGTGCACCAATGGGCTATTTTTCCCACTGAAGTTTCCTAGCGACTATCCCAACGGGCTGTTTTTCCCACCGAAGGTGCCCAATGGGTTGTTTAACCCAGGCAAGGTGTCCAATGGGCAGTTTTTCCCATCAAGGGTGGGTAGAAACCATGCTAACAGGTTGTTTTTCTAGCCGAAGGTGCCTAGCGATCATGTCAACGGGCTATTTTTCCATCGAAGGTACCTAGTGACCGCACCAATGGGCAGTTTTACCCATCGAAGGTGCCCAACAGGTTGTTTTTCCCCCTGAAAGTGCCTAGCGACCGTGCCAACAGGTTGTTTTGCCCGCTGAAGGTGCCCAATAGGCTGTTTTGCCCACTAAAGGTGCCCAGTGATCGTGCCAATGAGTTGTTATTCCTACCGAAGGTGCCCAACGGGCCGTTTTTCCCACCGAGGGTGCCTAGCAATGGTGCCAACAGGTTGTTTTGCCCACCGAAGGTGACTAGTGACTTTTCCAATGAACCGTTTTCCCACCGAAGGTGAGTAGTGATTGTCCCAACTGGATGTTTTACCCTCCGAAGGTGGCTAGCAACCGTGCCAATAGACTATTTTACCCACCAAAGGTGCCCACCGGGCTGTTTTCTCATCGAGGGTGCCTAGCAACCGTGCCAACAGGCCCTTTTGCCCACTGAAGTGCCTAGCAACTGTGCCAACGGGCAGTTTTGCCCACCAAAGGTGACTAGCGACCATGCCAATGGCCTGTTTTGCCCACCGAAGGTGCCCAATGGGTTGTTTTTATCATCAAAGGGGCCTAGCAGTAGTCCCAACTGGCTATTTTACACACTGAAGGTGCCTAACATATTGTTTTACCCACTGAGGGAGCCTAGCAACCATGCCAAGGGTTATTTTTCCCATCGAAGGTGCCAAGTGACCTTGTCAACGGGCTATTTTGCCTAGCGACTTTGCTAACGGGCTATTTTGCACACCAAAAATGAGCCAACAGGTTGTTTCAGCCATTAAAGGTGCCTAGGAACCGTGCCAACGGGCTCTTTTACCCACCAAAGGTTCCTAGAAACCATGACAATGGGTTGTTTCACCCATCGAAGGTGCCTAGCGACCATGCCAATAGGCTGTTTTACCCATCCAAGGTGCATAACGATCGTGCCATTGGGTTGTTTTGCCCACCGAGGGTGCCTAGCGATTGTGCCAATGGGCTGTTTTGCCCACCCAAGGTGCCTAATGACTAGGACAATAGGTTGTTTTGCCCATCAAAGGTGCCTCGCGATTGTGCCAACGACCTATTTTGCCCACCCAAGGTGTATAGCGACCATGCCAACAGGCAATTTTGCCCATCGAAGGTGCCTAGCGATCGAGCCAATGGGATGTTTTACCCACCGAAGGTGTCCAACGGGTTGTTTTGCTCACTGATAACGGTTGTGCCAATAGGCCACTTTGCCCAAATAATGTGCCCAATGGCTGTTTTTCCCACCAAAGGTGCCTAATGACCGGGCCAACAGGCTGTCTTGCCCACCGAAGGTGCCTCACGACCGTTCCATCGACCTGTTTTGCCTACCCAAGGTGCATAGCGATTCTGCTAACAGGCTGTTTTACCCACCGAAGGCACCTGGTGACCGTGCCAACGGGTTGTTTTACCCACCGAAGGTGCCCAACGGGTTGTTTTGCCCACCGATGGTGCCTAGCGACCGAGCCAACCATAAGTTGTTTTACTCACCAAAAGTGCCTAGCGATCGCGCCCAATGGCTATTTTTCCCACCAAAGGTGCCTAACGACTATGCCAATGGACTATATTACCCACCAAAGGTGCCCACCGGGTTGTTTTCCCCATCGAGGGTGCCTAGCAACCGTCTCAACGAGCTGTTTTGCCCACTGAAATGCCTAACAACCATGCCAACGGGCTTTTTTGCCTACTGAAGGTGACTAACGACCATGCCAAATACCTGTTTTACTCATCGAAGTGCCCAACGGGTTGTTTTTCCCATCGAAGGTGCCTAGCGATCGTCCTAACGGGCTGTTTTGCCCATAGAAGGTGCCCAATGGGTTGTTTTTCCCATCAAAGGGGCCTAGCGACAGTGCCAAAGGGCTATTTTACCCACTGAAGGTGCCCAACGGGCTGTTTTACCCAGCGAGGGTGCCTAGCAACCATGCCAAAGGTTGTTTTGCCCATCGAAGGTGCCAACTAACCATGCCAATGGGTTATTTTGCCTAGCGATTGTGCTAACAGACTGTTTTACACACAAAAAATGAGCCAACGAGCTATTTTAGCCATTAAAGGTGCCTAACGATAGCATCAACGGGCTCTTTTTCCCACTAAAAGGTTCCTAGCGACCGTGCCAATGGGCTGTTTTGCCCACCGAAAGTGCCTAGCGACTGTGCCAACTGGCTGTTTTGCCCACCCAAGGTTCATAGCGACCGTTCCATTGGGTTGTTTTGCCCACCAAGGGTGCCTAGTGACTGTACCAACGAACTGTTTTGCCTACCGACGGTGCCTAAAGACCGTGCCAACGGGCTATTTTGCCCACCGAAGGTGCCCAATGTACTGTTTTTCCCACCAAAGGTGCTTAGTGACAGTACCGAAGGGCTGTTTTACCCACCAAAGGTGCCCAACGGGCTGTTTTGCCCACCAAAGGAGCGTAACAATCGTGCCAACGGGCTGTTTTACCTACCAAGGTTACTTAGCGATCGTGTCAACGTGCTGTTTTACCTACCAAATGTGCCCAACGGGATTTTTTCCCGCAAAAGGTGCTTAGGGACTGTACCAACTGGCTATTTCACCCACCGAAGGTGCCCAATAGGCTGTTTTGCACTCCAAAGATGCCTAGTGATCATGCCAACAGGCTGTTTTGCCCACCCAAGGTGCCCAATGGGCTGCGTTTCCCACCGAAGGGCCATAGAACTGTGCCAGCAGGCTGTTTTGGCCACTGAAGGTGTGCCAACGGGCTATTTTTCCAACTGAAGGTGCTTAGCGACTATGCCAACAGGCTGTTTTACCCACCGAAGGTGCCTAAAGGGCTATTTTTCCCACAAAAGGTGCCTAGCCACCACGCTAACAGGCTATTTTGCCCACCGAAGGTGCCCAACTGGCTGTTTTTCCATCAAAGGTGCTTAGCACATCTGCCAACAGGTTTTTTTGCCCACCGAAGGCACCTAGCGATCGTGCCAATGAGCTGTTTTGCCTACCCAAGGTGCGTAGTGACCATGCATACAGGGAGGTTTGCCCGCTGAGGTTGCCTAGCAATTATGCCAATGGGAAGTTTTTCCAGTCGAGGGTGCCTAGCGACCGTCTCAACGGGCTTTTTTACCTACCAATGGTGCCCAACGACTTGTTTTTCCCACTGAATGTACCTAGCGACCATGCCAACGAGCTGTTTTGTCCACCAAAGGTGCCCAAGGGACTGTTATTCCCACCAAAGGTACCTAGTGACCATACCAACCGATTGTTTTGCCCACCGAAGGTGCCTAATGGGCTTTTTTCCCACCAAAGGAGCTTAGCGGTCGTGCCAATGGGCTATTTTACCCACCAAAGGTGCCCAACGGGTGTTTTTCCTACTGAAGGTGAGCCAACGGGCCCTTTTTCCACCGAATGTGCCTAGCAATCGTGCCAACAGACTATTTTGCCCACTGAAGGTGTGCCAACGGGATGTTTTTCCCTCGGAAGTTTCCTAGCGACATTGCCAATAGGCTGTTTAACTTACCCAAGGTGCCCAACTAGCTGTTTTTCCCATCGAGGGTGGCTAGAAACCGTGCCAATGGGCTATTCTTCCAACCGATGGTGCCTAGCAACCATGTCAATGGGCTGTTTTTCCACTGAAGTGCCTAACAACTGTGCCAACGAGCAGTTTTAGCCATCGAAGGTGCCCAATGAGCTATTTTTCCCCCCGAAGGTGCCTAGTGATCGTGCCAAAGGGTTATTTTGCCCACCGAAGGTGCCCAATGGGTTGTTTTGCCTACCGAAGGGGCCTAAAGGCCGTGCCAATGGGTTGCTTTGCCCTCCGAAGGTGTGTAGTGACTATGCCAATGGGCTGTTTTTCCCACCGACGATGCCTGGCAACCATGCCAATCGACTATTTTGCCCACCGAAGGTGACTAGTGACTGTTCCAACGGGTTGTTTTCCTACCGAAGGTGACTAATGATTGTTCAAACGGCCTATTTTACCCACTGAAGGTGGCTAGCGACTGTGCCAATGGACTATTTTACACACCAAAGGTGTCCAACGAGTTGTTTTTCCTATGCAACGGTGCCAATGAGTTGTTTTGCCCATCGAAGTGCCTAGCAACCGTGGCAACGGGTTGTTCTGCCCATCGAAGGTGCCCGACAACCGTGCCAATGGGCTGTTTTACCCATTGAAGTGCCCAACGGGCTATTTCTCCCATTGATGGTGCTTAGCGACCATGCCAATGGGATGTTTTGCCCACGGAAGGTGCCCAATGGGCTGTTATTCCCATCGCAGGGGCCTAGCGGCAGTGTTAACAGGCTGTTTTACCCACCGAATGTGCCCAACGGATTGTTTTTCCCACCGAAGGTGCCAAGCGATCGAACCAATAGGCTATTTTGCCCAATGACTATGCCAACGGGCTGTTTTGCCCGCCAACCGAAGGAGCCCCATAGTAATGCTTTGTTTTAATTAAACAGTCAAATTCCCCTTGTCCGCACCAATTTTTTATCTACTGTTCGACGCCCCGGGGAAGGCCCCCAGAGGGGCCATTCCCAGTCCGTCCCCTGGCTCTTTTACCCACCAAAGGTTTCTAGCGACCATGTCAATGGGTTGTTTCAGCCATCGAAGGTGCCTAACGAACGTGCCAATAGGCTATTTTGCCCACCCAAGGTGCATAGCGATCGTGCCATTGGGTTGTTTTGCCCACCGAGGGTGCCTAAAGACTGTGCCAATGGGCTGTTTTGCCCACCGAAGGTGCCTAACAATCAGGCCAATAGGTTGTTTTGCCCACCGAAGGTGCCTCTCAACTGTGCCAATGACCTATTTTGCCCACCCAAGGTGCATAGTGACCATGCCAATAGGCTATTTTACCCATTGAAGGTGCCTAGCGATCGCGCCAATGGGTTGTTTTACCCACTGAAGGTTCCTAATAGGTTGTTTTGCCCACTGATGCTGCCTAGCAACCATGCCAACAGGCTGTTTCACCCATCGAAGGTGCCTAGCAGTCGTTCCAACAGGCCATTTTGCCCAAATAATATACCCAATGGTTGTTTTTCCCACCGAAGGTGCCTAACAACCAAGCCAACAGGCTGTTTTGACCACAGAAGGTGCCTCGTGATCGTGCGATCGACCTGTTTTGCCCACCCAAGGTGCATAACGAATGTGCCAATAGGCTGTTTTGCCCACCGAAGGCACCTAGTGACTGTACCAATGGGTTGTTTTACCTACAGAAGGTGCCCATCCTGTTGTTTTGCCCACCGTTGGTGCCTAGAAACCGTGCCAATAAGCTGTTTTACCTACCGAAGGTGCCTTGCAATTGTGCCCAATGGCTATTTTTCTCATCAAAGGTGCCTAGCGACCGGGCCAATAGGCTATTTTGCCCACCTAAGGTGCCTCGCGACTGTGCTAATGGCTTCTTTTGCCCATCCAAGGTGCATAGCGACAATGCCAATAGGATGTTTTGCCCGCCGAAGGTGCCTGGCGACCGTGCCAACGGGCTTTTTTACCCACTGAAGGTGCCCATCGGGTTGTTTTGCCCACCGATGGTGCCTACCAAACGTGCCAACAGGCTATTTTACCCACGGAAGGTGCCTAGCGATCATGCCAACAGGCTATTTTGCCCACATAATATGCCCAATGAGCTATTTATCCCACCAAAAGGGCCTAGCAGCCGTGCCAATGGGATGTTTTACCAACCAAAGGGGACTAGCGACCGTGCCCAACGGAGTGTTTTTCCCACTAAGGGTGACTAGAAACTGTGCCAACAGGCTATTTTGCCCATTGAAGATACCTAGCAACTGCACCTACGCGTTGTTTTACTAACCAAAGGTGCCCAAGGAGATATTTTTACCACCAAAAGTGCCCAGCAACTATACCAATGGGTTGTTTATCCCACCAAAGGTGCCCAATGGGCTGTTTTTCCTACTGCAGGGGCATAGCGATTGTGCCAACGAGCTGTTTTACCCACTGAAGGTGCCTAACGAACTATTTTCCCACCGAAGGTGCCTTGCGATCGTGCCAATGGGCTTTTTTCCCCATTGAAGGGGCCTAGTGGCAGTGCCAACAGGCTGTTTTACCCACTGAAGATACCCAACGAATTGTTTTTGCCACTAAGGGTACCTAGCAACCTTGCCAAGGGTTGTTTTGCCTACCGAAGGTGCCAAGTGACCGTGCCAACAGGTTATTTTACCTAGTGACCGCGCCAACGGGCTATTTTACAGACCAAAAATGAGCCAGTGAGTTGTTTTAGCCATTGAAGGTGCTTAGCAACCATGCCAACGGGCTCTTTTTCCCACCAAAGGTTCCTCGGGACCATGTCAAAGAGTTGTTTTGCCTATCGAAGGTGCCTAGCGACCATGCCAACGGGCTGTTTTGCCTACCCAAAGTGCATAGCAACTGTGCCATCTGGCTATTTGGCCCACCGAGGGTGCCTAGCGACCGTGCCAACGGGCTGTTTTGCCCATCCAAGGTGCCTAGCGACTGTGGCAATGGCTTATTTTAACCACCAAAGGAGCCCAACGGGCTATTTTTCTCTCCAAAGGAGCTTAGCGACCGTGCCAACGGGCTATTTTGCCCACCAAAGGTGTGCCAACAGACTATTTTTCCCATCAAAGGTTTGCCAACGAGCTATTTTTCCACTGAATATGCTTAGTGACCGTGCCAAAAGACTATTTTACCCACCGAAGGTGTGCCAACGAGTTGTTTTTCCCACTAAAGTTGCCTAGTAACTATGTGAATGGGCTGTTTTGCCCATAGAAGGTGGGCAACAGGCTGTTTTTCCCACCGAAGTGGCCTAGTGACCTTGCCAACAGGCTGTTTTACCCACCGAAAGTGAATAACGATCATGCCAACATGCTGTTTTGCCCACTGATGCCAATGGGCTATTTTGTCCACCCAAGATGCCTAGCAACTGTGCCAGTAGGCCATTTTTTCCACCAAATGTGCCTAGCGATCATTCCAAAGGTTGTTTTACCAATCGAGGGTGCCCAACGTACTGTTTTTCCCACTGAAGGTGCCTAGAAACCATGCCAACGGGCTACTTTGACCATCGAAGGTGCCCAATGGGCTGTTTTTCCCACCATAAGGGCACAACAACCATGCCAACAAGCTGTTTTACCCACTGATGCTACCTAACGGACTGTTTTTCCCACCAAAGGTGCCTAGTGACCTTGCCAACTGGCTTTTTTGCCCACCAAATGTGCCCAATGTGTTGTTTTTCCCACCGAAGGTGCCTAGCGACTTTGCCAACGGACTGTTTTCCACCGAAGGTGCCAAATAGGTTGTTTTTCCTACCGAAGGGGCCTAGTGACCGTGCCAACTGGCTATTTTTCCCATCGAAGGTGCCCAGCGACCATGCCAAAGAACTGCTTTGCCCATCGAAGGCGCGCATGGGCTGTTTTTTCCACCGTAGGGGCATAGCGACCGTGCCAATGAGCTATTTTACCCACTGAAGTTGCCCAACGGACTATTTTTCCCGCCAAAGATGCCTAGCTACCATGCCAACGAGCTGTTATGTCCACCAAAGGTGCCTAATGGGTTGTTTTTCCCGTCGAAGCTGCCTAGCGACTGTGAAAACGAACTGTTTTGCACACCGAAGGTGCCAAATGGGTTGTTTTTTGAACCGAATGTGCTTGGCGATGGTGCCAACGGGTTGTTTTTTCCCACCAAAGGTGCCTAGCGATCGTACCAACAGGTTGTTTTGCCCATCAAAGCTGTGCCAATGGGTTATTTTGCCCATCAAAGGTTCACCAATGTGTCGTGCCCATCAAAGGTTCGGCAATGGGCCGTTCCCACTGAAGTTTCCTAGCGACCGTTCCAATGAGCTGTTTTGCCCACCGAAAGTATGGAACGGGCTGTTTTTCCCACCAAAGGTGCCTAACGACCTTGCCAATGGGTTGTTTAACCCACCAAAGGTGCCCAATGGGTTGTTTTTCCCACTGAGGGTGGCTAGAAACCATGGCAACGAGCTATTTTCCCAACCGAAGGTGCCTAGCGACCATGCCAATAGGCTGTTTTTCCACCGACGGTGCCTAGCGACTAGGACAACGGGTTGTTTTTCCCACTGAAGGAGTCCAACAGGCTGTTTTACCCATTGAAGGTACCTAACAGGCTATTTTTCCCACCAAAGGTGCCTAGCGACTGTGCCAATGGGCTGTTTTGCCCACCGAAGGTGCCCAATGGCCTGTTTTCCCACTGAAAGGGCCTAACAGCTGTGCCAACAGGTTGTTTTACCCACTGAAGGTGCCTAGTGACCATGCTACTGGGCTGTTTTACCCATCGAAGGTGCCCAACTGGCTATTTTTTCCAACAAGGGTGTCTACCAACCGTGCCAACGGGTTGTTTTCCCATCGAAAGTGACTAGTGACTTTTCCAAAGGGTTGTTTTCCCACCGAAGGTGACTAGCGACCATTCCAACAGGCCGTTTTGTCCACCGAAGGTAGCTAGCGACCATGCCAATGGGCTATTTTACCCACCGAAGGTGCCCAACGAGTTGTTTATTCCATCGAGGGTGCTATCAACTTGCTGTTTTACCAACCGAAAGTGCCTAGTGACGTGCGAACGGGCTGTTTTGCCCAACAATGCTAGTGGGCTATTTTGCCCACTCAAGGTGCCTAACGACCGTTCCAACGAGCCATTTTTTCCACCGAATGCACCTAGTGACCATGCCAATGACGTGTTTTACCGATAGAAGGTTTGCCAACGGGTTGTTTCTCCCACCAAAGGTGCCTAGTGTCCTTGCCAACGGGCTGTTTTACCCACTGATGATTCTCAACGGGTTGTTTTTCCCACCGTGGGTGCCTAGCAGCCGTGCCAACGGGCAGCTTTGCCCGCCGAAGGTGACTAGCGATCGTGCCAACAGGCTATTTTTCCCACTGAAGGTGCCTAGTGACCTTGCCAACAAGCTGTTTTACCCACCAAAAATGCCTAGCGACCATGCCAACCAACTGTTTTTGCCCACCCAAGGTGCCTAACGACCGAGCCAATGGGCATTTTTGCCCACCCAAGGTGCCTAGAGATCGTGCCAACTTATTGTTTTTTCCACCAAATATGCCAAGTGACCATGCCAACAGACTATTTTGCCCATCGAAGGTGTGCCAACGAGCTATTTTTTTCACTAAACATGGCTAACGTCCTTTCCAACGGGCTGTTTTACCCAACGAAGGAGCCTAACGGGCTGTTTTTCCCACTGAGTGTGCCTAGCAACCGTGCCAACGAGCTGTTTTTTCACTGAGTGTGCCTAGCAACCATGCCAACGGGCTGTTTTTCCCACCGAAGGTGACTACCGACCTTTCCAACGAGCTATTTTAACCACCGAAGGTGGATAGCAACTGTAACAGCGGGCTTTCTTACCCACCGAAGGTGTCCAATGGGACATTTTTCCCACTGAAGATACCAAGCGACCGTACCAACGGGCTATTTTGCCGATCGAAGGTAGGCAAACAGGCTGTTTTACCCACTAAAGGTGCACCAATGAGCTGTTTTACCCATCAAATGTGCCTAACGACCGTTCCAACGGACTGTTTTGCCCGCCAAAGGTGTGCCAACTGGCTTTTTTTCCGGCCAAAGTTACCTAGAGACCATGCCAATGGGCTATTTTGCCCACCCAAAGGGTATAGCGATCATGCCAATAGGCTGTTTTACCCACCGAAGGTGCCCAATAGGTTGTTTTGCCCACAGATGGTGCCTAGCGACCATGTCACAGGCTATTTTACCTACTAATGGTGCCCAACGACCGTGCCAATGATTTGCTTTCCCCACCAAAGGTGCTCAATGAGCTATTTTCACAATGAAGACGCCTAGAGGCAATGCCAATAGGTTGTTTTGCCCACCAAGGCTGCCTAGCGACCGTGCCAACGACCTGTTTTATCCACCAAAGGTGCCTAGTGACTGTGCCAAAGGGTTGTTTTTCCCATCGAAGGTGCCTAGCAGCCCTGCCAACGGGCTGTTTTGCCCACCAAAGGTGCCTAGCGATCCTGCCAATAGATTGTTTTGCCCATCGAGGGTGCCTAGCAACTGTGTCAATGGGTTGTTTTACCCACCAAAGGTGCCTAGCGACCATGCCAACGGACTATTTTGCCCACCAAACGCATGCAAATTGGTTGTTTTACCCATCGAAGGTCTGCTAGTGGGCTGTTTTTTCCACCAAATGTGTCTGGCAACCTTACAAATGGACTATTTTGCCCAATTCCCACCAAAGGTGCCTAGTGATTGGACCGATGGGTTGTTTTACCCACCAAAGGTGCCCAACAGACTGTTTTTCCCACCGAAGGTGCCTAGCTACTATGCCAACGGGCTATTTTGCCCACCGAAGCTACAAAGAGACCATGTCAACGGGTTGTTTAGCCCATCGAAGGCGTCTAGCGACCCTTCCAATGAGATGTTCTACCCATCGAAGGTGCCCAACTGGCTGTTTTTCCCACTGAAGGTGCCTAGAGACCATGTTAACGGGTTGTTTTTTAAACCAAATGTGCCTAGCGACTGTGTCAACGTGCTGTTTTTCCCACTGAGGGTGCCTAGCGACCTTGCCAACAGGCTGTTTTTCCAACGAAAGGTGCCTAGCGACCTTTCCAACGGGCTGTGTTGCCCACTAAAGGTGCCCAGCGACCGTGCCAACGGGCTGTTTTGCCTAGCAACCGTGCCAACTGGCTGTTTTGCCCACCAAAAGTGTGCTAATAGGCTGTTTTGCCCACTGAAGGTGTTCTAACGGGTTGTTTTTCCTACCGAAGGTGCCTGCGACCATTCAAACTGGCTATTTTTTCATCGAATTTACCTAGCGACCGTGCCAATGGGCTGTTTTGCCCACCCAGGATGACTAGCGACCGTGTCAACGGGCTATTTTACCCACCAATGTTGCCTAATGACCGTACCAATAGGCTGTTTTACCCACCAAAGGTGCGCTAATATGCTATTTTTTCCACCTAATATGCCTGGCGACAGTGCCAATGGACTGTTTTTCCCACTAAAGGTGTGCCAACGGGCTGTTTTCCCACAGAAGGTGCCTCACGACTGTGCCAATGGGGTTATTTTGCCCATCGAAGGTGCCCAACGAGCTATTTTTCCCACCAAATGTGCCTAGTGACCATGCTAACGGGCTGTTTTGCCCACAAAAGGTGCCTAGCAACCGTGCCAACAAGCTATTTTTCCCACTAAAGTTGCCTAACTACCATGCCAACGGATTGTTTTGCCCACTGAAAGTGCCTAACAACTGTGCCAACGGGCTATTTTGCTCACCAAAGATGCCTAGCGACTGTGCCAGTGTGCTATTTTTCCTACTAAAAGTGTGCCAATGTACTGTTTCTCCTACCGAATGTGTTCCAACCGGTTGTTTGTCCGACGAATGTTGCCTGGCAACCCTGTCTTTAGGTTGTTCCACCGAAGTGGACTAAGCTCACTGGAATGTTGATAAGTGTAATGTTGATGCTCTTTGATTCTCCACAAGTGCTTCTAAAAACTTTTTGCACAAATGCTTCTAAAAACCTTCGTGGGATCTAGGTTAGTGCGTAGTTGGGAACCGTAACCTGACTTCAAGTTTATCCCGCATTGCCAATTCTGCTTATCAAACTTGGAGCTCAAGATTTCGTGTCGTGACTCAACTGAGCAGGCACATCATCCTACCTATTTAAAGTTTGAGAATAGGTCGAGGGCGTTGCTCCCCCAATGCCTTAAATCATTGGCTTTACCTGATAGAACTCATGCCGAGCTCTAGCTAACTTGAGGGAAACTTCGAAGGGAATTAGCTACTAGACGGTTCGATTAGTCTTTCGCCCCTATACCTAAGTTAGAAGAACGATTTGCACGTCAGTATCGCTGCGGGCCTCCACCAGAGTTTCCTCTAGCTTTTCCTTGCTCAGACATAGTTTACCATCTTTTGGGTCCCGACAGGCATGCTCTCACTCGAACCCTTCTCAAAAGATCAAGGTCGATCGGTGGTGTAACCCTCGAGGGGATCCAGCCAGTTAGCTTCCTTGCACCTTACCGGTTTACTCACCCGTTGACTTGCACACATGTTAGACTCCTTGGTCTGTGTTTCAAAACGGGTCGAATGGGGAGCCCGCAGGCTGATGCCGTGAGTGCACCGCATGAGCACCCGAGGGCGCGCACAGTGTTCCACAATTGTAGGGGCGATGTCTCCATAGGTGTATCGAAGGCCAAGCTTGGGACGCCCCCACAACTCGTGTCGGTCTATGCCTTGAGGCGATCAGCGAACCTGCTCTTGCTATTCCACATCTGATCGAGGTGCATTGTCGGCCCTCATCCACTTCCCTCCCGACAATTTCAAGCACTATTTGCCTCTCTTTTCAAAGTCCTTTTCATATTTCCCATGCGGTACTTGTTCGCTATCGGTCTCTCCCTCGTATTTAGCCTTAGACAGAATTTACCGCCCGATTTGGGCAGCATTCCCAAATAACCCAACTTGTAGGTAGCGCCTCATGGTGCAACAAGGTAGTCCCGCCTAAGCTAAGGTCGTAATCGAATTGTGTCAGTGCATGAACTCGCATTCGATCTTCACATAATGCATGCGCACAAATCCTCCTAAGGGTTTTTGCTCAACCACTGTCGGTCGTGGCGATCGTCTTCAAGGACTTCGATTTTTAGGCCTGTCGTAAGCAGTTAGTCTCATGGGTGGCCAAGTTCCGCCCCCTCCTCTGTCCAATGTTATGAATACTGTACCAGACTTTATACCAAATTAGGTTTAGGTACGATACTGTACCAGTGCTGATTAATACCGGGTACCGCTTTAGATAATTTTTTAAATTTATAAAATAGTCCCTAAATTTTTAAAAATTACAAAATAGTTCATTATCATATTGTATAATTGTCGTTTATTTAATTTAGCTATTCTATATCTTATCCATTTTAGTTTATATATATCTTTATTATATTCTAATTATTTCTATATATAATAATTATCTATATAT
>JAOQMS010000004.1:11263647-11293514 GCA_027563885.1 Erythroxylum longipes | reverse complement strand
GTGAATGATAATGGGTTTAAATGAAGTTGATAATGAAGTAGAAAAGATGGGTTAGTATTAAGATGGGTTATATGTGAGAGGTGGGAAGTAAAAAGAGGAAAAATGTCCCAAACCACATTCTCGGAGTAGGTTTCTGGACAAGTTCGCCGTGGCGAACTTCTAGGTTTCGCCACGGCATCGTAAAACATGTTCTTTGAGTGCGCTTCTGGATAATTTTGTCGCAGTGAATTTCTAGGTTAGCCGCGGCGAACTCAACTTTCCAGCACATAACATGCTTTAGTATTTTGGGCATAACTTTTGGCATAGTTATCCAAATGGACTGATTTTAATTTGTTCTAAACTAGAGACATAGGGATACAAATTGTATAAAGGAATCGAGTCTAAATTCAGTATCTAAGCATTTGAATTTCTAGATGGAATTTGGACATAGGATTTTGTTTCAGCATGAGAAATAGTTTAAATTGTTGAGATATGACTTTCTGATTTCTAAACCAAATTGAATGGAATTTTGGTTATTGGTTAAGGAAATCAAGTGAGGCAAGAGGAACAAGAGCAAATACATCCCTAAACGAGGAATTCAAGGTAGGTACATGTTTATAATAGAGTAAATAAGCCACTCATTGTTTTCTTTGAATGAAGGAAGCTAAATGATTTCAATTACATCATAGATGTTGCATTTATTTGCTCATGATTGGATTGTGAAATTGTTATATGTTTGCTGCATGAATTGCATTGATGATTTATGAAAAGATTTTGAAAATGATTCTTTTTAAAAAGATGCAAGTTTATGAAATCGGGTTTTTGGAAATATTTTTTTCAAAATATTTCATGTACATGAAAAATAAGTTTCCAACAAGGTGCCATTTGGGCAAACTGTTTTCGATTCATGAATTACATGTCATGTAGGTTTGGTGTAATCCATTCAAGAATGTCACATGCACGTTGACCAAGAAAAGGCTTCTCCTGCCTGCCCACAAGTGGCATGGAGCTCTTTCATGGACTCCCTCATGTTTACGTCTACGTAAGACCATCGTGTGGAATTGCGATAGTACATCAAGTTTTACTATTACACAGGACCATTAAGTGGAAATATGTAGTTCATCATGTTCATGGATTTACCCAAACCATTCTGATATGCTTATGTGCTTTTGGAATGTTAGTAAGTTTGATGCATACATGATTTATAATTGCTCATGAACTGCTTGATAAAGTGAGAATTTTGAGAAATAAGTGTTTGGTGATTTTCATGCAAAATTATTATGGTTTCCAAAATGTATAATGGTAATGAGTTTTGGAAATGGTTTTTGCTTGTTTCTCAATTATAAATCTGTTATCCATGAACTTTAAGCTCACCCCCATTCTCATTCCCCCCTTTCACGTGATGAGCAAGAGATCAAGTAAGTCAAGAGTTATGGCATCACTTCAAATCTACATACTTTTGAATTTTGAGTTAGCTTTTTGGAATTTAAGGGTTTAGCTACATTTCAAGTATCTTTTTTATTTTTGGATTATGAAGTAAATGATGTATTGTAGCTTGAAATGCTATTAAACCTTTTTAAAACTCTTACTTTTGATATTAATGAAATAAATGTTTTGATTTGTCTATTATTTTTCTTGTTTTTGCAAAGTATTCGTTTATGGAAATGAGATTAAGATTTTGAGAAATTGTTTCTGGTTACATTCTTATCCGTTTTGTTTTTAGGTTGAATTGATGAATGTGGCTGAAGGATTTTAAGTTTGCATTTTAGTAAGATAAGTAGTTTAGGTTATGAGTTCTGCCATAGGGGTTTTCGTCGCAGTGTAATTCACCCAAAGGAAATTTTGATTTTCTCATGGCGACTTCGCCACGGAAAAATTATACATGTTTGCTGCGACGTAATTCACCTTAAGGAAATTTTGATTTTCTCGTGGCGACTTCGCCGCGGCAAAAGTATACATGTTTGTCGCGGCATAATTCACCTAAAGGGTCAATGAGGTTTACTCGCATATGTTTGCCTCGGTGAAATCACAGTTCGCCGCGGCGAAGTTTGCCTTTGCTTCCGAAGAATTCTTCTTTCAATTTCCAAATTCTAAGCCTCCCTCTATGCTCAAGCTTCATGATCCCATGTCCGATGTTGGGCTTTGGAAACGGGTCCAACTTAGCAACTGTGCTAACTGGCTGTTTTGCCCACTGAAGGTGCCTACCGACCATGCCAACATGTTGTTTTACCCACCAAAGGTGTGCGAACGAGTTGTTTTTCCTACCAAATGTGCCTAGTGAACGAGCCAATGGGCTTTTTGTCCAATTGAAAGTTTCCTAGGTACATTGCCAACGTGCTATTTTTCCTACCGAATGTGATCAACATACTGTGTTTCCCACCGAAGATGCCCAACTGGTTGTCTTTCCTACCAAAGGCGCAAAGCAACCATGCCAACTATTTATTTTGCCACCAAAGGTGCCTAGCGACCGCGCCAACGTGATGTTTTTCCCACCGATGGTGGGCAAATGTGCTATTTTTCCCACTGAAAGTGTGATAACAGGTTGTTTTTCCCACCGAAGGTGCCTAATGAACATGCGAACATGTTGTTCTACCTACCGAACGTGTCCCAACGAGTTGTGTTTCCCAATGAAGGTACCCAACGGGCTTTTTTTCGCACCAAAGGTGCCTAGAGACCATGCCAATAGGATTTTTTACCCACTAAAGGTATGTCAACATGCTATTTTTCCCACCAAAGATGCCTAGTGAATGTACCAACAGGTTGTTTTGTCCACCAAAGATGCCTAGGGAACATGCCAACATACTGTTTTGCCCACCAAACGTGTGCCAATGGGCTATGTTTCCCACTAAAGGAGCTTAGAGAACATGCCAACAGACTGTTTTTCCCATAGAAGGTGTGCCAACGGGCTATTTTTCCTACCCACGGTGACTAGCAAACGTGCCAATGGGCTATTTTGCCCAACGAAAGTGCTTAGCGATAGTGCCAACGTACTATTTTTCCCACCGAAGGTGTGCCAATAGGTTGTTTTTCCACTGAATGTGCCTAGAGATCATACCAATGGGCTCTTTCACCCATCAAAGGTGTCTAGCAACCGTGCCAACGTGTTATGTTTACAATCAAACTTGCCAACGGGATGTTTTGCCCATCCGAAGGTGTAGCAATGGGCTATTTTTCCCACCAATGGTACCTAACGACCATGCCAACTGGCAGCTTTCAAACCGAAAGTTCCTAGCCACCACGCCAATGGGTTGTTTTGCTCACCGAAGGTGCCTAGTAACCGTGCCAATGTGTTGTTTTGCCCATTGAAGGTGGCTAGTGACTGTGCCAATGGGTTATTTTACCCATCCAAGGTGACTAGCGACTATGCCAATGTGTTGTTTTGCCTACTGAATGTGTGCCAACGGGATGTGTTTCCTACCGAAGGTGCCCAATGGGCTGTTTTTCCCACTAAAGGTGCCTAGAGAACGGGCTATTTTGTCCACCGAACGTGCCTAGTACTTGTGCCAACGAACTGTTTTGTCCGTTGAAAGAGTGCCAACGATATGTTTTTCCCAACATAGGTGCCCAACGGGTTATTTCCCACCTAAATTGCCTAGCAACCATTCCAATAGTCTATTTTGCCCACCGAAAGTGTGCTAACGGACTGGTTTTCCTACTGCATGCATCCGAGTGGGCTATTTTGCCCACTGATGGTGCCTTGTGATCTTTCCAATATGTTGTTTTGCCCATCGAAAGTGTGCCAACGAGCTATTTTTCCAACCGATTTTGCTCAACGGACTATTTTTCCACTGAAGGTGCCTACCAACTGTGTCAACGGACTGTTTTACCCACCAAATGTGTGCCAATTGGCTAATTTTCCAACCGAAGGTTCCTAGCCACTATGCCAATGGGATGTTTTGCTTACCGAAGGTGCCTAGCGACCATGCTAATGGGTTATTTTGCCTACCGAAGGTGACTACCGTCCGTGCCAATGTGTTGTTTTGCCCACTAAAGGTGTGCCAATGGGTTGTGTTTCCCACTGAAGGTGCCCAATGGGCTATTTTTCCCATCGAAGGTGCATAACAAACGAGCTGTGTTGCCTATCAAAGGTGCCTAGCGCTAGCACCAACGGGCTATTTTGTCCATTGAAGGTGTGCCAATGGTCTGTTTTTCCTAGCATGGGTGCCCAACGGGTTCTTTCCCACCAAAACTGCCTAGCAACCGTGCCAACAGTCTATTTTACCCACCGAAGGTGTGCTAACAGACTGCTTTTCCTACTGCGTGCATCCAAACTGGCTATTTAGCCCACTGATGGTGCCTTGTGATCGTGCCAACGTGTTGTTTTTCCCACCGAAAGTGTACTAAAGGGCTATTTTTCTAACCGAATGTGCCTAGCGATCATGCCAACAGGCTCTTTTTCCCCTCGAAGGTGTCTAGCGACCATGCCAATGTGCTGTATTTCCAACCGAACTTGCCAATGGGTTGTTTTACCCATCGAAGTTATACCAATGGGCTATTTTTTGCACTAATGGCACCTAGGGACCGTGTCAATGGGCTACTTTGACCATTGAGCGTGCCTAGCGACCATGCCAAGGTGCTGCTTTGCCTACTGAAGGTGTGCCAACGGGCTGTGTTTACCACCGAAGGTGTCCATCAGACTGTTTTGCCCATTGAAGGTTCCTAGAGACTGTGCTAACGAGCTATATTACCTATCGAAGGCGTGCCAACGAGCTGTTTTTCCCACCAAAAGAGCTAAGCAAACATGGAAATGGGCTGTTTTGTTCATCGAAGCTGCCTAGCGACTGTGCCAAGGGGCTATTTTGCCTACCAAAGGTGCTCCAACATTTATTTTTTCCCACCAAAGATGCCCACCAGACTATTTTTCCCACTGAAGATGCCTGAAGATTTTGCCAACTCATTATTTTTCCCACCAAAAGTGTGCAAACTAGCTATTTCTCCTAACAAAGGTGCCTACCGACCATGCCAAAATGATGTTTTGCCCACTAAAGGTGTGCCAATGAGTTGTGTTTCCCACCATAGGTGCCCAATAACCTATCTATCACACCGAAGGTGCCTAACGATCGTGCCAACAAGTTGTTTTAACCACTAAAGGTGCCTAGAAACTGTGCCAATGTACCAATGGGTTGTTTTTCCCAACGAAGGTGCCTAGATTCTATGCCAATGTGCCAATAGGTTGTTTTGCCCATCGAAGGTGTTCCAATGGGCTATTTACCTACCAAAGGTGTGCCAACGAGTTGTTTTTCCAACTAATATTACCCAACGGACTATTTTTCCCACTGAAAGTGCCTAACCACTATGTCAATGGACTATTTTGCCCACTGAATGTGTGCCAACTGGCAATTTTTTAAACTGAAGTTTCCTAGCCACCGCGTCAATAGGTTGTTTGCTTACCGAAGGTACCTAATGATCTGGCCAATATGTTGTTTTCCCCACTAAAGGTGACTAGCTATTTTTCCTACTGAAGGTGACTAGCGACCGTGACAAAGTGTTGTTTTGCCTACTAAAGGTGTGCCAATGGGATGTGTTTCCCATCGAAGGTGCCTAAAAGGCTACTTTTCCCACCAAAGGTGCCTAACGAACGGGCTATTTTCCCCATCGAAGGTGCCTAGTGTTTGTGCCAACGGTCTATCTTATCCAATGAAGGCGTGCCAATGGTCTATTTTTCCCAACATAGGTGACCAACGAGTTGTTTCCCACCTAAACTGCCTAGCAATCGTTTCAACAGTCTATTTTGCTCACCGAAGGTGTGCTAACGAACTGGTTTTCCTACCGTATGCATCCAAATGGGCTATTTTCCCAACTGATGTTGACTTGTGATCGTGCTAACGTGCTATTTTTCCCACCGATGGTATGCCAACGGGTTATTTTTCGATCTGATTTCCAAAACGGACTATTTTTTAATCGAACATGCCTACCCATTGTGTTGACAGGCTGTTTTGCCCATCGAATGTGTGCCAACTGGCTATTTTCCAACTGAAGGTCCTAGCCACCGTGCCAATGGGCTGTTTTCCTCACTAAACGTTCCTGGCGACCCCCACCGGAAGTGACTAGCGTCAGTGCCAATGTGTTGTTTTACCCACTAAAGGTGTGTCAACAGGCTGTGTTTCCCACCGAACTTGCCCAACGGGTTGTTTTTCCCACCAAAGGTGCCTAACGGGATATTTTTCCCACCAAAGGTGTGCCAACGGTCTGTTTTTCCTAGCATAGGTGCCCAACGGGTTATTTCCCACCTAAGCTGCCTAGGAATCGTGCCAGCAATCTATTTTGCCCATCAAAGGTGTGTTAACAGACTGATTTTCCTATTACATGCTTCAAAACGGGCTATTTTGCCCATTGATGGTGCCTTGAGATGGTGCCAACGTGCTGGTTTTCCTATCGAAGGTGTGCCAACGGGCTATTTTTCCACCGAATTTGCCTAGCGATCATGCCAACGGGCTCTTTTGCCATCAAAGTTGTATAGCGACTGTGCCAATATGCTGTGTTTACAACTGAACTTGCTAACCAGCTATTTTGCCCACCGAAGGTGTACCAATGGGCTATTTTTCACACCAATGGTACCTAGAAACTATGCCAAATGGCGATTTTTTAAACCAAAGGTTCCTAGCCACCGCACCAATGAGTTGTTTTGCTCACCGAAGGTGACTAGTGACTATGCCAATATGTTGTTCTGCCCACTGAAATTGACTAGCGACTGTGCCAACCGGCTATTTTGCCCACTAAAGGTGACTAACGACCGTGCCAATGTGTTGCTTTGCCTACTGAAGGTGTGCCAACGGGATGTGCTTCCCACCAAAGGTGCCCAATGGGCTATTTTTCCCACCAAAGGTGCCTAACGAACGGGCTATTTTGCCCACCAAAGGTGCCTAACACCTCTACCAACGTACTGTTTTGTCCATTGAAGGCATGCCAATGATTTGTTTTTCCCAACATTGATGCCCAACGGGTTGTTTCCCACCTAAACTGCCTAGCAACTGTGCTAATGGTTTATTTTTCCACTGAAGGTGTGCTAACAAACTGGTTTTCTTACTATATGCGTCCAAACGGGCTATTTTGTCCACTGATGGTGCCTTGTGATTATGCCAACGTGCTGTTTTCCCATTGAATACGTGCCAACGGGCGGTTTTCCAACTGATTTTGCCCAACAGACTATTTTTCCAATCGAAGGTGCCTACCCACTATGAAGGCGGGGCTGTTTTACCCACCAAATGTGTGCCAACTGGCTATTTTTCTAACCTAAGGTTCCTAGCCACCGTGCTAATGGGCTGTTTTGCTCATCAATGGTGCCTAGCGACCATGCCAACGGGTTATCTTGCCAACCTAAGGTGACTACCGTCCATGCCAATGTGTTGTTTTGCCCATTAAAGATGTGCTAACAGGCTACGTTTCCCACCAAAGGTGCCCAACGGACTGTTTTTCCCACCAAAGGTGCTTAGTGAACGAGTTGTGTTGCCTAACGAAGGTGCCTAGTGCCTGTGCCAACAGGCCATTTTGTCCATTGAAGGTGTGCCAACGGTCTGTTTATCCCAACAAAGGTGCCCAACAGGTTGTTTCCCACCTAAACTGCCTAGCAACTATGCCAACCGAAGGTGTGCTAACGGACTGGTTTTCCTACCGCATGAGTCCAAACGGGCTATTTTTCCCACTGTTGGTGCCTTATGATCATGCCAATGTGCTATTTTTTCCCATCAAAAGTGTGCCAACGAGCTATTTTTCCAACCGAATGTGCCTAGCGATCATGCCAATGGGCTTTTTTGCCCATCGAAGGTGTCTAACGACCTTGCCAACGTGCTATGTTTCCAACCGAACTTGCCAACGAGCTGTTTTACCCACCGAAGGTGTACCAATGGGTTATTTTTCGCACCAATGGTTCCTAGTGACCGTGCCAACGGGCCACTTTACCCATTGAGGGTGCCTAGCGACCATGCCAATGTGCAATTTTGCCTACTGAAGGTATGCCAACGGGCTGTGTTTAACACCAAAGGTGTCCAACGGACTGTTTTGCCCACTGAAGGTATCTAGAGACTGTGCTAACGGGCTATATTACCTGCTAAAGGTGTACCAACGAGTTGTTTTTCCCACTAAAGGAGCCAAGCAAATGTGCCAATGAGCTGTTTTACTCACCGAAGGTGCCTAGCGACTGTGCCAACGGGTTCTTTTGCCCATCGAAGGTTCCTAGCAACCGCGCTAATAGGCTGTGTGGCCCACTAAAGGTGTGCCAACGAGTTGTTTTTCCCCCAAAGTGCCTAGCGAACGTGCCAATCAGCTGTTTTGCCCACTGAAGGTGCCTAGCAACACTGCCAATATGTAGTTTTTCCCACCGAAGGTGTGCCATTGTGCTCTTTTCCCCACTAAAGGTGTGCCAAAGGGCTGTTTTTCCTACCGAAGGGGTCTAGCGAATGTGCCAATAGGCTATTTTACCCATCAAAGGTGCCTAACGATCATGCCAATGTGCTATTTTGCTCACTGGAGGTATGCCAACGGGCTGTGTTTCCTACCGAAGGTGCCAAATAGGCTATTTTTTCCACCAAAGGTGCCTAGCGTCCGTTCCAACGAGCTATTTTACCCATGCAGGTGTGCCAAAGGGCTATTTTTCACACTGATGGTGTCTAGTGACCATGCCAATGGGTTGTTTTGCCCACCAAATGTCTTCGAACAGGCTGTTTTGCCTATCGAAGGTGTGACAACAATCTATTTTTCCCACCAAAGTGCCCAACAGAGTGTCTTTCCCACCAAAGGTGTCTAACGACCGTGCCAACGGGCTGTTTTGCCCACCGAATGTGTGCCAACGCCAAAGGGCTATTTTCCTGCCAAAGGTGCCTAGCAATCATGCCAATGCATTGCTTTTCCCACCAAAGGTGTGCCAACGGGTTGTTTTTCCCACCGAAGGTGCCTAGCGACCTTGCCAACAACCTGTTTTGCCCAACAAAATGGTGTTTAGAGACCATGCCAACGGGCTAGTTTATCCACTAAAGGTGTACCAATAGGTTGTTTTTCATACTAATGGAAACTAGTGACCGTGCAAACGGGCTATTTTTCCCACTAAAGGTGCGGCAATGGGTTGTTTTACCTATTGAAGATCTGCCAAAAGGTTGTTTTCCCATTAAAAGTGCCCAACCAATTATTTTTCCTATCGAAGTTGCATACCTACCGAAGGTACATAGCAACCGTGCCAATGGGTTGTCTTGCCTAACCAAGGTGACTAGCGACCGTGCCAACATCTTGTTTAGCCCAGCAAAGGTGTGCCAACGGGCTGTGTTTCCCACCAAAGGTGCCCATCGGGCAGTTTCTCTTACCGAAGGTGCCTAGCGATCATGCCAACGGGTTCTTTTCCCCACCAAACGTGTGCCAAAGTGCTATTTTGCCCACTGAAGGTGTGCCAATAGGCTGGGTTTCCCACCAAAGGTGCCCACCAGGTTATTTTACCTCCCAAAGGTGTGCCAATGAGTTGTTTCGCCTCCTGAAGGTGTTCCAACGGGTTGTTTTACTCACAGAAGCTACCCAACAGGCCATTTCCCCCCCCAAAGGTGCCTAGAGACTGTGCCAACGGGCTATTTTACACATTAAAGGTGTGCCAACAGGACATGTTTCCCACCAAAGATGGCTAGTGAACATGCCAACAAAGGTGCCTTGCGACCGTGCCAACGTGCTATTTTGCCTACAAAAAATGTGCCAACGGGCTATGTTTCCCACCGAAGGTGACTAATAGGTTGTTTTCCAGCCGAAGGTGCCTAGTGATCATGCCAATAGGAAGTTTTACCCACCGAAGGTGTGCCAACGCAATATGTTTCCCACTGAAGGTGCATAGCGAGCGGGCCAAAAGTTGTTTTGCCTAATGAAGGTAAGTAGCAAATGTGCCAACGTACTGTTTTGCCCATAAAAGATGTGCCAACGAGCTGGGTTTCCCACCGAATGTGCACAAAAGGCTGATTTTTCCACCGAAGGTGCCTACCAACTATTCCAATGGGCTATTTTTCACACCCAAGGTGTGCTAAAGGGTTGTTTTGCCTACCAAAGGTGTGCCAACAGGCTATTTTTCCCACTGAAGGTGACTATTTTGCCCACCAAAAGTGCCTAGCGACCTTGCCAACATGCTGTGTTGCCCATAAAAGGTGTGGTAACGAAATGTTTTTCCCATCAAATGTGCCTAGTGACTATACCAACGTGTTGTGTTGCCCACCAAAGGTGTACCAGCGAGCTGTATTCCCATCGAAGGTACCAAACGGGTTGTCTTTCCCACCGAAGGTGCTTAGCGACCTGCGAACAGATTGTTTTGATCGAAGGTGTGCCAATGGGTTGTGTTTCCCATCGAAGGTGCCCACCAGGTTGTTTTTCCCACAAAAAGGTTTCTTGTAACTATACCAACGGACTATTTTACCTAACGAACGTTTGCCAATAGGCTGTTTTGCCTATCGAAGGTGTGCCAATAGAATATTTTTTGCACCAAAAGTACCCAACAGAGTGTCTTTCCCATCGAAAGTGCCTAACAATTGTGCCAACGGGCTGTTTTGCCCACTGAATGTGTGCCAATTAGTTGTTTTTCCCACAGAAATTGCCTAGTGACCACACCAAAGGGCTATTTTGCTGACCAAAGGTATGTAGCAATCATGTCAATGTGTTGTTTTTCCCGCCAAAGGTATGCCAATGGGTTTTTTCCCACTGAAGGTGCTTAGCGACCTTGCCAACAACCTATTTTGCCCAACGAAATGGTGCCTAGATACAGTGCCAACGGGCTGGTTTATCCACCGAAGGTGTACCAACGGGTTGTTTTTTGTACTAATGGCAACTATTGACCATGCAAAATGGCGATTTTACTCACCAAAGTGTGCCAACGGGCTGTTTTACCTTTTGCCCATGTAAGATGTGACAATAGGTTGTGTTACTCACCAAAGCTTCCCAACAGGCCATTGTTCCTACCAAAAGTGCCTAGTGACAGTGTTAATGGGCTGTTTTACCCATTAAAAGTGTGCCAACGGTATGTGTTTCCCACGAAAGGTGGCTAGCGAATGTGCCAATAGGATTTTTTACCCAACAAAGGTGCCTTGCAACCATGCCAATGTGCTATTTTGTCACAAAAAATGTGCCAACGGGCTATGTTTCCCACCGAAGGTGACTAATGGGTTGTTTTCCAACCGAAGGTGCCTAGCAATCATGCCAATAGGCAGTTTTGCCCACCAAAGGTGTGCCAATGAGATATGTTTCCCTCTGAAGGTGCATAGTGAGCGGGCTAAAAGTTGTTTTGCCCTACGAAGGTGCGTAGCGAATGTGCTAACGTATTGTTTTGCCCACAAAAGATGTACCAACAAGCTGGGTTTCGCACCAAATGTGCGCAAGGGGCTGAATTTTCCACCGAAGGTGCCTACCAACTGTTCCAATAGGCTATTTTTCACACCCAAGGTGTGCCAAAGGGTGTTTTGCCTACTGAAGGTGTGCCAACAAGCTAATTTTCCCACCGAAGGTGACTATTTTTCCCACCAAAGGCACCTAGCGACCTTGCCAACGTAGTGTGTTGCCAACCAAAGGTGTGGTAACAAACTGTTTTTCCCATCAAATGTGCCTAGCGACTGTGCCAATGAGTTGTGTCGCCCACCAACGGTGTGCCAAGGAGCTGTGTTCCCACCGAAGGTGCCGAATGGGCAGTCTTTCCCACCAAAGATGCTTAGTGACCTGCCAACAGGTTGCTTTGCCCATCGAAGGTGCACCAATGGGTTGTGTTTCCCATCGAAGGTGCCCACCAGGTTGTTTTTCCCACAAAAAGGAGCCTCACAACTAGGCCAAAGGACTATTTTACCCACCAAATGTTTGCAAACAGGCTGTTTTGCCTATCAAAGGTGTGCCAATAGGATATTTTCCCACCAAAAGTGCCTAACAGAGTGTCTTTCCTATTGAAAGTACCTAACGACTGTGCCAACGGGCTGTTTTGCCCACTGAACGTGTGCCAATTAGCTGTTTTTCCCACAGCAAATGCCTAGTGACCACACCAAAAGGCTATTTTCCTGACGAAAGGTGCGTAGCAATGATGTCAATGTTCTATTTTTCCCACCAAAGGTATGCCAATGGGTTTTTTTCCCATTGAAGGTGCTTAGCGAGTTTGCCAACAACCTGTTTTGCCTAACGAAATGGTGCCTAGATACCGTGCCAACGGGCTGGTTTATCCACCGAAGGTTTGCCAACAGGTTGTTTTTTATACTAATGGCAACTAGTGACCGAGCAAAACAGCAGCAAATGGGTTGTTTTGCTCACCAAAGGTGTGCCAACGGGCTGTTTTACCAATTGACGTTCGGCTAACAGGTTGTTTTTCCCACCAAAAGTGCCCAACCGACTATTTTTGCCACCGAAGGTGCATAGCAACTGTGCCAATGGGTTGTTTTTCCTAACCAAGGGGACTAGCAACTCTGCCAACGTGTTGTTTAGCCCACCAAAGGTGCACCAACGGGCTGTGTTTCCCACAGAAGGTGCCCATAGGGCAGTTTCTCCTACTGAAGGTGCCTAGCAATCCTGCCAACGAGTTCTTTTCCCCACTAAGGGTGTGCCAAAGTGTTATTTTGCCAACAGAAGGTGTGCCAACAGGCTGGGTTTCCCACCAGAGGTGCCCACCGGGCTGTTTTTCCTCCCAAATGGGTGCCAACAAGTAGTTTCCCCCCTGAAGGCGTTCCAACGGGTTGTTTTTCCCCCCGAACGTGTGCCAATGGGTTGTTTTTCCTACCGAAGGTGTGCCAATAGGATGTTTATCGAACCAAAGGTGCCTAACGGGTGATTTTACCTATCGAAGTTGCCTAGCAACCATGCCAACGTGTTGTTTTGCCCATCAAAGGTATGCCAATGGGCTGTATTTCCCACCAAAGGTGCCCAATGGGTTATTTTTCCTAATGAAGGTGCCTAGCAACCGTGCCAACGTGTTGTTTTACCGTCTAAAATTTGTGCCAACCTACTGTGTTTCCCACCAAAGGTGACCACCGGGCTGTTTTGCTCACTAAAGGTGTGGAAAGGGTGTTTAGTCTACCGAAGGTATGCAACTGTAATGTTTATCCCACCAAAGGTGCCTAATGGACTATTTTTCCCACCAAAGTGCCTAGCGACCATGCCAACCTGTTGTTTTGCCCACTAAAGGTGTGCTAATGGGCCGTGTTTCCTACCGAAGACGCCTAGGGAACATGCCAACGGGTTGTTTTGCCCAATGAAGGTGCCTAGCAACTATGCCAACGTGTTGTTTTGCCCACATAAGATGTGACAATAGGTTGTGTTACTCACCGAAGATGTCCAACAGGCCATTTTTCCCACCAAAAGTGCCTAGTGACCATGCCAATGGGTTGTTTTACCCATTAAAGGTGTGCCAACGGGACGTGTTTCCCACCAAAGGTGGCTAGCGAATGTGCCAAAAGGATTTTTTGCCCAACGAAGGTGCCTTGTGACAGTCCCAACGTACTATTTTGCCACAAAAAATGTGTCAACGGCCTATGTTTCCCACCGAAGGTGACTAATGGGTTGTTTTCCAACCGAAGGTGCCTAGCAATCATGCCAATGGGTAGTTTTGCCCACCGAAGGTGTGCCAACGAGATATGTTTCCTGCTGAAGGTGCATAGTGAGTGGGCCAAAAGTTGTTTTGCCCAACGAAGGTGCGTAGATAATGTGCCAACGTACTGTTTTGCCTACAAAAGATGTGCCAACGAGCTGGGTTTCCCACTGAATGTGCACAATGGGCTCATTTTTCCACCGAAGGTGCCTACCAACTAATCCAATGGGCTATTTTTCACACCCAAGGTGTGGTAAAGGGTTGTTTTGCCTACCAAAGGTGTACCAACAGGCTAATTTTCCCACCAAAGGTGACTATTTTGCCCACCAATGGCACCTAGCGACCTTGCCAACGTGTTGTGTTGCCCACCAAAGGTGTTTGCCCACTGAATGTGTGTTAATTAGCTATTTTTTCCCACTGAAAGTGCTTAGAGACCACAACAAAGGCTATTTTACCAGCCAAAGGTGCATAGCAATCATGTCAATGTGTTGTTTTTCCCACCAAAGGTATGCCAATACGATTTTCTCCCACTGTAGATGCTTAGCGACCTTGCCAACAACCTGTTTTGGCCAACGAAATGTTGCCTAGAGACCGTGCCAACAGGCTAGTTTATCCATCGAAGGTGTACCAATGGGTTGTTTTTCGTACCAATGGCAACTAACGACCTAGCAAACGGGCTATTTTGCTCACTAAAGGTGTGCCAACGGGCTATTTTGCCTATTGAAGATCTGCCAACAGGTTGTTTTTCCCACCAAAAGTGCCTAACTGACTTTTTTCCCACCGAAGGTCCATAGAAACCGTGCCAATGCTTTGTTTTACCTAACCAAGGTGACTAGCGACTGTGCCAACGTGTTGTTTAGCCCACCAAAGGTATGCCAATGGGCTGTGTTTCCCACGGAAGGTGCCCATCGGGCAGTTTCTCCTACCGAAGGTGCCTAACTATTGTGCCAACGGGTTCTTTTCCCCATCGAAGGTGTGCCAAAGTGTTATTTTGCCCACTGAAGGTGTGCCAACAGGCTGGGTTTCCCACTAGGGGTGCCCACAGGGCTGTTTTGCCCCCCAAAGTGGTGCCAACGAGTAGTTTAGCCTCCTGAAGGTGTTCAAACCGGTTGTTTTTTTCCACCAAACTTGTGCCAATGGGTTGTTTTTCCTACTGAAGGTGCGCTAATAGGATGTTTATCCCACCCAACGTGCCTAATAGATGATTTTACCTACCAAAGTTGCCTAGCTACCATGCCAACGTGTTTCCCACAGAAGGTGTGCCAATGGGTTGTGTTTCCCAGCAAAGGTGCCCAATGGGTTATTTTTCCTAATGAAGGTACCTAGCGACTGTGGCAATTGACCACCGGGTTGTTTTGCTCACTAAAGGTGTGGAAATGGTGTTTAGCTTATTAAAGGTGTGCAACTGCGATGTTTTTCCCACCAAAAGTGCCTAGCGACCATGCCAACGTGTTGTTTTGCCTACATAAGATGTGACAATAAGTTACGTTACTCATCGAAGCTGCCCAACAGGCCACTTTTCCCACCAAAGGTGCCTAGTGACTATGCCAATGGGCTGTTTTACCCATTAAAGGCGTGCCAACAGGATGTGTTTCCCACCAAAGCTGGCTAGCGACCATGCCAACGGGCTATTTTCCCCACCGAACGTTTGCCAACAGGTTGTTTTGCCTATCGAAGGTGTGCTAACAGGATATTTTTCCCACCAAAATTGCCCAACAGAGTGTCTTTCCCACCGAAGGTGCCTAACGACTGTGCCAACTGGTTGTTTTGCCCACTGAATGTGTGTTAATTAGCTATTTTTCCCACTGAAAGTGCCTAGTGACCATACCAAATGCTATTTTGCCAACCATGGTGCATAGCAATCACGTCAATGTGTTGTTTTTCCCACCAAAGGTATGCCAATAGGTTTTTTTCCCACTGAAGGTGCTTAGCGACCGTGCCAACAACCTGTTTTACCCAACGAAATGGTGCCTAGAGACCATGCCAACAGGTTAGTTTATCCATCGAAGGTGTACCAACGGGTTGTTTTTCGTACTAATGGCAACTAGTGACTGAGCAAACAGGCTGTTTTGCTCACTAAAGGTGTGTCAATGGGCTATTTTGCCTATTGAAGATCTGCCGACAGGTTGTTTTTCTGGCAAAAAGTGCCCAACCGACTCTTTTTCCCACCCAAGGTGCATAGCAACTGTGCCAATACTTTGTTTTGCCTAACTAAGGTGACTAGCAACCGTGCTAACGTGTTGTTTAGCCAACAAAAGGTGTGCCAACGGGCTGTGTTTCCCACAGAAGGTGCCCACAGGGCTGTTTTGCATCCCAAAGTGGTGCCAACGAGTAGTTTAGCCCCCTAAAGGTGTTCAAACAGGTTGTTTTCCCGCCGAACTTGTGCCAATGGGTTGTTTTTCCTACTGAAGGTACGCCAATAGGATGTTTATCCCACCAAAGGTGCCTAACAGATGATTTTACCTAGCAAAGTTGCCTAGCGACCATGCCAACGTGCTCTTTTTCCCATCAAAGGTGTGCCAATGGGCTGTGTTTCCCACCAATGGTGACCAATGGGTTATTTGTCCTAATGAGGGTACCTAGCGACTGTGAGAACGTGTTGTTTTGCCTTTTAAAAGGTGTGCCAACCTGCTGTGTTTCCCACCAAAGGTGGCCACCAGGTTGTTTTGCTCACTAAAGGTGTGGAAAAGGAGTTCAGCTTATTGAAGGTGTGCAACTGCGATTATTATCCCACCAAAGGTGCCCAATGGACTATTTTTCCCACCAAAAGTGCCTAACGACCTTGCCAACGTGTTGTTTTGCCCACTAAAGGTGTGCCAATGGGCTGTTTTTTCCTACTGAAGACGCCTAGCGAATGTGACAACGGGTTGTTTTGCCCAACGAAGGTGCCTAGCAACTATGCCAACGTGTTGTTTTGCCCACATAAGATGTGACAATAGGTTATGTTACTCACCGAAGCTGCCGAACAAGCCATTTTTCCCACCAAAGGTGCCTAGTGACCGTGCCAATGGGCTGTTTTACCCATTAATGGTGTGCCAATGGGATGTGTTTCCCACCAAATCTGGCTAGCGAACATTCCAACAGGATTTTTTGCCCAACGAAGGTGCCTTGCGACCGTGCCAACTTACTATTTTGCCACAAAAAATATGCCAACAGGCTATGATTCCCACCGAAGGAGACTAATGGGTTATTTTCCAACCGAAGGTGCCTAGCGATCATGCTACTAGGCAGTTTTTCCCGCCGAAGGTGTGCCAACGAGATATGTTTCCCGCTGAAGGTGCATAGCTAGCGGGCCAAAATTTGTTTTGCCTAATGAAGGTGCATAGCGAATGTGCCAACGTACTGTTTTGCCCAAAACAAATGTGCCAACGAGCTGGGTTTCGCACCGAATGTGCACAATGGGCTAATTTTTCCATCGAAGGTGCCTACCAACTGTTCCAATGGGCTATTTTTCACACCTAAGGTGTACCTACTGAAGGTGTGCCAAGAAGCTAATTTTCCCACCGAAGGTGACTGTTTTGCCCACCAAAGGCACCTAGCAACCTTGGCAACGTGCTATGTTGCCCACCAAAGGTGTGGTAACGGACTGTTTTTCCCATCAAATGTGCCTAGCAACTGTGCCAACGTGTTGTGTCGCCCACCAAAGTTGTGCCAACGAGTTGTGTTCCCAACGAAGGTGCCGAACGAGCTGTCTTTCCCACTGAAGGTGCTTAGCGACCTACCAACAGGTTGTGTTGCCCATCGAAGGTGTGCCAATGGGTTGTGTTTCCCATTGAAGGTGCCCACTAGATTGTTTTTCCCACAAAAAGTTACCTCGCGACCATGCCAACGGGTTATTTTCCCCACCGAATGTTTGCCAACAGGTTGTTTTGCCTATCGAAGGTGTGCTCACAGGATATTTTTCCCACCAAAAGTGCCCAACAGAGTGTCTTTCCCACCGAAGGTGCCTAACGACTGTGCCAAGTGGTTGTTTTGCCCACTAAATGTGTGTTAATTAGCTGTTTTTTCCCACTGAAAGTGCCTAGTGACCATACCAAAGGCTATTTTGCCAACCAAGGTGCATAGCAATCATGTCAATGTGCTGTTTTTCCCACAAAGGGTATGCTAATAGGTTTTTTCCCACTGAAGGTGCTTAGCGACCTTGCCAACAACCTGTTTTGCCCAACGAAATGGTGCCGAGAGACCGTTCCAACAGGTTAGTTTATCCGCCGAAGGTGTACCAACGGGTTGTTTTTCGTACTAATGGCAACTAGTGACTGAGCAAACAGGCTGTTTTGCTCACTAAAGGTGTGCCAATGGGCTATTTTGCCTATTGAAGATCTGCCAATAGGTTGTTTATTCGGCCAAAAGTGCCTAACCGACTCTTTTTCCCACTGAAGGTGCATAGCAACCGTGCCAATGCTTTCTTTTGCCTAACCAAGGTGACTAGCGACCATGCCAATGTGTTGTTTAGCCCACCAAAGGTGTGCCAACGGGCTGTGTTTCCTACAGAAGGTGCCCATCGGGCAATTTCTCCTACCGAAGGTGCCTAGTGATCGTGCCAACGGGTTCTTTTCCCTACCGAAGGTGTGCCAAAGTGTTATTTTGACCACTGAAGGTGTGCCAACAGGCTAGGTTTCCCACTAGGGGTGCCCACAGGGCTGTTTTGCCTCCCAAAGTGGTGCCAACGAGTAGTTTAGCCCCCTGAAGGTGTTCAAACAGGTTGTTTTTCCCACCAAACTTGTGCCAATGGGTTGTTTTTACTACTGAAGGTGTGCCAATAGGATTTTTATCCCACCAAAGGTGCCTAACAGATGATTTTACCTAGAAAAGTTGCCTAGCGACCATGCCAACGTGCTCTTTTTCCCATCAAAGGTGTGCCAATGGGCTGTGTTTCCCACCAAAGGTGCCCAATGGGCTATTTTTCCTAATGAGGGTACCTAGCGACTGTGCCAACGTGTTATTTTGCCTTTTAAAAGGTGTGCCAACCTGCTGTGTTTCCCACCAAAGGTGACCACCAGGTTGTTTTTCTCACTAAAGGTGTGGAAAAGGTGTTCAGCTTATTGAAGGTGTGCAACTGCGATTATTATCCCTCCAAAGGTACCCAATGGACTATTTTTCCCACCAAAAGTGCCTAGCGACCGTGCCAACGTGTTGTTTTGCCCACTAAAGGTGTGCCAATGGGCCGTTTTTTCCTACGGAAGACGCCTAGCGAATGTGACAACGGGTTGTTTTGCCCAAAGAAGGTGCCTAGCAACTATGCCTAGGTGTTGTTTTGCCCACATAAGATGTGACAATAGGTTATGTTACTCACCGAAGCTGCCCAACAGGCCATTTTTCCCACCAAAGGTGCCTAGTGACCGTGCCAATGGGCTGTTTTACCCATTAAAGGTGTGACAACGGGATGTGTTTCCCACCAAAGTTGGCTAGCGAACATTCCAACACGATTTTTTGCCCAACGAAGGTGCCTTGCGACCGTGCCAACGTACTATTTTGCCACAAAAAATGTGCCAACAGGCTATGTTTCCCACGGAAGGTGACTAATGGGTTATTTTCCGACCGAAGGTGCCTAGCGATCGTGCTACTAGGCAGTTTTTCCCGCCGAAGGTGTGCCAATGTACTGTTTTGCCCACAAAAAATGTGCCAACGAGCTGGGTTTGGCACCGAATGTGCACAATGGGGTAATTTTTCCACCGAAGGTGCCTACCAACTGCTCCAATGGGCTATTTTTCACACCTAAGGTGTGCCAAAGGGTTGTTTTGCCTACTGAAGGTGTGCCAACAAGCTAATTTTCCCACCGAAGGTGACTGTTTTGCCCACCAAAGGCACCTAGCAACCTTGGCAACGTGCTATGTTGCCCACCAAAGGTGTGGTAACGGACTGTTTTTCCCATCAAATGTGCCTAGCGACTATGCCAACGTGTTGTCTCACCAAAGTTGTGCCAACGAGCTGTGTTCCCAATGAAGGTGCCGAACGAGTTGTCTTTCCCACTGAAGGTGCTTAGTGACTTACCAACAGGTTGTGTTGCCCATCGAAGGTGTGCCAATGGATTGTGTTTCCCATTGAAGGTGCCCACCAGATTGTTTTCCCCACAAAAATTTACCTCGCGACCATGCCAACGGGCTATTTTCCCCACTGAATGTTTGCCAATAGGTTGTTTTGCCTATTGAAGGTGTGCTAACAGGATATTTTTCCCACCAAAAGTGCCCAACAGAGTGTCTTTCCTACCGAAGGTGCCTAACAACTATGCCAAGTGGTTGTTTTGCCCACTAAATGTGTGTTAATTACCTATTTTTTCCCACTGAAAGTGGCTAGTGACCATACCAAAGGCTATTTTGCCAACCAAGGTGCATAGCAATCATGTCAATGTGCTGTTTTTCCCACCAAAGGTATGCCAATAGGTTTTTTTCCCACTGAAGGTGCTTAGCGACCTTGCCAACAACCTATTTCGCCTAACGAAATGGTGCCTAGAGACCGTGCCAACAGGCTAGTTTATCCGCCGAAGGTGTACCAACGGGTTGTTTTTCGTACTAATGGCAACTAGTGACTGAGCAAACAGGTTGTTTTGCTCACTAAAGGTGTGCCAATGGGCTATTTTGCCTATTGAAGATCTGCCAACAGGTTGTTTTTCCGCCCAAAAGTGCCCAACCGACTCTTTTTCCACTAAAGGTGCATAGCAACCGTGCCAATGCTTTGTTTTGCCTAACCAAGGTGACTAACGACCGTGCCAACGTGTTGTTTAGCCCACCAAAGGTGTGCCAACAGGCTGTGTTTCCCACAGAAGGTGCCCATCGGGCAGTTTCTCCTACCGAAGGTGCCTAGCGATCGTGCCAACGGGTTCTTTTCCCTACCGAAGGTGTGCCAAAATGTTATTTTGACCACTGAAGGTGTGCCAACAGGTTGGGTTTCCCACTATGGGTGCCCACAAGGTTGTTTTGCCTCCCAAAGTGGTGCCAACGAGTAGTTTAGCCCCCTGAAGGTGTTCAAACGGGTTGTTTTTCCCACCGAACTTGTGCCAATAGGTTGTTTTTCCTACTGAAGGTGTGCCAATAGGATGTTTATCCCACCAAAGGTGCCTAACAGATGATTTTACCTACGAAAGTTTCCTAGCGACCATGCCAACGTGCTCTTTTTCCCATCAAAGGTGTGCCAATGGGTTGTGTTTCCCACCAAAGGTGCCCAATGGGTTATTTTGCCTAATGAGATTACCTAGCGACTATGCCAACGTGTTATTTTGCCTTTTAAATGGTGTGCCAACCTACTGTGTTTCCCACCAAAGGTGACCACCGGGTTGTTTTGCTCACTAAAGGTGTGGAAAGGGTGTTCAGCCTATTGAAGGTGTGCAACTGCGATGTTTATCCCACCAAAGGTGCCCAATGGACTATTTTTCCCACCAAAAGTGCCTAGCGACCGTGCCAACGTGTTGTTTTGCCCAGTAAAGGTTTGCCAATGAGCCATGTTTCCTACCGAAGACGCCTAGCGAATGTTACAATGAGTTGTTTTGTCCAACGAAGGTACCTAGCAACTATGCCAACGTGTTGTTTTGCCCACGTAAGATGCGACAGTAGGTTATGTTACTCACCAAAGCTGCCCAACAGGCCATTTTTCCCACCAAAGATGCCTAGTGACTATGCCAATGAGCTGTTTTACCCATTAGAAGTATGCCAATGGGATGTGCTTCCTACCAAAGGTGGCTAGCGAACAAGCCAACAGGATTTTTTGCCTAACGAAGGTGCCTTGCAACCGTGCCAACGTACTATTTTGCCACAAAAAATGTGCCAATAGGCTATGTTTCCCACCGAAGGTGACTAGTGGGTTATTTTCCGACCGAAGGTGCCTAGCGATCAAGCTAATAGGCAGTTTTGCCCACCGAAGGTGTGCCAACGAGATATGTTTCCCGCTGAAGGAGCATAGTAAGTGGGCCAAAAGTTATTTTTCCCAACAAAGGTGCGTAGCAAATGTGCCAACGTACTGTTTTGCCCACAAAAGATGTGCCAACGAGCTGGGTTTCCCACCGAATGTGCACAATGGGCTAATTTTTCCACTGAAGGTGCCTACCAACTGTTCTAATGGGCTATTTTTCACACCCAAGGTGTGCCAAAGGATTGTTCTCCTACTGAAAGTGTGCCAACAGGCTAATTTTCCAACCGAAGGTGACTATTTTGCCTACCAAAGGCGCCTGGGGACCTTGCCAACGTGCTGTGTTGCCCACCAAAGGTGTGGTAACGGACTGTTTTCCCATCAAATATGCCTAGCGACTGTGCCAACATGTTGTGTCGCCCACCAAAGGTCTGCCAACGAGCTGTGTTCCCACTGAAGGTGCCGAACCACTGTCTTTCCCACCGAAGGTGCTTAGCGACCTGCCAACAGGTTGTTTTACCCATGGAAGGTGTGTGAATGGGTTATGTTTTCCATCGAAGGTGCCCAGCAGGTTGTTTTTCCCACAAAAAGTTCCCTCGCATCTATGCCAACGGCCTATTTTGCCTACCGAACGTTTGCGAACAGGCTGTTTTGCCTATCGAAGGTTTGCCAACAGGATATTTTTCTGACCAAAAGTTCCCAACAAAGTGTCTTTCCCACTAAAGGTGCCTAACGATTATGCCAACGCGCTCCCACTGAATGTGTGCCAATTAGTTGTTTTTCCCACTAAAAGTGCCTAGTGACAACACTAAAGGCTATTTTGCCAACCAAAGGTGCGTAGCAATCATGTCAATGTGCTATTTTTCCCATCAAAGGTATGCCAATGGGTTTTTTTCCCACTGAAGGTGCTTAGCGACCTTGCCAACAACCTATTTTGCCCAACAAAATGGTGCCTAAAGACCGTGCCAACGAGCTGGTTTATCCACCGAAGGTGTACCAACGGGTTGTTTTTCGTACTAATGGCAAATAGTGACCGTGCGAACGGGTTGTTTTGCTCACTAAAGTTGTGCCAACGGGCTATTTTTCCTATTTAAGATTTGTCAACAGGTTGTTTTTCCCACAAAAAGTGCCCAACTGACTATTTTTCCCACCGAAGGTGCATAGCAACCATGCCAATGCTTTGTTTTGCCTAACCAAGGTGACTAGCGACCGTGCCAACGTGTTGTTTATCCCACGAAAGGTGGGCCAACAGGCTGTGTTTCCTATGGAAGCCGCCCATCGAGCAGTTTCTCCTACCGAAGGTGCCTCGCGATAATGCCAACGGGTTCTTTTCCCTACCGAAGGTGTGCCAAAGTGTTATTTTGCCCACTGAAGGTGTACCAACAGGCTGGGTTTCCCACCAGAGGTGCCCATCGAGCTGTTTTGCAACGAGTAGTTTTGCCTCCTGAAGGTCTTCCAACGAGTTGTTTTTCCCACCGAACGTGTGCCAATGGGTTGTTTTGCCTACCAAAGATGCACCAATAGGATGTTTATCCCACCAAAGGTGCCTAATGGATGATTTTACCTACCGAAGTTGCCTAGTGACCATGCCAACTTACTGTTTTGCCCATCGAGGGTGTGCCAGTAGGCTGTGTTTCCCACCAAAGGTGCCCAATGGGTTATTTTTCCTAATGAAAGTGCCTAGGGACTGTGCCAACGTGTTGTTTTGCCTTCTAAAAGGTGTGCCAACCTGCTGTGTTTCCCACCAAAGGTGACCACCGGGCTGTTTTGCTCACTAAAGGTGTGGAAAGGGTGTTTAGCCTACCGAGGGTGTGCAACTGTGATGTTTATCCCACCAAAGGTGCCCAATGGACTATTTTTCCCACCAAAAGTGCCTAGCGACCATGGCAATGTGTTGTTTTGCCACTGAAGGTATGCCAATGGGCCGTGTTTCTTACCGAAGACACCTGGTGAACGTGCTAACGGGTTGTTTTGCCTAACAAAGCTGCCTAGCAACTGTGCCAACATGTTGTTTTACCCACATAAGATGTGACAATAGGTTGTGTTACTCACCGAAGCTACCCAACAGGCCATTTTTCCCACCAAAGGTGCCTAATGACCGTGCCAATGGGTTGTTTTACCCATTAAAGGTGTGCCAACGGGATGTGTTTCCTACCAACGGTGGCTAGAGAACGTGCCAACAGGACTTTTTGCCCAACGAAGGTGCCTTACGATCATGCCAACGTGCTATTTTGCCACAAAAAATGTGCCAACGGGCTATGTTTCCCACCGAAGGTGACTAATGGGTTGTTTTCCAACCTAAGGTGCCTAGCGATTAAGCCAAAGGGTAGTTTTGCCCATCGAAGGTGTGCCAACGAGATATGTTTCCCGCTGAAGGTGCATAGTGAGCGGGCCAAAAGTTGTTTTGCCCAACGAAGGTGCGTAGCGAATGTGCCAACGTACTATTTTTCCCACAAAATATGTGCCAATGAGCTGGGTTTCCCACCGAATGTGCACAATGGGCTGATTTTTCCACCGAAGGTGCCTACCAATTGCTCCAATTGGCTATTTTTCACACCCAAGGTGTGCCAAAGGGTTGTTTTGCCTACTAAAGGTGTGCCAACAGGCTAATTTTCCCACCGAAGGTGACTATTTTGCCCACCAAAGAAGCCTAGCGACTTTGCCGACCTGCTGTGTTGCCCACCAAAGGTTTGGTAACAGACTGTTTTTCCCATCAAATGTGCCTAGCGACTGTGCCAACATCTCGTGTCACCCACCAAAGGTGTGCCAACGAGCTGTGTTCCCACCAAAGGTGCCGAACGGGTTGTCTTTCCCACCAAAGGTGCTTAGCGACCTGCTAATAGGTTGTTTTTCCCATCGAAGGTGTGCTAATAGGTTGTGTTTCCCATCGAAGGTGCCCACCAGGTTGTTTTTCACACAAAAAGGTGCTGCGCAACTATGCCAACGGGCTATTTTTTCCACCGAACGTTTGCCAACAGGCTGCTTTGCCTATCGAAGGTGTGCCAACAGGATATTTTTCCCACCAAAAGTGCCCAACAGAGTGTCTGCCCACCAAAGGTGCCTAAAGACTGTGCCTACGGGCTGTTTTGCCCATTGAATGTGTGCCAATTAGCTGTTTTTCCCATTGAAAGTGCCTAGTGACCACAACAAAGGCTATTTTGCCAACCAAAAGTGTGTAACAATCTTGTCAATGTACTATTTTTCCCACCAAAGGTGTGCCAATAGGTTTTTTCCCACCGAAGGTGCCTAGCAACCTTGCCAACAACCTGTTTTGCCCAACGAAATGGCGCCTAGAGACCGTGCCAACTAGCTGGTTTGTCCACCAAAGGTGTACCAACTGGTTGTTTTTTGTACTAATGGCAACTAGTAACCATGCAAATAGGCTATTTTACTCACCGAAGGTGTGCCAACGGGCTCTTTTGCCTATTGAAGATGTGCCAACAGGTTATTTTTCCCACCAAAGGTGCCCAACTGACTATTTTTCCCACCGAAGGTGCATAGCAACTGTTCCAATCGGCTATTTTTCCCAACCAAGGTGACTAGCGACTGTGCCAATGGGCTGTTTAGCCCACCAAAGGTGTGCCAACGGGTGCCCATTGGGTAGTTTTTCCTACCGAAGGTGCCTAACGACCTTGCCAATGGGTTCCCCACTGAAGTTGCCTAGCAACTATGCCAACGTGCTATTTTACCCACTGAAGGTGTGCTAACAGGCTGAGTTTCCCACCAAAGTTGCCCACCGGGCTGTTTTTCCCCCAAAGGTGTGTCAATGAGTTGTTTTGCCACCTGAAGGTGTTCTAATGGGCTGTTTTGCCCACCTAAGGTGTGTTAATGGGTTGTTTTGCCTACCAAAGGTGCGCCAACAGGATGTTTATCCCGCCGAAGGCGTCCAACAGACTATTTTTCCCACTGAAGTTGCCTAGTGACTGTTCCAACGTGTTGTTTTACCCATTGAAGGTGTGCCAACGGGCTGTGTTTTCCACCAATGGTGCTTAATGGGCTATTTTTCCTAATGGAGGTGCCTAACGACCGTGTCAGCGTGATGTTTTATCTACTGAAAGGTGTTCCAACGAGTTGTGTTTACCACCAAAGGTCACCAGCGGGCTGTTTTGCCCATTGAAGGTGTGGAAAAGGTTGTGTAACCTACCGAAGGTCTACAACTGTGATGTTTATCCCACTAAAGGTGCCTAACAGACCGTTTTTCCCACCAAAGGTGCCTAGTGATGGTGCTAACGTGCTGTTTTGCCTACTAAAGGTGTGCCAACGAGCTGTGTTTCCCACCAAAAATGCCTAGCAAACATGCCAACGGGCTATTTTGCTCAACGAAGGTGCCTGGTGACTGTGCCAACGTGTTGTTTTGCCCACCAAAGATGTGGCAACAGGCTGTGTTACTCACAAAAGCTGCCCAACAGGCCATTTTTCTCACCGAAGGTGCTTAGTGACCATGATAATGGGTTGTTTTACACATTAAAGGTGCGCCAACGAGATATGTTTCCCAACAAAGGTGACCAACGAGTTTTTTTTCCACTGAAGGTGCCTAGTGATCATGCCAATGGGTAGTTTTGTGCCAACAATATATGTTTTCCACTTAAGTTGCCTAGCAAATGGGCCAAAGGGTTGTTTTGCCTAAAGAAGGTTCGTAGCAAATGTGCCAACGTACTGTTTTGCCTACTAAGATGTGCCAATGAGTTGGGTTTCCTATCGAATGTGCACAATGGGCTTCCACCGAAGGTACCTAGAGACCGTTCCAATGGGCTATTTTCCCACCGAAGGTGTGCCAAAAGGCTGTTTTAGCCACTGAAGGTGCCCAACTGGCTTTTTTCCCCACAAAATGTGCCTTGCAACTATGCCAATGGATTGTTTTGGCTAACAAAGGCGCACCAATGGGCCGTTTTACCCAACAAAGGTGCCTAGTGACCATGCCAACGTATTGCTTTGCCCACCAAAGATGTGCCAATGGGTTGTGTTAACTATAGAAGCTGCCTAACGAGCCATTTTTCTTACCAAAGGTGCCTAGTGACCGTGCCAACAGGCTATTTTGCCCATCAAAAGTGTGCCAACGAGATGTGTTTCCCACCGAAGGTGCCTAGCGTACATGTCAACGGGATGTTTTGCCTAAAAAAGGTGCCTTGTGACTGTGTCAATGTATTGTTTTGCCCACCGAAGATGTGCCAACAGGTTGTGTATCCCACTGAAGGTTCCCAACATGTTGTTTTTCCCACCGAAGGTGCCTAGTGATTATGCAAACGGGCTATTTTGCCCACTAAAGGTGTGCCAATAGGATTACGTTTCCCACCGAAGGTGCCTAGAGAATGTGCCAATGTGTTGTTTTACGCAACGAAGGTGCATAGCGACTGTACCAACATACTGTTTTTCCCATTAAAGACGTGCCAGCAAATTAGGTTTCCAACAAAAGGTGCCCAATGGGCTACTTTTTTCCACCAAAGGTGTTTAGTGATCATGCCAACGGGCTATTTTTCCCACCAAAGGTGTGCCAAAGAGCTATTTTGCCTACCACAGGTGACCAATGGACTGTTTTACCCACCAAAGGTGCCTAGCGACCTTGCCAACGAGTTGTGTTGCCCACCAAAGGTGTGGCAACGTGCTATTTTTCCCACCTAAGGTGCCTAGCGACCGTGCCAACGAGCTATTTTACCCACAAAAGGTGTGCCAATGAGCCGCGTTCCACATCGAAGGTTCCCAATGGGTTGTTTTTTCTACCAAAGGTGCTTAGTGACCGTGTCAACAGGCTATTTTACCTACCAAAACTGTGCCAATAGGCTGTGTTTCCCACCGAAAGTGCCCAGCAGGTTATTTTTCCTATAGAAGGTGGCTCGCGGCTGTACCAACAAGATATTTTGCCCACCGAAGGTGTGTTAAAGGGTTGTTTTGCCTACCGAAGGTGTGCCAACGAATGTGCCAACATGTTGTTTTACCTACCGAAGGTGTACCCAGCGAATGTGCCAAAATGCTATTTTTCACACCCAAGGTGTGCCAATAAGCTGTGTTTCCCACCGAAGGTGCTGATTGAGCTATTTTTCCCACCCAAGGTGCTTAGTGAATGTGCCAACGAGTTATTTTGCCCATTGAAGGTGTGCGAACAGGTTGTGTTTCCTACCAAAGCTGCCCAACATGTTGTTTTTCCCATAGAAGGTAGCTCGCGATTGTGTCAACTAGCTATTTTGCCCACTGAAGGTGCCCAACGGGCTGTTTTGCCTATCGAAGGTGTGCCAACGGACTGTTTTTCCAACCAAAGGTGCCCAAGAGACCATTTTGCCCACTGAAGGTACTTAGCGACTATGCCAACCGGCTGTGTGACTCATTGAAGGTTTGCCAAAGGGTTATTTTTCCCACCAATGGTGCCTAGTGAACGTGATAACGTGCTATTTTGCCTATTGAAGGTGCTTAGCGATTGTGCCAACGTATTGTTTTGCCCACCAAAGGTGTGCCAATGAGCTGTGTTTCCCGCTGAAGGAGCCCAACGGATTATTTTCTCCACCGAAGGAGCCTAGCGACCATGCCAACAGGCTATTTTGCCCTCCAGATGTGTGCCAACTAGCTGTTTTCCCACTGACGGTGCTTAGCAACTGCTCCAATGGGCTATTTTGCCCATCGAAGGTGCCTAGCAGCCACGCCAACATGTTGTTTTACCCACAGAAGGTGCCTAGTGACTGTGTCAATGGGCTGTTTTGCCCACCAAAGGTGGGCTAACAGGATGTGTTTCCCATGAAAGGTGCCCAACAGGTTGTTTTTCCCATAGAAGGTGGCCCCCGACTATGCCAACAGGCTGTTTTGCTCGACGAAGGTGCACCGACGGGCTGTTTTGCCTACCAAAGCTGTGCCAACGAGCTACTTTTCCCACCTAAGGTGCCCAACGGACCATTTTACCCATTTAAGATACCTAATGAAAGAGCCAACAGGCTGTGTGACCAACCAAAGTTATACCAAAGGGCTGTTTTTGCCACCGAAGGTGCCCAACGAATGTGCCAACATGTTGTTTTTCCCACCAAAGGTGTGTCAAGGAGTTGTGTTTCCCACCGAAGGTGCCGAATGGGTTGTTTTTCCCACCAAAGGTGCCTAGCGATCCCACCAATGAGTTGTTTTTCCCATCAAAGATGTGCCTACGGGTTGTGTTTCCGACCGAAGGTGCCCAAAAGGTTGTTTTTCCCAAAAAAGGTGCCTCGTGACTATGCCAATGGATTGTTTTGCCCACCGAAGGTGCACCAACGGGCTATTTTGCCTTACAAAGGTGCCTAGCGACCTTGCCATCGTGTTGTTTTGCCCACCGAAGATGTGCCAATGGGCTGTGTACCTATCGAAGCTACCCAACAAGCCATTTTTCTCACCAAAGGTGCCTAGTGACTGTGCCAACAGGCTATTTTGCCCTTCAAAGGTGTGTCAATAGGATGTGTTTCCCACAGAAGTTGCCTAGTGAACATGCCAACGGGATGATTTGCTAATGAAGGTGCCTTGTGATCGTGCCAATGTACTGTTTTGACCACCGAAGATGTGCCAATGGCTGTGTATCCCATTGAATGTTTCGGACGGGTTCTTTTTCCCATCGAAGGTGCCTAACGACTGTGCCAATGGGCTGTTTTTCCTACCGAAGGTTTGCCAACAGGATATGCTTCCCACCGAATGTGCCCAATGGGCTTTTTTCCCCACCAAAGGTGCTTAGTGACCGTGTTAACTGGATGTTTTGCCCACCGAAGGTGTGCCAACATGCTGTGTTCCCCACCGAAGGTGACCAACAGGTTGTTTTTCCTATAGAAGGTGGCTCGCGACTGTGCTAACAGGCTGTTTTACCCACCAAAGGTTCGCCAATGGGCTATTTTGCCTAACGAAGGTGTGGCAATGGGCTGTTTTTTCCGCGAAAGGTGCCCAATGGACTATTTTTCTTACTGAAGGTACCTAGTGACAGTGTCAACGGGCTGTGTGACCTGCTGAAGGTGTGCCATAGGGTAGTTTTTGCCACCAAAGGTGCCCAGCGAAAGTGTCAACGAGCTGTTTTGCCCATCGAAGATGCCTAGCAACCGTCCCATTGGGTTGTGTATCCCATCGAAGATTCCTAATGGGTTCTTTTTCCTAACAAAGGTGCCTAGTGACTGTGCTAACGGGCTGTTTTGCCCACTGAAGGTGTGCCAATGAGATATGTTCCCCACCGAAGGTTCCTAGAGAACGTGGAAAAGTGTTGTTTTTCCTAACGAAAGCACCTAGCGACCATGCCAACATGCTATTTCGCCCATTAAAGATGAGCCAATAAGTTGGGTTTCTCACTGAAGGTGCCCAACGAGCTGCTTTTTTCATTGAAGGTGTCTTGCGACCGTGCCAATGGGGTGTTTTCCCGCCAAAGGTATGCCAAAGAGTTGTTTTACCTACCGAAGGTGTGCCAACAGACTAATTTTCCTTCCGAAGGTGACCAACAGACTATTTTGCCCACCAAAGGTGCCTAGCGACCTTTCCTAATATCTCATAAGGTGTCTTTTCTACAGCCTTTGAAGGAATGCGGTTCAGTATGAATGCTGCGGTTTCTAAAGCATAT
>JAOQMS010000004.1:11250489-11263547 GCA_027563885.1 Erythroxylum longipes | reverse complement strand
TATTTATTTATTATTAGTTCATTATATAATAATAGACATTAGTGTATTTTTTATTTCAATAAAATATTTTATTTTTATTTATTATTATAAGTTTTACTTCTTATTTATTATATATTAATTTTATAACAATTCATTACTAGTTAAATTTCTAAACTTTAAACTTTTTTTTTCCCATTGAATGTTTAGTTTAATTTTTAAAACATTATATAGTACCTAAAAAAAAAAAGAAAAATCAGGTAAGAAAGCGATATAAAAAAATCTGGAAGCAAAGGTGAAGAAATTTTGGGGTGAAAATTAGCGGAAAAAATTTAAAGAACATAAAAAACATCCCACGGACATGCAACTGCCACCACATGGTTGTTAACCGTCACTCTCTCGTTCTTAGTCGGACAGTCGCTTCCACCAAAAAGCACCAAACGCTCGGCCTTCGATATCACCCACTATCGACAGCACCCGCGCTCTCCCTCTACATTTTGTGTCTGTTAAATGCTTCCCTTCTAATCACGGCGCGGGCAACCGTTTCCTATGCCCTCCGCCACCGCCTCATGCCACCGGAAGTACTCAACAATGTTCACTCATAAGACCTCTCCCTTTCTCTACAAACTCCACAGCCACCGCCACCGCCATCCCTTTCATCGTTATAAAATTCGCTGCGTTTTGGACAATGTTGCCGTCTCCTCCTCCCTCTCCTCTGTCTTAACCTCCGCCAACGTCATCGCCGCTGCCGCCTCCTCCGGTTCCTCTTCTGTCCATAGCGCCGTTTCCTCCACTATTACACAAGTTGCTGTCACGGCCTTCGCTATTGCCTCCGGTGCTTGCCTTTCCACCAAGGTCGATTTTTTGTGGCCTAAAGTGGAAGAGCAACCTGGTATTATTAATTTTATTTTCCTTTTATAAAATAAAACATCCATTAAATCAGAAGTTTTTTTTTTTTGGTTGAGTTTATTAGTAGTCTATATTTGTTTTTCTTTCTGGAGAATAATTGTCAAAGTGTAAACGAGGCTAAAGCATCTGTAAAGAAATCAGCTAAGAGCATAAGGTAACATACACTATATATGATCCATTTCACTTGAACCATTAAAAAACACATTTGTCTCGTTGTTGCAAATATAAAGCGGTCTTGTAGAATTAGTTATTGTGATTTAAACTAGGTTGATTATTGTAATTTCATATTCTTGTTATCGTGGATGCAAATGATAGATATTATGTCACCCTTTTGAAGTATATATATAGTGACAACTGCAGCTCATATTATCGGTAAAACTGGTTTTGATTGGAATGATGCTAACTTAGCAATTCTAGCCTTTGTCTTTGTCCATCAAATTGTTGGTTTAATCACTGTAAATATTATCAACTTGGTTTTCAACCAAGGAACGTGTACCCTACTCCTTTATTCTTTGTTTTCCATATTTTATCAATGCCTTGCTATTTCTATATGTTCCATCAAATTGTCACCTTTTGTCAACAGGAAAAAGACTACTCCTCTCTTTACCTTTAAGCTGTAGAATGATTCAACTACTTATACCCATATACTCCCTAAATGATTAGTTGTCTAATAATTGAAAATTGTGTAATTTGTTACGAAAGAATATTCATGCCCTAAATGGTTAGTTGTCTAATAATTGAAAATTGTGTAATTTGTTATGAAGGAATATTCCTTTCATTATATGAGGATGTAGACACTCCCTTCTACTCACACCATATTGCAATCAAAATGTTGCACAGGCTTCTTTATACTGGATGGAGTTGATGTGACTGGGTACCCTATTTTCAATGAGGCTAAGGTTTATTGTCTCAATTGGCATCCATATACATGAATCATTTTTTGTCACTAAAATGCAATAATCTGTTAAGACAGGTGCAGAAGGCTATTGCATTTGCCAAGAGAGCTCATCATGGACAGTTTCGGAAGACAGGTGATCCATATTTAACACATTGCATTCACACAGGAAGAATATTAGCAACACTTGTACCTTCAAATGGAAAACGAGTATGTTGTTTCTTAGAGTTTGCTTTTGTATTATTTTGTGTGCGTTCTTAATTATGTTGTCTTTTTCAAGTTTAAGTTTGTGATACATTGTGTCTCATTTAGCTCTGTTTGCATAATTTCTTTAACTTGTTTCCTAGGAAGAGTAAGAGGCCTTTTGTTTAGTGTAACTATTGTTAGCTTAAAAATTTTCAAATGCCATTCAATTGATTCTGTAAGGATAAGAGAAACAAAAACTTCCACGTATCCTTTCTCTTTTGCAACATGAACTTGGATCATAATAAATCATTCTTATGATGACATAGACTAACGATTTATATGGAAAATTATGAATTTTTACTCATTTCATTTGGATGGTTCCAATCAAATGAGTGTCATTCTACATTTCCTTTATATACTTTCATCTCCAATTATTTGGGATTTCACTGTGCTTGTAATTGCATGCAATTATTTTTGAAGCATTTATATCTTCTTTTCCTATTTCATTAAGATTTTTAACAGCCACAGTATTTTACAATTATTCATGTGTCACTTTCAAGGTGACTTTCTTTGTGCACTGTTCCATGTTGGAGGATGAACCTATAATTCTTGGCCGGGATATGCATAAGCATGTGTACTTATTTCCTAGTTCATGAAACCAATACTTAATATTTTAGATTATCATTCACCAAAAAAGAAGAGTTGTAATGATTTTGTTGCACCATTGTGTTATCTATGTCAAATTGCTTTTATTTCCACATTGTAGATGCTACAATGTGGAAAAATCATGTATATTGATTGATTTTTGATTGTGTTTCTTATGATGTTAGAATATCCATAAATTGTGGGATTAGAGAGTATCTCATAAGTTATGGCATCAAATATGCAATATTAGAATATCCCCTAAATTATGAGATTATAATCATTAGTTTCCAGTAATAGGTACTATAACTTTTTTTTCAAAAAGTAAAGATTTCATTGATTAAATATATATTTACATCTAGAGTACAAAAGGTCGAGGATAATCCAAAAGTATAGACTACATAGAGTTATGGTTCCTAGTAATCATCTACATGTTGATATCTAATGGGTATTTATAAGCCCACCTACACCAGTATTACTCCAAACCCCATCTTCTCTTCATACTACTTGACATATTTGCTGCTATTCCTATTGCTAATATGGCTAATCTACAATGGAGGAAACTGTCCTGAAAAATCATTTCAATGCTTTGGCTTTGTTGTCTAAAAATTATGCAATTTCGCTCCTTCCAGATGTAGTACACCAAATCTTCCCAGCTTAACTTAATTGCTTTGAGATCAGTTGGATTATGTACTCTAAGGTTCCCCAACCAAGTAATAGTTACACTCCAAGAGTCCACTAGTCTGTCTATGTTGAGAATAATCTGCATCCGGTCCCAGACTTGCCTGGTATATTTGCATCTAATCATAAGATGCTCCAGATTTTCCATTTCCGAATTACATTACTCACAATGCAATGAGTTAATGGAGAACTTGATCTTGTCCCTCGTAAGCAACCCTCCATTGATTTTCATCCATAAGGTAAATGAATGAGTTGGATGGGTGGCATTTTCCCACACTAACACTAACTCTTTCCACTCCAGCCTTGTGTTCTGCGAAGTCTGCAAAAGTGTTTTGCATGCTTTTGTGTTGAACTTCCTTGATTTATCTGCTAGCCACTGAATTTCATCTTTTTCTTCCTCTTGGCATCCAGGGAATTCTTCCATTATGAGGCTAACACTTCTATTATTATGGAATGGCCATATCCATTGATTGTTTCTAATTAATACATTCACTTCAGTTTCTGGATTCACCACCAATTTCAAGGGTTGTATCTCTTCCACCTGATATAGGGGACCTTTACAATGCCAATTATCGTACCAAAAGGACGTGCTTTCTCGATTCCCAATCCCATGGAATACCTGTTGTTGCATGCATTGCCTTGTCGCTAGGATTTCCTTCAGAGTTCCTGACATTTCCTACCTTGTCTTGTATATAAGCTGAACATGACGTAAACATTTGATATATGCATACTCCTTACAAATTCTAAGATGGTATCGGAGCTAAATTATTCTCCTTGGATCAAATCGTTTCTAGCTTTCATTGCTGAAAATATATTTATATTTTTCTCTTTTTCTAGTTCAACCTTCATTGTTGCACCTTATTTCCTTCTTTCTATTTTAGCCTTTATTGATGTCTCCTCCCTATTTTATTATCTTTCATTTTAGTCTTCATTGCTAATTATTGTGCTCTATTCCCCGCTAAAATAGAGTATTTCTTCCAACCTTTATTGTTGGAATTGTCTAAGGATTAGCTTCTTTGTAAAGGGAGGAAAATGTCAAAAGTTAAAGAAGCAAGTAGTACCACTACGGCGTAGTCGATTCCAATTGCCAGGGTAATTACAAAGTATCCAGGCAACATATAGATTGGATGGAGAAAAACTACCTCAAATGGTCCTAACTTGTTCTTACAATCCTAAAAGGAAAAAGAAAAGGAAAAATTAGCCATCTCATAGGTATGGGACCAAACTCAGGAGATTCTCATTTCGAAGCATGGGATGAAGAATATTCCATGATCATGACTTGGTTGTGGAATTCTATGATTCCTAAAATAAGTTACACATGCATGTTCTTTGAAGATTTAAGTAGGATGGCTATATTGCGACAACAAATTTGCAATCAACGTAGCTCACAACCTAGTTCAACATAATTAAACAGAGCACATTCAAATCGATAGGCACTTCTTCAAAGAAAAGTTAGAGAGTGGACATTTTCACTAAAGGTTTGAGTAGCTTAATTTTTTGTACTGTTGTGTCCAAGTTGGAAATGGAGAATACCTATCCACCAGTTTGAGGGAGAGTGTGGCAAAATCATGTATATTGATTGATTGATTGTATTTAATTGATTTTCCTATTATGTTAGAATATCCCATAAATCATGTGGAGAGTATCCCATAAATTATGGGATTAGATATTGTATTAGAATATCCTATAAATCATTTGATTAAAATCATTAGTTTCCATTTATGGATACTATAATTTTGCATATAAGCTAACTTACTATAAAATTTGATATATGGAAACTCCTATTCAAATTCTAAGAGTAGATAATCCTTACTTCCTTTTTAGCACATATAGAGTCTTTTATACAGACTTTAATCTTGGAAAATGTCTTTTGAAGCATGTTAGTTATAGTATTGGCCACCTTTATAAGTAATATTGCTCCATATTATTGAGTTGTTTGATCATGTAGTCAGGTTTTTGTGTTCTATTTTGTTTAAATTTGCTACCTTCATATTGTGCATTTCTTCTAGCTGTCGAACTGCAAGCTTTTATGTGCATTGCATGTTCGAGTTGTGCTTTCTTTCGAACATTGTTGAATGGTTATTTCTTCAAATGGGGATGGATGGTCATCTCTCATGTAGCAGTTCTAAACGATTGTCTTTCAAAAAAGCTAGATGGTAATCTGACATTTTGATTCTGTGCATTAACTACAAGACATACTCAAGTAAATAAATGATAAACTTTATTTTTCCCTTGAGGGTTTTGTTTTGATGTTTTAAAGTAAGACATTAAAAAAGATTTGTAGTGGAGAGGTGCTAATTTGGTCTTGACTGCTTGGTTTGATTAAACCTTTGTGCTTGTAAGGAAAAGTATTGCATGAATTTATTATTAGTATGGCTTTACGAGTTTTAAAACCTTCTGTAGGCTGTTGACACGGTGGTGGCCGGGATTCTTCATGATGTGGTTGATGATACATTTAAAAGTTTACGAAATATAGCTGAAGAATTTGGTGATGATGTAGCAAAGTTGGTATCTGGTGTTTCACGATTGAGTTACATTAATCAGGTAATAGATTATCTATTTATTTTGATGAAATTTCCATGCTTCTTTCTTATCACCATGTTGTTGTACTTTTGTTTTCTCTAGTTCTCTTAAAAGAATCTAATAGATGACATTAATAAGTGGTTTTCTTCTTTCTATGGTGGAAGAGTGAGATAGGGACATCTCTATCCTATTTTTAAACCAATTTTTTCCTTTCATTTGAAAAAACTACTCATAAAGAAATGTAATTAAAGCTTATGGAGTGTCTGAAAGATAAATGATGCTTATCTTGTAACTGCTTAATTGGTGGAAGGAAAAGTGAATTTTGACTTCTAGGTAATACACATTAGGGGGAGTGGTTGCACGTATTGGGAACAGAAAAGTTGTTATGCTACTCATTTTGGTTTTTCGAGCAACATAGAACTTCTTTCATGCAGTTTAACTATTCATATTTATAGAATTGTTATTGAGGCAATGTTTCACCATCTATCTTTCCTCCTCTTATGGAGACATTAGTGGTATTGATTTTTGAGCTGTGAGTTCCTTTATAAAACTTGGATTTTTGTAATAATTGACAATGTTTTTAATTTTAATACATGGTTACCAACATTATTTACAAAATGTCATGCATGAAAGTTATGCTAAATATTGAAATTCTTGGGCTAAGGTAATTTGCTTATTCATTAGGCTGAAAATTTATAGAGTGGCAACTTCTAATTATTTTATTAATTTGGTTTATCTGCTATCGCTTTACTCTTTTAGACTTCTTTTTTGTTGTCTTACATCGCAAACATGTATTGTTTATTTCCTTGATTTGAGTGTTATTATCATTTTTTGTTTCATGTTGAATTTTTATCATCCTTGGACATCTATATATTCCTAATTTGTTTCATGTCCATGTAAATTCTTTTCCCAGCTACTACGTAGACATCGTAGGATAAATGAGAACCAGGGTTCCATTGGCCATGAAGAGGTATGAAACTTAAAAATGATGCTAGAAGCCATATAAAGCCATTATTCTTCAACTGATTTCAGCCTAGCTTGATACTTGTGTGATTTGATTACTTCTTATTATTAAGTTAAATCTATCTTTTGTACGTGATCTTATCTAATCAATTAAATACCATTGCGTGGAGTGATTTAACGTACTATAATAGTTTGTGTCTTATTTTGTTATACTAGTGATAACTTATAATTGTCCTACTATTACAAGTAAATGGGCTGAAACCTAGTTAAGATTAATATTAGTTTTCTGCCTTTATTGAAATGTTATTCACAGCTTGTGTTGACCTATTGTTATATATATATGGGATAAAACCTAGTTAATCAGAAGCCATCCAATAGTTTCTTCTACTTTTCTACACTTGGACAAATTGGTGGCTACGACAAGAATGAACATCTTTTTCCATGTCATCCTGTTTTTTTGTAGTGCTTACTATTGCGTTCTTGGACTTCTGATTAGCCCCATAACTTTTACTTTTTTCTTAAGGTTTAAGTGATTAGTTGAGAACCAAATTTTGTCAAATATTTTTATTATATGCAGATGATCAACTCTCAATAAAATGGTGCAAGAACCATAACTTAGTTGAACACTTCTTATGATGGTTGGTCGAGTGACATATTTTTTTTAATTAATCATTTTGGGTTGAATTAGTCTTTCTTGATTTTTCTATGGATTTGCATATTTCATTAATCATTAATGAAAATTTTTTATGTTGTGAGTAGTAGCTCTAGTTGCTTGCCGTGCAAGAATAGAAATGAAAATATTAACGAAAAGATTTAAAAAAAAGAGAAGAAAATTGACAATTTTTTATGTCTAATAACAACAACATGAAACCAATAGCTTATTGCTTCAAACTTACTCTCATGACTTTATTATTATTTTCTAAGGCTGATAGTCTACGTGTGATGCTTTTGGGAATGGTTGATGATCCACGCGTCGTTCTAATCAAGCTTGCAGACCGTCTCCACAACATGAGAACTATGTACTGGTTCTTAACTTACTTGATATCATCAGTTTATGGTGGTTATTAGTTTTCTCTCTCCCCACTAAACCAATTCCTCTTGTAGAAGAGCCATTATTTTCCTATATTAATGTTACTTATTGATTGATTGTTCTCCTTTGTGTTCATTGTGCAAGATAACTTTCTTATACTCTAATGTCAAGAAGGTTCATGAAATTCTATTAGATAACTTTCTTATACTCCAATGTCAAGAAGGTTCATGAAACTCTACCACTACCACAAAAACTACCAGAACAGCAACTACCACAAATTTCTACATCCTTAATTACCATAAAGACAAATTTTTTTTTTTGCAGTTATGCTCTACCATTGTTAAAGGCTGAAGCTGTAGCTGAAGAGACCTTACTTATTTGGTGTTCCCTTGCATCCCGATTAGGTTTATGGGCATTGAGAGCTGAACTAGAAGATCTATGCTTTGCTGTTCTTCAGGTGTGTTTGACACGTGTTTGTTAACTATTTTGTAACAATTTAGATCTAGATAGGGATAATTCATCACTGCACAAGTTAGGCTTCGTTTATTTTAATAAGGTAGCCTATAGGACTTTACATATTTTGATAATGTCACAAGAAATATTGCGCTCTTTAAGTCCACTTATTTATTCAAACCATGTGTGAAAAAATAAAGAGAATTTCTTTCCGTATCAATAGGAATCTCAAATTTACTAATATTGAAGAATTTAAGTGGTGATTAAATGGATATTTTATGCAAATGGATATAATGGACTTAATTGGAATTTAATATTTTAATTATAAATAACCATCAACAAATTTGATTGAAGTTGACCTTGATAAATATTCTATGAAGAAGTCTACCATTTGGATTCTTATAATCCAAGGATAGTATAGCATTAATGCACTAGACTACTTAAATCGAGAGAGCTTTTGCATAGAATGACTTAATAGAGCCTTTTCAGGCATTTTTGACTCTTGACCAAAAATTAGCTTGAAAACTTCTTAAACATTGAAGCATTAAATTCTATCAAGTATTGGTCTAGATCCAAGCATAAATCCTTGACTCATGTGGTAAATTCATTGTGGCATCTTCTCGTTAGCTGAATTATCTTTCCAATTTCAACATATTTCCTATGATTTGTATGTGTCATTCAGCCGCAATTGTTTTGTAAGTTGCGGGCTGATCTTGCGTCCATGTGGAGTACTACTACGAAAAATGGATTTGCAAGGAGAATATCCATTAAAGCTAGCTTGCTGCCTATTAATGAGAAAAATTACACCTCTGAAGACGATGATCTTATGGCTAATGAGATTGATGTTCCAAGCTTGAAAGTAAGCCCTAAGCTCTTATTACTGTTAATTTATTTTTTTCCTGTTCCACAATATACTTGCTTAACCTATTTTTCCCGACAGCTAAAAGATCATAAAAAGAGAGACAGAGAAATAGACCGATAGAGCACAACCATAAAGGAATTCTGATTGAGAGAAAATAATCATTTAATTGTTTTCTGCACAAACTAATCATATTTTTAATTTCCTTTGTCGACTTGATGTTGTTCTTGAAATATGTTTTTTTTTTACCCCTGTAATTATTATTCTTGGCCACATGGTTGTTTCAAACTTGCTAATGGTGTTGATCTTTTCTTGATGTTGGAGTATTGTTGAATTTATATCCTGCAGGACTCATGCAAAACAAGTGTTTCAAACTTAACTAAATTTTGAAATTGTTATAGGACTAGACAAACTATATCTTTTGATTATATTTTGTATCTATTGGTTCTTTAATTTAAGGTGATTAGATGATCTTATATAGTATGTTTATGACATTTGAGCTATTGTCTAGTAAGAAATTTATTGTTGTAACTGTAAATATAACTGTATAGTAGACATTATTGAGAAGATTTCCCTACAGGAAATTAACTTCAAACTATAGCTTGAAGAACTAACTCAAAATTTATCATATTCATATCTCTTTGTGTTGATTAATGTTTTAGTCCAATTAGACTAGTTGCCATGCCATCTATTTTTGTTCGTGAATGTAATGAAAATGATGCACCAGGGTAGGAACAACTAAATTCTTCGAAGCCCTCATGTGTCCTATCATGTGTAGGATCTTTTGGAAGCTGTAGTCCCTTTTGACATCTTGTTGGATCGAAAGAAGAGAAATTTATTTCTTAAAAATCTTGGTAAAACATGTGAGAGTCAAAGTAAGTTGAAGGTCCTAGAGGATGCTAAAATTGCTCTAGCATCTCTTGCTGCCTGTGAGGAAGCACTAGAGAGGGAGCTATATCTAACCACTTCGTAAGTATTGCTTCTAGTTGACATTATTGCCTATTGTTTTACATACAAGCACTTAACTGCTTTCATGTTTCACAATTATTTGTAAAATTCACGTCCCATATGCAGCCACAATTACTATCAATTTGTTTATTTATAAAGAATCTCTCTCTCTCTTTCTCTCTCTCTCTCTCCCCCCCTGTGCTTATAGTTATGTCCCAGGGATGGAAGTTACATTGTCGAGTCGACTAAAGAGCTTATTTAGCATCTATAGCAAGGTATGTCAAAACCTTAATGGTTTATTTTAACTTACTACAACTAATAATGAAGAATGACATCAATAGCCAATTTGATTTGGTGTTTGACAATCCTAAACTACAATTTCTATCGATTTTCTAATATTATGTTTTCGTGGCCCTAGTGGTGTGAAGCTCTAAAGGGAAGATATACATGTTCTTGTTTTTTTAGCAATTTCAGAGCTTAGATCATTATCAGCTTTGAGCATTGGTAAATGTGTTAGATGCCAGTTTGCAACTTTCTTTTAAGCTATACATTGAAAATATAGACAAAATATCATTGATTTATGGGATGATATCAAGGAAATTGAAAACTTTATATACACAAGAACGACATTTGGTTCTACAAATGTTGCAGCGAGCTTCAATAATGGTATTTGATTATGAAAAATTAGTAGCTTACTGGAACAAAATTAGAAAAATGTATATCACGTACTGATAGAATATGAATCAATTTGACAAAAATTGTAAAAGCAAGTTAAATTTATGGATGTGAGGCTCTAAATAAGCCTTTTCAACAATATCTCAAATTGGTCATTCACAATTTCCAGTTAGATCTTATTATTAATTTGAAGAGAGAGATTGGACAAATACAACTTAAGTTAGTTATGTGCTTAGCCTTTGTATATATGCAAATTAATTGGGTTAATAGGTTAACAAGTAATACAAGAATGACCTTATATTTCATAATCCTCCCCCTCAAGTTATTATGTAAATTTCGTGTGTACCAAGCTTGCTACAAATTTCACTCGCCCCGTAAAGAATTGGTAAATAAATGAGCTAGTTCATTGCCTGAACTTTCTAAAGTAGTCACAAGTTCTCCCTCCAGCTCTTTTCATCTTTGAAATAATAATCAATCTTGACGTGTGAATTAAGTTTGCTATTATGTATAAGGTTGCTTGATTAGCACAATAATAATTTCATAGTTATCAAATAAGTTTCTCCAACTTTTACAAGAAAATGTCTCACCCATAGTAATTCGCATATCATAAGAGCTATGATGTATGGAACTACTTTTGCATTAGATCAAGTAAAAAACTATGTTTCTTACTCTTCCAAGAAACTAAGTTACCCCTAATATATAGACAATTTTTGTATAAATATCTGTCTTAGGGTTGCCTTGATGTACCAAATTATACAAATTACTACATCCAAATGACAAACTCGGAGAATCCAACAACTAACTTGGAGAGATGATTACAAGGAGATATTCAAACATTTCACAATCAAGTAGATGAGTTTTTCAATCGTCTATACCTACTAGGATTAAAGTACAAGTCACATTCATTTGATAATAATTTTTTTATTGGGACTTTGGGAGAATATAAAGATGGGACTCTAACATTCTAGCTTTGTTGAGCATGTCAAGAATATATTTATACTTAAATGTAAATATGTCATCCATGTTAAGATGTAATATTCCATGTTTTGATTGAACAACCTTTATGTCAGGAAAATGTTGTAAAGGCCTTAAATCCTTTATTGAACATAAGATAAAGGGACACATTAAGATATTGCCTTCTAGTAGAACTATTCCCAATTATGAGCTTATCATCTACATAAAACAACAACAATATACCTTTACTAGATGGGTAGCATTGATAAAATAATTAATGATCTTTAACATAATGAAAAGAAGAAACTGTAGAGCAACCTCACTTAAAATACCAAACCAACTTATAAATGAAAAGAAGAAACTGTAGAGAAACCTCACTTAAACTACCAAACCAACTTATAAATGAAAAGAAGAAACTGCAGAGAAACCTCACTTAAACTACCAAACCAACTTATAGGAGACTGCTTCAACTAATATAGTGTCATCTTGAGGAACATAATGTTAGGCCCATATTGTGCTTGAGCAACAAAAGCCAAGCGATTGTTCTAAATACACTTCTTAATGAAGAATACCATCAAGAAAGGAGATCTTAACATCCAAATGATACAAATACCAATTATATTAGGTTGCTAAAGAGAAAAGGATTCAAATAAAGCCAATCATAGTAATAGAACAAAGGTGTCTTCATAATCCTAACCATATATCTCGGTGAAGCCCTTGGCAACCAAACAAAATTTGAGATGATTAATAATGCCATTAGAAGAAACTTTGATACTAAACATCTAACAAAAACCAACAAAAGACTTCTTTGAAGGAAGAGAGATAAGTTTCTAGTGTCATTAGATTATATAGCATCCATCTCATCTTGCATGACAACATGCCAATCTAGGTGTTGGGGAGTCTCACTAAAGTGTTAGGAATAAAAACATAAGACAATGAAGAGACAAAGATATGATAACTAGAATACAAATGGGAGTATATATGATTACTATGTGTCAAAATTTGAATAGGAACTGTATTTTTTTTTTGGGCATATTTTTGATGTTTACAGCAGGCAGAGCTTATATACAAAATTCTAGTACCTATAAATGGGAACTAATGACTAATGCAATATCTAATCTATAATTTATGGGATACTCTCTAATCTCATGATTTACGGGATATTCTACTGTAACAGGAAATTTAATCAAATACAATCAATTAATCAATATACATGATTTGGCCACATTCTCACTAAAGATTTGAGCAGCTCAATTTTTTAGACTATTGTGTCCACATTGGGAATAGAGAATACCTATTCACCAGTTTGATGATTTGGCCACTCTCCCTCAAACTGGTGAATAGGTATTCTCTATTCCCAATGT
>JAOQMS010000004.1:11238141-11250389 GCA_027563885.1 Erythroxylum longipes | reverse complement strand
CCTTTAATAATGTAGGGTTTGATTCGAGGACGAATCCTTTTGAGGAGGGAGGGGATGATACAACCAGCCTTCGCAATGGAGTTCCACACCTTACACATCAACCTGACAAGCTACACATGCCAAGTGGTCCAATTATAATGCAACAAGCTTCAAGGCTTAAACAAGCAATGCAAGCTTTTGTTCAAGCCCAAATCACAAGTCAAGTATATGAGGAGGCTGAAACATCCATGGAGGAACACCAAGGCATGCCCAAGCTTGTAACTTTATTAGAGGAGGCGTTGGAAGAGGCTAGTACTTAGCCATTTTTGGGAAACAAGCTCAAGTCTTGTTTGGGGTACTTTTTTTTTATAATTTGGGCTTGTTATTTATTATCTCTTATTTTAAGCCCAAGGACTTGTTTATGGGTTGTTCTTTTAGTTAGTAGCATATGCTTTCGTTAAAATTCACATGACTTAGTTTTTGCTTATTAAGGCTCATACGCCCCTCTTTGTGTGTTTAGGTATTTTGAGACTTATTTAATTTTTATTGGAGTGTTTTAATGTGTTTTAGCCCATTCCTAAAAGCACTTGGATCAGATTGTGTTCAATGGGCTAGATACTCCTAGATTTGTTAGGATTAGCCTAGTTTTCATTAAATGGGCTTAGAAACCGATTGCTATCAAGGTTAGGACTTGGTCAACAGTATTTATACCTTATTATATCCTTGTAACCCTAGATTTGATAATTAATAAAATTTCAGAATTGAATTCTTCAAGTGAGGCGTGAATGTCTTCATGGTTACTTGAAGAAATTAATTTGCATCAATAAGTAAGTACTTGCAACATAAATTGATTTATGATTTCTTTGGGATTGGGTCTCAAACTTATGCTTTGGGGTTTGATCTAGCATGTTTAATTGAATAGAAAGATTGGGGTTTTGATTCAATAGGATTAGGGGGTTTCAAGAACCTTGTTTTCTTGGGAGTTCCGTATCACTAAGTGTTAGACTTGGAAGGATAGCTCATTTGTTTTTCTATGGAAATGAAAGTGGATAAAAAAACATTCGGTTATGCTTATTAATATAAGCATGAATGTGGACGTATGGCTCGTTTTAACATTCATGAAATAAATGAATATAAGTAAATGGAGGGGTGCGTGTTTTGGAGCATTCCATTAACGTTTTGTGCAGTCCTCTTTGCATTCTTTTAATTAACGAATGAATTAATGGAATAACTGGATGATAACATATACAACTCATTTTGCATGCATGTCTTTTGGCATATGATGCTAAAATAAAAGTGCATGGTTTTTAAACTCTCTTCTCTCTCTCTCTCCCATTAACATCCAAGTGTTGTATGGGAAACGCTGGAGGTCTTTTAGCATTTTTTGGCTAAAAAGAAATGTGAGTTGTATTACTAGTTTGAGCTCTGCCAACCAGCCAAAGACAGCTAAGAAAAAACTTGTGATAGCTAACATCCAAGAGTTGGACTTGTAATGAGACAATTCTTTTGGCTTGGATGCTAAAAAATTGGTGTGTGTTTTTGGTCTCTCTAAGCTATCAATACCGTCGGCCATAGAAAAGGAAAACCCTTCATTTTGTTTTCTTCTCCTTTCCAATAAAAGGATCTTGATAACCAAGTTGTCTAAGGAGAACAAGTGGTAGATCGGATTGCTTGAGGACACAGTTGTGAGGAGTCAAAGCTATAGCAAGGAGTTGGTAAACATTCTAATCTTGTTCTTATTATATTTATTTTCCTTATACCATATCATGTATGATTAAAGCATGTTGATTTGGTGTTTACGCTTCTGCTATGTTGTGATTTTGAAATTTTTTTTTGAAATCTACTGTTTAGCCAAACCAAGCATGTTTTTGCTTTCGATCCAATAACTAGTATCAGAGACAGGTTTTAATTATGCATGATTCGGTTCCTATATGTGGCATGGGTTGGCAATTATATTAAATTATGTATGATGCAATTTTTTTTGGTGATAAAATTATATATTGTGTATGTTTTGGTTTGCTTTTTTGGTTGTCCATAGAAAATCGATCTACCCGTAAGTTTTCGTCGATTGGTTTGTAACAAAGAGGGTGGCCTATCATCGCCATGTTTCCTTTTTGTCTTAATTTTTTTTTCTGTTTTCATTATTTTTGTACTGTACAAAATTCTGTAATTTGGAAGACAGAGCAACTCGTTTTTACCGAACGGGCCGAGTCATGCCAGCGAAGAGTTCAAGAAGATTTTTTCGGCATAAAGGCCTTGTAATTTTCTTTTAATTTTCTAGGATGGACAACCAAAAGTAGCTATTTAATTCATGAGATGAATGGATGAATGGATGCAAATAATAGGCGATATTATGTGATTGTATGCCATTTAGAAAAATTGCCAACCCTAGGCTTTGCCATGCATTCATTATGTATGAGATATATAATGAAACAATATAGGATGGTTAATAAATTGTATCTAGACAAGATGGGACTATGATGCAACTCACTAAGGCAAGGGAGACTTGAGGATGCCAATTGGTCCAATTATGAGGTCACGCTCCAACAAGCTCAAGGCACAATTTCAAATTTGTGCACAAGCTTTTGTTTCATAAGAACTTCAAGAAGTTTTGTTGATCAAGCTTGGGGAAGAGCTTAGGGAGATGCCTAAGTGTGTGTGCACATTAGAGGTATCAAACCAAGAGGGCTAACACTTAGTTAATTTTCACAAGCATAAGTCTAATCAATGGGTTTGGGCTTATTTTATCTTGTAAAGGTCTTGTGGACTTCTTTTGGACTTTTTCATGGGCTGATTTGTGTTAAGTGTGTATGTGCTTCATTTAAAAAGTCATTTATATGTTTTATTTTAAGGAACCAAGCGTGTGGGCCTAGTTTAAAAACCTAATCCCCCCTTCTTAAGTTAGTCTTCTATGTTTTCTTGTTTCCTTGTCCTATTTGAACTAATATTAGGCAATTTTAATTAGTTTTGAAGCCCAAATCTGTGTGGGATTTGTTTTTGGGCAGATTTGTTTCAAGAAAGCCTTTCTAGATGGTTTTGGGCTTTCTTTAGGATTTTTAGGTTATCTTTGTTAGGCTTTGTATTATAAAAGGGTATTTAAATCCTTGCTTTATGCATGAACTTCAGATCAGACATGAATAAAAAAAATTGGAAAGTCTTCTTCAAGACAGAATTCGAATTCTTGCTTGTTTTACCTTAAGGATTGATTCAACTTATAAAGTAAGTTTTAACTTATGGCGTTAATTCAATTCTTGCAATCTTTATACTCTTTGTTACCAATTCCTTGTTGTTTTGGGGGTGAAGGGTCGTGTTAGATTGATATAAATTAGGTATTGGGAACAATCATTGAAACGGAGGTTGTTAGGCCCGGGTCTCGATTCATGGTAATCCCGTGAGGGTTATATGAAAGACAGGTGGATAGCATTGAATTTAAAAGAGATTTCAGAGTGCCAACGGTGGAGGGTTCACCGCAGCGACGAATATGCTTTGCCGCGACAAAACCATGCAGATATCTCCAGAAATCCTTCGGGAGAAATTCGTCGTGGCCAACTCAGTGTTTCACCATAGCGAAACTATAGAAGTTCGTCGCGGCGAAGTTTCCAAAATATGCCGCCGCGAAGTTTCTGAACCACTCAAAAACCTTTCGGGAAAGATACGCCGCGACGATTATCTAACTTCGCCGCGGCGAAGTTACCAAGATCAAAAATAAAATACCCTTCGGGAAAGGTTCGCAGTGGCCAACCTCTGGCTTCACAACAGCGAAACCCTCCATTTCACAACCTAGAACCCAAACATCCAACATCTATCACTAAACATCCAACATAACTTAATACACATACACATACAATCTTCCCACAAAACCATTTACAACTAACCAAGAGATCAATACGAACATATGCAAAGAACTTCTTAAATTCTTCATTCATTTCTAAATCAAAGTGAAGTTCATACAAAGTTTTAATTACAAATCCACATTACATCAAAGTCATAATAAAAGATACAAAAAACATTGGATGCTTAATATTCAATGAGCCTATAAATCTATCCAAAAGTCTAGCTACTAACTTAGTACAAAAGTTAACTATCGTGGAATTCGTCCAAATGCCTTGCAAGGATTCACTGATCTTCTCGATCTGCACCTGAGGAGTGGGAAAAATATTGAGTTAAGCTACACAGCTCAGTGGCTAATATATTTATAGTCATTGGCGATTGACCACTTATTCAAGCATATGTATATGTATATCTAGCAACTCTAGTATTCTTACTTTATTCAAACAATTAAAACATTGATCCATATAACTCAAACTTAACACACAGCATAAACTTCAGCCATTACACATAACACTTTATTATGCACTATACTTGAACATCTAAAGATGTAATGTACAACAATTGGCTCGAGGGTTCCGTGAACAAAATAGAGAAACCGAAGTTTACTCCGTGAACAAAACAAATCCATTTTTCGAATTTCGTGTGCCACAAGCGGGCAGCCGGGAGAAGGCTTGATGTCTACGTGCACGTGACTATGAAACGGTTCCTCTCACACACAAATACCATCAAATTTATGCTCAATTTAGTCAATCACAATTTGCACTCTCGTGCTTCTTTCATTTCATCATTTTTCTTATATTTTCATGCCTTTTCTTCTTTTCATTCAATTCCAAATGTTATAACCTTTTTCAAGGTATAACATAATCACAATGCATCATGCAATTTCAAATATTCACAATTATTTCAATTTCAAACATAACAATTTCAAGCAAAACCACATACACACACATAGGCAAGAATTTTCCCAATTACACAATAACCATAAATACATTACCCACCTAATAAGCTTGCAGAAATCCAAGTCAAGCTTGCCTTTCCCCTTGCTCTTGGGTAGGATTCCCTTAGTTTCCTACAACAACCAAGGTTTCATTCAAAACCAACATTGCAATAAAATTCATAAACTTAAGAAAGATCATAGAATCATAATAAACACAAAGAAACTCAAATCTAACCTACCCACAATCTATCTAGGTTAGAAAACTCAATATCAAATTTAGAAACTCTAAAATCAATTGGGCTCTCCTAATCCATCTTCTTCCCACAAAGCCTCTTTGCTCTCTAACTCCTTCATCCTCAACACAATCCATTCCTTTAATAAAGCAAAAAGAAAAGATGGTTAACTTACCTCAACAACTTGATTTCTCTTCTCTACTTTTTCACCGAAACTTCTCTTCTTCTTCTATTTTCGTTTCTTTCTTCTTTCTTTCTTTTTGTTTCTCATGACACTTATCTATTCTTCTAATACAAAGCCATTTTAATGCTCTTTTCCCCATTTTACCCTTTATTTACCTTGTCCTTCCCATTTTGCCCCCTTCTTTGTCTATCAACTACTAACATCTTAACTCCTTATTCTGATCAGGTAAATGAAAAAAATTTGATAACACTTCCTTATAGAAAAATGTTCCTCTATGTCTTATCTTTCCATTGAAACCAAAATCGCTTAATTTGGTTCAGCAATTTGGAAGATATACCTCCAACATTATCGGGTTGTTCACATTAAAAAAAATAGTGTACTATGTACAACTTCCATCCAGAAATTCAATATCTTAGATAAAGAATCAAAATTCGACTTCTTGAGACAATTTGTATGCATATGTCTCTAGTTTACTCCAAATTAAGAATCACTCCATTCAGATAACTACAAAATAAGTTATGATCAAAATACCGAGACATGTTCAGTGGAGAGAAAAATTCACCGCGGCTAAACTAGAAGTTCGCCGCGGCGAACTCCTCCAGAGAGGAATTCTCACACCAATTTCACAAGTTCGCCACGGCAAAACCTAGAGTTGGCTATGGCGAACTTTACCCAAGAGGAATCCTAGCCAAATCTATTAGAGTTCGCTGCAGCGAAATGTAGAAGTTCGCCACGATGAACTTGTCTAGAAACACGTTCCAAGAGCGTGTTTTGCTACATTTCCAACTTTTTAACCTCCCCTCTTTCATATATCACCCATCTCAAACCTAAACCATCTCTTCTATTTCATTTTCAACTTAATTTTAACCCAATATCACTCAAAACAAATTCGTAAACTACATTTGATCATTAACCCTAAAAGAACACTTGCTTATATCATTTATCAACAACTTATTACATTCATTACCTTAATCTTGTCTATGATTTCTAATTATCGCCAACAATTCCTCATTTTAATAGTTCCAATTTCCAAGAAGAGTTCGGGGTCCAACAGAGGTGATCTAGATATTGACTCTAGGTTGTTGCTGTATCAAATTAATTAAAACTTAAAGACTAAAAAAGATTGAGTGGGAGAGGATGCTCATATGAGAGTCCACAGTCTCCAAGTGATGGCCCATTTGCATGTGATGAAGTGTTACTCCCCACTGGAGGACATAAATCCTAGATCTTGTATGGTTTGGGTCTCCTAAAGGATAAGTCTACTCATTGGTAGCAAATGTGACCTCCTAACGAGGCATGGTTTGCAAGTACCTTTAATAGATGAATCAAATGGTTGCACACTCAACATAGTTTATCGATAACCTACCCACCGTAGCTCTGTTGGTAAATGAATGGACCAAATTGTGGCACTTCTCAAAGAGTTAGGCATGAAGATGCTTGGTAGCTTTTTGAGTGTGAGGGTCCCAGTTTTTCTTTTAATGGATAAGATGACCTACCATCACTTAGTCCGTTATAGATAAGAAAAATAACTGTCATATAAAGATTTATTTTTTAAAAGTTTTGTTAAATCTATCATCATGCATACATGCATCATGATTTTATACAAAGTTCCATTTTTTTAACTAATATGCTCATCCTTTAATAATTTATATTTTCAGTCATAATCACCATAATATGAATCCACTCACAATGCTCTTGACCAATAACAAATTGGAAAACAGAAAGAAATTTAATGAATGGAGACGTAACCTCGACATCGTTCTCCAATATGAATGAATTTCATGGGTATTAACAGACAATGAGCCTGCACCTCTGGGTGACAAATCAACTCCTGAGCAAGTCCAGCAACATCAGCAATGGCAGAATGCTGATAAGACTGCCAAATGCTATATTCTGGCTTCTGCCAACATAATGCAGGCATTCCAAATGCCAGTGCAATGGTCCATCACCTAGATGAAATGGTTGGTGTGAGGACTAGGTTTACTAAGGTGAAAGCTATCCAAATCTTTCACAATCTCAGACAAAGTGAATTAGTACGGGATTACATGCTTAAGGTAATCTTTGCGGTTACTGAGGCCGAGTTGCTTGGGGTGGAAATGGATGCGGAAACGTAGATGATCATGATCTTGAATAGCTTAAATTTTTCTTTTCAGTAGTTTAAGTTGGACTATGAGATCAACACCAAGAATTACACCTTGAGTGAATTGATGAATACCCTCCAGAATACGGAGGAGATATTAAATATCAGGGCCAATGGGCCAGAGGCTCATGTGGCATCTTCTTCTAAGCTCAAGGGTAAGGGCAAGCAAAAGAAGAAGGGTGCAAAGAAAGGGAAGGCCCAAACAGGGGTCAAGGCCCAACCCATGAAAAAGAAGGTCAAAGAGGACACCAAGGGAAAGTGTTTCAACTATGGTGAGAAGGGCCATTGGAAAAGGAACTGCACAGTTTACCTTAAGACCCTAAAAAGCAAACAAGGTATGGGCTTCCTAAGTATGTTAGGAACTAGAAATGTGGTGGATTCATCTAATTCTTGGATATTATATTCAGGAGCCACTGACCATATTTGCAATTCTATGCAGGGGTTTCAGCAAAGGAAAAGACTGCCTAAAGGCTAGTTTCAAGTCAAGATAGCGGATGGATCCTACGTTTCGGTAGAAGCAGTGGGAATAGTTATCTTAGACTTTCCTAGTGGTCATAGGTTATATTTGAAGGATGTATTTTACATCCCAATGGTTGTAAGGATATGATTTCTATTTTTTGTTTAATAAAATATAGTTATTGCTTATATTTTGAAAATGTTGTTTTCATATATGAGAATAAGAATTTTATTTGTAATGCAGTAATTAAACAGGGATTGTTCTTTAACCTATGATTGGCTTACTAAACACCACAAAATTAATAAAACTAAGAAAATCCAATGACTTTAGCATTAATTCAAAATATCTGTGGCACTTAAAGATGGGTCATTTCAATCAGAAAAGACTTGACAGGTAAGTGAAGGATGGGATCCTTACAGGCTTGGACAATAGTCCATTACCCACCTGTGAGTCTTGTATTGGAGGAAAGATGACCAAGGCCTTATTTCCTTGCAAAGGAAATAGATATGAATCCATGTTGGACCTGGTACACACTGGTGTGTGTGGGCCCATGAATGTACAAGCTGGAGAGGTTATGAATACTTCATAACCTTTATAGATGATTACTCTAGACATTGCTATCTGTATTTGATGCACAAAAAGAGTGAATCTTTTGAAAGGTTCAAAGAATTCAAAGCTGAAGCTGAGAAGCAGCTTGGCAAGCTATTAAAACAACTTCGATTGGATCGAGGTAGTGAATACTTGTTTGCAGAGTTCCAACAATTCCTAATTGACAATGGGATTGTTTCCAACTTGTCAACTCCCAAAACACCTCAACAAAATGGTGTAGCTGAGAGAAGGAATATGACTCTATTGGAAATAGTAAGATCAATGGTGTCCTAAGCTAGACTTCCAGAATCGTTATGGGGATATGCCATACAAGTGGTAACTTATCTTCGTAACTTTGCTTCATCCAAATCGATGCCTAAAACACCTAGGGAGTTATGGACTAGACAAGTGCCTTCATTGCAACACTTGAGGACTTGGGGCTGCCTAGCCCATGTTCTAAGGCTTGAATCCACAAAGATGGAACCAAGGTCAGAAGTATGTTTGTTTGTAGGATATCCTAAGTATACACGAGGGTACTATTTTTACAGTCCTCAGGATAGAAAGGTATTGTGTCGACAAATGCAACCTTTTTGGAGGAAGAATTTTTGAGAAATCACAAAGGAAGAAGTGAAGTAGTACTAAAGGAGTTAGCTATTTCATCCAAACCAAGAGTTTATTTGAATATAGTAGAACAAGATGTCGAAATGGATTTAAGAGTTGAATCGAAAGAGCAACCTAAACGTCAAGTAGTGCTTAGATGTAGTGGGAGGGTTGTGAGACAACCAGACAGATATCTAGGTCTAGGAGAAGGCATAATTTCCATCTCAGACCAGGAAGTAACGGATCCCGTTACTTATACTCAGGCTATTAATGACGTTGATGCAAAAAAGTGGCTCAAGGAAATGGAGTCAAAATTAGATTCCATATACGCCAATGAAGTCTGGATCCTTGTAGATCTACCACTAGGTGTAAAATCCATAGGGTGTAAATGGATCTTTAAATGGAAAAAAGGATCATATGGAAAGGTAGAGACATTTAAAGCTGGATTGGTAGCTAGGGGCTATAATTAAAAAGAGGGTATAGACTATGAGGAGACTTTTTCTCCAGTTGCCATTCTTAAGTCCATCAGAATTCTTTTGGCCATAGCAGCCTATTTTGATTATGAGATATGGCAAATAGATGTCAAGACCACATTTCTTAATAGGGATCTTGAGGAGACCATTTATATGGCCCAACCAGAAGGATTCATTGAGCTAGGTAATGAGCATAAGGTGTGCAAGTTGCAAAGGTCCATTTATGGACTTAAGCAAGCATCTAAGTCTTGGAACATTAGGTTTGATAAGGTTATCAAAACCTATAGGTTCATACAAAGCCTAGATGAGCCTTGCATCTATAAAAGGATACAAGAAAGCAAGGTTACTTTCCTAATTCTATATGTCGATGACATTCTACTCATTGGAAATGGTGTAGGAATGTTATCCATAGGCAAGGGATGGTTGAATGAATAGATCTCAACGAAGGATTTGGGAGAGGCTAACTATGTTCTAGGGATCAAGCTTATAAGGGATCGTATGAACGAGAAAATAGCTTTGTCTCAACTAACCTACATTGAGAACATGCTCAATAAGTTAGCCATGCGAGATTCCAAGAGGGATTTCACACTTACTAGACATGGAATCAAACTTTCAAAGGAGCAAGAACCTAAGACCCAAGGGTAGGTCGAACTCATAAGCAACATTCCATATGCTTCAGTAGTTAGAAGTTTAATGTATGTTATGCTTTGCACTAGACCGGATATCTGTTACGCAGTGGAACTAGTAAGCAAATTCTAGTCTAATATAAGAATGGAGCATTGGACTGCGATCAAGTGCATACTGAAATATCTTCGTAGAACGAAGAACTTAATCCTTGTTTACTCTGGAAATGACCTTATTCCGATAGGATATGCAAATTCCAATTTCCAGTCAGATGTTGATTCAAGGAATTCAATTTTTGGCTCTATATTTACTTTGGGAGGTGGAGCCATAGTCTGGAGGAGTGTCAAGCAATCTTATGTTACTGATTTGACTATCGAGGTTGAGTATGTTGCCGCTTGTGAAGCAGCAAAGGAAGTAGTCTAGCTCCCCAAGTTCCTAAAGGAAGGTAGTTCCTGAGGCAGAAAAGGTCATTATACTTTATTGTGATAATAGTGAGGCAATGGCTAATTCTAAAGAACCTCAGAACCACAAAGGTGACAAACACATTGAGAGAAAGTATCACCTCATAAGGGAGATAATACAACGTGGTGAGGTGGATGTGATAAAGATTCCCACAGATCAAAAACTTGCTGATCCGTTCACGAAGACACTATCACAGAAGAGCTTCGAGGTCACCTAGAAGGAATAGTAATGAGAGATATATCAAACTTGCTTTAGGGCAAGTGGGAGATTTTTAGGGTTATGTAAATATAGTGCCTTGAAAAGCACGTGTATTTACATATAACTTAATTTCCTTCCAGTTACAATATTGTAATGAAAATATTTATTATTAATAAAACAAAAAAGTTTGGTTTTATTTGTATGAGCATAATATAACTAGTCATAAGGTACCAAGGTTCTTTTGTAAGTAATATGTATATATAGAGATGTATGGGAAATATGTATATTATTAGAAGCTAAATTAATTGATTCACAGCTGAAAAATCAAGTTGGTCGCTTGATTATGGTTTAGATTGTAGTGTTGCGATTTACCTCCATGTAAGTAAAGGAGTTTTCTCAAGGGAATGATGAGTTTCAAATCATGATAGTAGTTACCTATTTAATGTGAACCCAATCCCTAAAAAACCCACAAGAATCTGATTATATGATCTCAAGAAACCTAAACACAAATCTGGTATTGATGGACCTCCCCCTTTGTTTAAAAAGACAAGAACGTTGGTATAAAGAACCTTGGTATAATGAAACTAGAAACTTATACTATATTAAATTCTAAACACAAGGAATACAAAAACTTGAACAAAGGTTATAATGGAAGTGCTATGAACGTCACAAAGAAAGGATTTCTTTGATAAGTTTTGGGTTTGTTCTTTCAAGACCTCAAGGAGAAAACTCTCTCTCTCTATTTGCCAATTGAATAATCTGAATTCTCTCTTCATAATGAACTTCCAAGACCCTATAAATACTAATTCTAATAGAACTCTAAGAAACAAGGTCATAACAAATCTGATTTAACCAAGTCTCTAACTTCCTAATCTGATATGTATCACACCAATCCTAGTACATGTAGGATTCTAAAACAAGATAAACCTAATTTGAATTTAACAAACTAATCCTACTTGTAGCAAAAGTCTAAGTCATGCCAATCGCACTTGGAATAGGATTGTAAGACTTTACAATTCAAACTCTAACTAATCAAATCTAATCCAAATCTGATCTAAAGACATCTAATTAGATTTAAACACAACCAAAGCCTCCCTAACATAGAAGTTCGGCCATACTAAGAAAATATAACCAAATAAACAAATACTTGAGTCTTGAACATGATTCATGGCCCAAACATTTAATCTTCAAGAATCTATCCAAGAATGCACAGCCCAAAGATGTAATCTTCAAGATTGGTTTAGTCTTCCATAACCTGGATACAATGGATCAAGATTGGATCTCCCTCTTCCAAGCCTAACTTGAATGGCTTGTTCTTGCATGGCGAATGCTTCAATTCAGCCCAATTGTCCAAATCTACCCAAGTTTTGTGCACCAATCCTTGCATTGCTTCCTTGATCTTCTTGGATCTTGATCTTGTGATTGGCCCACTAGGAACATATAATGGATCATATGTAGCAACTTGTCCACCTATGGCAGCATGCTTCCCACGTGAATCTCCATGTAATCCTCCATCCATGGCAGCAAGCTTTCCATCAAGAA
>JAOQMS010000004.1:11190705-11202628 GCA_027563885.1 Erythroxylum longipes | reverse complement strand
CCAATTGTCCAAATCTGCCCAAGTTTTGTGCACCAATCCTTGCATGGCTTCCTTGATCTTCTTGGATCTTGATCTTGGTGATTGGCCCACTAGGAACATATAATGGATCATTGGCAGCAACATGTCCACCTATGGCAGCATGCTTCTCACGTGAATCTCCATGTAATCCTCCATTCATGGCAGCAAGCTTTCCATCAAGAACGTGTTAACCTTGGTTCTCATCATCCCCTCTCTCCTCAAAAGGATTCGTCCTCGAATCATCACCTACATATTAAAGGGAAAGATCAGAAACATTAAATGTTGCACTAACATTATACTTACCAGCAAGTCCAACTTGTAAGCATTGTCATTGATCTTCTCATGGACTTGAAAAGGACCATCTCCTCTAGGAAGCAAATTAGATCTCCTTTGGGATGGAAATCTTTCTTTTCTCATATGAACCCAAACCCAATCACCGAGTTCAAAGGACACACACTTCCTTCCTTTATTAGCACTAGAGTCATATTACTCATTCCTCTTCTCAATGTTTAGCTGTACCTTCTTATGAAGGTTCTTCACAAATTTAGCCTTTCTTTTTCCATCCAAGCTAACCCTTTCATTCACAGGCAATGGTGACAAATCTATAGGAGTTAGTGGATTAAAACCATAAACAATATCAAAAGGTGAATATGAAGTAGTAGAATGTACAACCCTATTATATGCAAACTTAATGAATAGCAAACATTCCTCTCATGTTTTTAAGTTCTTTTTAATGATAGTGCGCAATAATTAAGTTAAAGTTCTATTAACTATCTCAGTTTGTCCATCAGTTTGTGGATGACAAGTAGTAGAAAATAAAAGTTTAGTACCCAACTTATCCTACAATACTTTCCAAAAGTAGCTAAGGAACTTAACATCCCTATCAGAAATAATACTCCTAGGTACACCATGGAGTCTCACTATCTCTTTAAAGAACAAATTAGCTATGTTAGTTCCGTCATCGATTTTATGACAAGCTATAAAGTGTGCCTCTTAGAAAACCTATCAACAATTATAAAAATCGAATCCCTACCCTTTTTAGTCCTAGGCAGCCCCAAAACAAAGTCTATAGATATGTCCACCCAAGGTTCACTAGGTACGAGTAAAGGAGTATACAACCTATGGTAAAACCTTAGACTTAGCTTTTTTACATGCAATGCATCTACTACATATGCGAATAACATCTGATTTCATCTTAGGCCAATAAAAATGTTCATGCAATGCATCTCCTTACCTTGCTTATACTTGATTACATAAGGAAAAGTTTCAATGAACTCTATCCATCTAGCATGTCTCTTGTTCAACTTACTTTGCCCCCTCAAATGCTTCAAAGACTCATGATCAATATGAATCACAAACTCCTTAAGCCATAGGTAATGTTGCCAAGTCTCCAAAACTATAACAAGTGCATAAAGCGCCTTGTCATATGTAGGGTAGTTCAATGAAGCACCTCCAAGATTCTCATTTAAATAGGCTATAAGATGCCTATCTTTCATCAAAACAGCTCCAATACCTATCCCTGAGGTATCACACTCAATCTCAAAAGTTTTAGTAAAGTTAGGTAGTGCTAAAATAGGTTCTGAACATAACCTATCTTTAATAGTATTAAAAGCATTCTCTTGAGATGTACCCCAATGGAATCCCACATTCTTTTTCACAATCTCAGTTAATGGAGCAGTTATAGTGTTAAAATCTTTGACAAATCTCCTATAGAAACTAGCCAACCCATGGAAAGATCTTACCTCAATAATGGTAGTAGGTTTCGGCCAATCTCTAATAGCTTTAATTTTGCCCTCATCAACTTCTATACCTTTTGCACTAACAACATAACCAAGAAACACAACTTTTTCCATGCAAAAAGTACACTTATCAAAGTTAGCAAATAACTTTTCTTTCCTCAAAACAACAAGTACACATCTTAAATGTTCAATATAATCATCCAAACACTTATTATAAATCAAAATATCATCAAAGTATACCACAACAAACTTACTAATGAAAGTTCTCAAAACATGGTTCATCAACCTCATAAAAGTGCTAGGTGCATTAGTAAACCCAAAATGCATAACTATGCACTCATACAAACCATATTTTGTTTTAAAAGCTATTTTCCATTCATCACCTTCTTTCATTCTAATTTGGTGGTAACCACTTTTAACATCAATCTTGGTAAACACACAAGATCCATGCAATTCATCAAGCATATCATCTAATCTAGGAATGAGATGTATATACTTTACCGTTATGTTGTTCACAACCCGGCAATCAATACACATTCTCTAAGTCTCATCCTTCTTAGGTACTAATAACACCGGAACATCATATGGACTCATGCTTTCCCTCACATACCCTTTGCTCATCAAATCCTCCACTTTCCTTTGAAGCTCCTTGGTCTCCTCTGGGTTGCTCCTATAGGTTAGACGGTTTGGAATGATAGCTCTAGGCACAAAGTCCATTTGATGTTCAATGCCTCTAATGGGTAGCAATCCACTGGGAATCTCACTAGGAAATACATCCTTGAATTCCTACAGCAAGGAAACAACAAAACTAAGAAGAGAAGAGTTAGTTTCATTAGTGTTAAAATAAGATTCTTTGTACACCAATAAATTCATGGGCTGGTCGACTAGTAAGGCTTTCCTAACCTCATTTTCCTTTGCAAAAAAACTCATCTTCTTCTTACCCTCTCTCCTATCAAGATCCTTATTTCCCCTAGTTGATTCGGCCTCTACAACATTCTGCCCATTCACACTAATTTCAGCCCCCCACCACCTTTTCATGTTCACCCATCTTCCTAAGCTTCAATTGATCCTCATAAATCTGATTGGGTGTTAATAGAACAGGGGTTATTGGTTTCCTATCTTTTACAAACTTATAATGGTTCTTGAAACCATCATGGATCACTCTCTTATCCAATTTCCATGGTCTGCCCAATAAGATATGACTTGCATGCATTGGGGCAACATCATAAAGTACCTCATCACAATACTTTCAAATAGAAAAGCTAACCAAAACTTGCCTAGTTACCCGAATCTCCCCACAATCATTCAACCATTGTAATCCATAGGGTTTAAGGTGTTTTATGGTAAGTAAGCTTAACTTCTCTACAAGGGATTTGCTAGCAACATTGGTCCAACTCCCCCCATCTATGATCATGCTACATACCTTAGACTTGATATGATATCTAGTGTGGAATATGTTCTCCCTTTGTTAGACAGAATCATTCACCTTGTTTTGAGCATTCAAAACACGCCTAGTTATAAGGGATAGCATCTCCCCTTCATCTACGGGTTTACTAGCTCCACCATCATCACTATCATTTACCAAAGATGTCATGTCATCATAATCATCATCGCTCTTGCTCTCGCTCTCGCTCTCCACTTCTTCATTTTCCTTCATAATCATCACTTTCTTGTTTGGACATTGAGAAGCAATATATCTTACACCCAAACAATGAAAACACTTAATATAACGAGAATGATTAGCTTAGGTTTCAAATTTACCTTTAGGCTTGTTGGAGTCGACATCTTTAGCCTTGATAGGCTCAGTTTTGGGCTTAGGAGAACTCCCAAAATTCTAATTTTGCTTGTTCCACCTTTGCCTTAATGTTGAGTTAGAATTATTGAAGTTCTTTGTTGCCCTTTTTCTTTTGAGTTGTCTCTCCACCTTCATAGCCATGTGTACCATGTCTTCAATCTCCACATAATGTTGTAACTCCACAACATTAGCAATATGTATATTTAGACCATTTAAGAACCTTGCCATAGTTTACGGTCCCCCCCCATATTAGCCCAAGTCATGGTTATCTCCATCTCCTTGTGGTACTCCTCCACACTCTTGGACCTTTGAGTAAGGCTTTGAAGCCTTTGGAATAGATCTTTATAGTAGTGGCTAGGTATGAACCTCCTCCTCAAAGAGCCTTAAAATCATCCCAACTATCAATGAGCCTCCCTAGGTTTCTCCTCCTCCTAGTCACTAGTTGATCCCACCATACAAGAGCATAATCTTTAAACTCCACAACCGCAAGCTTTACCTTCTTTTCCTACGAATAATTGTGGCAATTAAAGATCAAATCAATCTTTTTCTCCCACTCTAGATAAGCTTTAGGGTCATTACTACCTTGGAATGGTGGTATCTTCATCTTAATGCTCCCTAAGTTTCTGTCCACCATATCCCTTCCTCCTTAGTTTCTACCCACATCATCAGCTCTCCCACTTAAATTTTGCCTATGCATCCTTCCCCTAGCTCCTCTACCTTGGCCTTTACCCATAACAGTCCCTACATCATACTCCTCATCATGCAAAATAGTCATGGCATCATCTTCTTCATAATCTGAAAAAATCAGTTTGCTTCCTAGTGTTTTGGACCCTTCTTGGTTGCCTCCTATGCTTGTTAGCTTCAAGGGAATCCATTATGTCCTTCATCTCTTAAAACAAGAAGTCAAACTGTTGAAATTGTAGTTGCTTGGACTGAATCATGAACTTGAGATCACCATCCATGCTTGTAGAAGTCTCTTTGGTTGCACTTTCCTCTTGCATAGACATGATAAAAATAACAAATGAATATTAGTAAACAAGAAAAAAAACCTCACTCGCTCCCTTAGTGTTTACACTCAAAGAATGACACTCCACTCGTGTTTCACTCTTTTTAGTTTTTTCCCGATGCTAATCTCACTCATTCTTGCCTTTTTCCACTTTTGTTTTCTCTATCAAGTTCTTTTGGAACAAAGCAAACCTTCAAATAATCCAAACAATGTGTTAGTTCACTAAATATAATCAAGAACTGGTGTTTTTTAGAAGAAAAGGCTGAAGAAGTTTGGAAAAAGAACAAAAGAATGTTAAAAGAAGAAGAACACTTAACTTTCTTGAACTTCTTGACACTTTCTTGCACTTTCTTGGAGTTTCTTGCACTTTTTTTTTCATTTTCTTTTCTTTTCTTTTCTTTTCTTTTCTTTTCTTTTTTCTTTTTTCTATGCAATAACCCTAATCTTTGAAGAATAAGGTGTCTTGAACTATATTGAACGAAAAACACAGAAATAAGATGAACTAAAACAAGAGCAAAAACTAAGAAAATAGAATCTGATTTGGGTGGGATGGATAGGCGTGATTGGTTGGTATGTTTTAAGGTATGAGGGTGGAAAATTTCGTGGTTTTAGTGTATGGGGTATGGCAAAACAGAAACAAAAAGATAGATAACCAAAATAAGATGTTAAGGGTGAATCTTGAATTGGAAGGATAGAAGATTTGGCTTAGGATGGCTCTTATATCAAATGATGTGAACCCAATAGAGATGAACCCTAGAAAACCCACAAGAATCTGATTATAAGATCCCAAGAAACCTAAACACAAATCGGGTTTTGATGGACCTTGACCCTTTGTCTTAAAAGACAAGAACCTTCGTATAAAGAACCTACACCCAAGAAACAATAAAACCAGAAACTTAGACTATATTAAAGTCTAAACCCAAGGAATACAGAAACTTGAACGAAGGTTATAATGGAAGTGTTGTGAACGCCACAAAGAAAGGATTTCTTTGATAAGTTCTGGCTTTGTTCTTTTAAGAACTCAAGGAGAAAACTCTCTCTCTATTTTCCAATTGAATAATCTGAAATTCTCCCCATAATGAACGTCCAAGACCCTATAAATACTAATTCTAATAGAACTTTAAAAACCAAGTTCATAACAAATCTGATTTGACCAAGTCTCTAACTGCCTAATCTGATATGTATCACACCAATCCTAATACATGTAGGATTCTAAGACAAGATAAACCTAATCTGAATTTAACAAACTAATCCTACTTGTAGCAAAAGTCTATGTCATGCTAATCCCACTTGGAATAGGATTGTAAGACTTAATTACAATTCAAACTCTAACTAACCAAATCTGATCCAAACCTGATCTAAAGACATCTAATCAGATTTAAACACAACCAGAGCCTCCCTAACATAGAATTTCAGCCATACTAAGAAAATGTAACCAATACTTAAGTCTTGAACATGATTTAGTCCTAAACATGTAATCTTTAAGAATCTGTCCCAGAATGCATAATCCAAACATGTAATCTTCAAGATTGGTTGTCTTCCACAACCTTGATACAATGGATCAAGATTGGATCTCCCTCTTCCAAGCCTAACTTGAATGGCTTGTTCATGCATGGTGAATACTTAAATTTGGCCCAATTGTCCAAATCTACCCAAGTTTTGTGCACCAATCCTTGCATGGCTTCCTTGATCTTCTTGGATCTTGATCTTGTGATTGGCCCATTAGGTACATATAATGGATCATTGGCAGCAACTTGTCGACCTATGGTAGCATGCTTCTCACGTGAATCTCCATATAATCCTCCATCCATGGCAGCAAGCTTTCCATCAAAAACATGTTGACCTTGGTTCTCATCAGGATGTGTTAGCAAATGGTCTCAATAAAGTTCACCAGCCCCATCCCATAGTCATCTCTACCATCGGACCCCCAGGACATGATCATCTTAACCTCCCACCACCTACCTTTTGACACCTCCTACTGACACTCCTCCTAATATTCACTATTGGTATGGTCCTCCTCTTTGTCACTGTTTTCTTCTTCTACCCCTTGGACCCCAATCTTCATTTGCCCAACTTTGACTTAACCACATCCCTAAAGCTCACTCTTCCTCGCTAACCATCAAAGTTTGAAAGAAATATTATTTCTCTTTGGGATTATCTCACGGTAAGTAGTGGCATGGGGTAAAGAAGAATTACGAGTAAAGAAGAATTATTACGAGTAAAGAAGAATTATAAACGAGTAAAGAATTATGAGTAAAGAAGAATTATTACGAGAAAAGAAGAATTATAAACAATTTAATTATTCCATCAATCATTTAAATATAACTCGAACTCCTCTCTTAATCACATAGTGCATTAAAGATCTGTTTGGTTGGATGTTAATTAATGGAACAGAATATAATGGAATGGAATGGAAGGGAACGATTTATAATGAAATGAAATGTAATATAGTGAAAAGTTGTTTGGGAGGAATGGAAGGGTTCATAATGTAATGTAGTGAAACATTATTTGGAAGATGGATGGAATAGAATAGAATGTATAATAAATGACTGTTATACCTCTGATATTAAAATGGTTGTTGCATGAGGTTTAACGCTACAATTTTAAAACAAAAATCATGTTCAATTAAAATGTCACGCATAACCGTGACAAATAATTTTTAAATATATTTTCTATTTTAAAATAATAAAATTTTTATTATTTTATTATTAATTATATACAATTTATTATTAATTATATAAAAATAATATTATTAATTATTTAATAAATTTTATTCTACTATATGTGATTTATATTTAAAATTTATCTATTTATATTTTTATTTATGGATGAGTGGTTGGAATGTATTTTTGACTCTTTTTCTAAATAAATAAAAGTCTTTACTTGACCCACCCATTGTTCTTTGATTCCTTATTTCATATTCATCTTTATTTTGACAATAAATACTAATATAAAGAATATAAACATGTAAAAGCCGCCACAACGACATTAGAAATTTCACTAACATATGAGGTCTAAAGAAGTCTAGTATTACGCAATCTTATTCTTAATTAGTAGAGACTGTTTCCAAATGACCCATATGAAAAGAAAAAAAAACGACACCTTTACTTAATAAATTTAAGACTTAATAATAAATAAATAATTCAATTCAATTCAATTTTATAATGATCCATTCTCATATTCAATTAATACAAAAATTATTAAGTGAATTGTTAATTTTTTAATATGCATATTATTCAATTATAAATGTCACTATTTGTTTTCCTTTTTTCTTTGTCATATTTAATTTTAATAAATAATAAATAATTTATTTTTATATTAATTTTAAACTTAAATTTTAATTTTTTAAGTACTTGATAGAGCGTTATCAAACTCATTAATTTTTATATGCATAAATAAATAACTCCACATAAGATTTCTATATATAAAATTTTTATTTTACTTATTGAATTGAATGTGAAAATAACTAATTTAAATAGTGCTCTCCAAAAAAACAAATACCTAAGCTTGTATATTATACTTTGTGCAGGCCATTGAAGATATACAAAGTATAAACAACTTTATTAGGAAAGAGGGAAGCTTGTACCCAAGTCAGGGTTATCTCTAAGCATAATCAGGACAAGACATATTAGGAACAGACAGCTCCCTCCTACATACACTTGAACTACTACTGTGATTGGTCTTCTTCAAAGCCCAGAACAAAGTTGGGAATGGCCAAAGTTATGTACCTGGTATAAAATCCAACAAAACTCTCAAAGTGTTAAATGAGTAAAAGTTAAAATAGTTAGCAATGAAGTGGTTTTAGGATTTCAGCTGCAAAATTGGCTTTTAGTGTTTCTTCCTCCAGCTAATTACTTTAAGTTGAGTATAAACAATAATAGCAAACACAAACCTGCAGAATTTTAGAACTGAACATCTTTCCTTTGAGTCAAACTGCAACTTAAAATTATGTGAGTGTTTGGTAGGTTTAGACTGCTTAAATGTGATGTTATATACGCTAAGTTGACAGGTCAATTTGATGTTTTATTTTTCAGTGGAAATGATCCCAGCTTACTTAGAAACAACTTCTCTAATGTCAAGTCTACATAGAAACTTTGAAAAAAGCAAGTTAATGATCTCTGCTAGTATTTCAAATGTGAACATTTTATCTTAAATCTCAAGTATGCAATTACAAACATTACCTTTACATAAATAAGTTTACTTATTTTCACTAAGAGGCTTAAAGCTACTGAATATCAATATTTGACTAATCGAGTCAATAAAAGGGTTACAGCTTGACAAAAGAGATCTCTATCTTTAGCTAAAAGAGTCCATTCTATAAAGATAGTCCTTCTAAATCTTCAAACTCATTGGTTCTCTTTAATTCTTCCTATTGAATTATCAAATAATTGGAGAAACTCGTTAAGAGATTTATGTGGTTTGGCAACTTGAACATTCCTTATAGAGCTAAGTTAAGTGGACTGAGGTTTGGTCCCCTAAAGAGAAAGGTGGATTAGGTATCACATCATTCAAACTTAAAAAACAATTTTGATAGTAAAAAAGATTTGGAGAATATGTACTAACAAAGAAGTTATCTGGGTTAGATGGACGAATACTTATTACTTCTCACATAATTGCTTCTAGAATATTAAAGAAATAAGACTCATTCCTAGCCTTTGATTGAAATGCTAAGATCAAGGAACTTTATATGCCCCTCAATCAAAAATTAGGTTAGAAATGGACTTGACACATGGTTTTGATTTAACAATTAGTGTCTCATTAGTCCTCTCCATATGCAAGAAGGGTTAAACTACATGAGGGGCAAACTCCCATTGAACACCAAAGTAGCTAAGATGGTATTTGGCGACTTTTGGAACTGTAATTATATAGGTAATCTCACATTTTGACCAACTTACCAAATTACAAACCTAATTAGGAAAAAAAACAGATCAAACCATATAGACTTTGGAAAACTCTTATAGTTTTTATAACAAGTCCTACTTGGAATACTTGAAAACTCACTCCCCTAAAGTTAGATGGTATAATCTCATTTGGTGTAAATCAATTATGCCTAAAGCTCCAATCACCTAATGACTTGCTCTCAAATCTAAATTTTAGACTAGGAATAAAATTCAAGACATTAATCCTCTCTTTGACTTGTGCAAAGTTGAACCGTAGTCAATTTCTCATTTATTCTTTCAATGTTCTTATGCTCAAACCATATGATGTAGACTCCAACACACTATGAATATATTCTGCACTAAAAGGAATTAGGAACAAATCATCCAATAGGCTTGTGAATGCAATCAGAAGACGACAAATGATCATATGGTGTTCAAAATATCATTTCAGTTGCTGTGTTTATATCATCTGGGAGGGAGAGAAACAATGAAGTCCACAACAAACAACAGCTAGATAAGCATACCTTAGCTCATAAGTTGTTCTTTGGATAAGAGAGATTCTTTTCTCTACGACTATTATAGCTTGCTAAGTAACAATGTTAGGAACTCTTGGTGCTTAAACTAGCTCTTAAAATAATTACTTTGTACCATTATATGCAGAATAATATCTGATGGTTAGTATCAGCTACTCCTTTTGATGTAAAAGCTTAGTTGCGAACTTGTAACTCTTAACTAGTTCTAAGGCTTCTTTGTCAGCCTGATTTTTGGAACAAATTTTATTTGAATTCTACAAAAACCATATTTAAAGTCTAAACCTAAATGTAATTATAATTTAATCTTAATAAAATCAATTGTATGATATTTGATCCATGAAGTTTCTTAAACTTCATAATTAAGTCCAAGTAATTTAAATTATTTTTTTGTTTAATTTCTTTTTATGTGTGTCCTATTAGGTTAATATATTGAGAATTATTATAAATTAGAATTAGATAAATTAAAACTCCTTTTAATTTATCTTTAATTCTTTAATTAAATAATGTATAATAATATATCAAAATTAATATCTAGCAATATGTTATGACCACTTAAGTATTATAAATGTCAAAGCGATTTGCCTTAACATATCCATAACATATAATTTAATCATTTTGTTATTTAATGTTTCAATTAAATATAGAGTATGGAATTAGTTTCTCCTCCATTTAAGCCTAGTCTTTTTTCTAATTAATAATTAATTTATAATTGATTTGTGAAAACAACCTTTTCAAATATTAACTTACTCTTGTTAAAGGATTCCTTAAATCAATAATAATAAAGAATAATAGAAGATTCTCCTTCATGCTTTTAGGGTTATGAATCATTTATTGTCATACTCAATTATCTTTGTATAGTTCATTCTATATTTAAGTACTGTTAACTGGGTTATCTTTAATAGAATAGGTCATAAGTAGTATCAGAATATATTAATTCTCTTATGAAATACTTTATTAATCTCAAGTCTAAAGACCAATCATATATGTAGCGCCCCTTACCACAGGGTACACACCGGGACGCCTGAAGGTCATTCCGGTATATATCCTACAATAAGGGTGAGTTACGTTCGATCACAACATTCACTTCATAAGGCATCATATCATTACTCACTTATAAAGCATCATAAGAAAATCACAATATTTTAAAACCAACTTTTTCCTCATTTCATTTCACAAAACCGAAAGTCTACATTGTAGCTTTCAATATTTACTACATGTACATCATCAAAACCTAGTACAAAAGTACTATATGAAAGAGGAAAATATACAAAGTCTATCTAATCTGTCCAAAAATCCCAGCTAACCGACCTTTGAGCCATGACTTCTCTTGCGAAATCACAATCTACACGGCTAGTAGAGCCTCTTAATAGGTAAAGTCGTCTCTCGGTCCTAAAAAGACAACGTTGCAATTTTGGTGAGTTTTGCGAACTCAATGAGGTAACCATCATCAATGGTTCACTCAATTCATGCAACACAACATTTCACATAACACATATTTCATAAAATTGTACTTTACATCAGTATTACATTTTCACTTAAGCATAGGCAAATTGCATTTCAATCAATTAAATATACTTAAGCAAATGCACATGGAATGCTCATGAGACTCTTTTCCAATTATTACGTTGTTGTGACCGAGTGCCTAAACTATCCCGTATCCATTTTTGGATAATGGGCTCATTGATAAATGTCCCATATAGGGCTCATTAAACGTTGAGCCTGAGTCTCTGAATTACTTTTGAGCTCGACGCTCTTTTGATACGGCAATAACCTAGAATCAATGTCTAGATCACGTCCGTGTTAATGATTGCTCCCAAACCTAAATTCAATCAATCTAACAAGACCCTTCACCCCCAAAACAGTAAGGAATTGGTGACAAAGAGTATAAAGATTGTGGGAATTGAATTAATGCCACAAGTTAGAACTTACTTGATAAGTTGAATCAATCCTTA
>JAOQMS010000004.1:11141972-11164110 GCA_027563885.1 Erythroxylum longipes | reverse complement strand
TTGCACTCATTTGCAAAGTGTCCCTTATTGCCACAATTGAAGCACTTCAACTTGGCTTTGTTGCACTTCTTCTTGAAATTTTCAAGGTGGCACTGTTCCCATTGTCTTAACCATCCTTCCTTTTCTTCTTTCCTTTGAACTTGTTCTTGTGAGGAAAGGAAGTTCTAGTAACATATGCCTTTGAATGGTTCTTGATGGCCATCATCTCTGCCTCTAGCAGAATGTGTCTTACAATGTCATCAAATGACTTAATTTAAGAGTTGTGGCGTAAATTAACCTTCATCAATTGCCACTCCTCATCAGAAAAGGAACGAATTATTGCTTGAACTTGTTGCTCATCAGTGACCACATGACTAGTGGACTTGAGTTAATGAATCATGCTTGACATCTCACGTAAGTGGTCACTCATGGTGTGGTTAGTCCTCTCACTATAATTCTCAAACTTGAAAATCAGAGCTCTTTGTTTCTTTAAAGAAACATCTCTATACTTATTCTTGGACGAATCCCAGATGGCTTTGGCTGACTCAAGCATAGAGAAATCTACCATGAGTTCATCAACCATGGTGCTCAAGCGAGTAACACGAGCCATAGAATCTTTGATCTTATATAGCTCATAGGCATTAGAGTTTCCACCCACAGCTGGTGGCTCGAGCATATGGAAGAGCACATCAAGTGTATCTTGCTCAGTTAAGATGAATTGAACCTTTTGTTGCCAAATGGAGTAATTGTCTCCATCAAGATTGAGGTCTTTATTTAATTAAGCAACAATATTCTTACAGGCCATCTACATTGATGCAATTATCATGTAAGTGCATTTCTACCACAACAAGACTTAATCAAGCAACATGCACGAGAAACAACTATTTCATGTTAAAACATAGCAAAAGAAATGCATATGGCATTCAATTAGAAATATTTCAACATGCTTTTATTGTTTCACAAAACATGCTTTCAATAAAGCCTTCGATTTACAAAGGCAACTATCACACATAGAACATATAGCAACAAATATGTTCACATGCCATTATTAGGATTGCACTAAAAATATATATACCAATACATTAGTATGTCAATTTTATGATCATAAAATCATTTCAAATCATGCTTTCAACCTAAAGATCTGATACCATTTGTTGATTTTAGATCATAACTCAAACAAGAAATCACATGATTTCATAAGAATACAAGATCCTACGTAGGTCACTAAGAAGGGTAGGATGATATACTAACTTGAAATGTAGGGGAATAACTCCTTGTATGCTTGATGCTTTGCCTACGTAGTGGAGATCCACTATGGCTTCTCCTCCTTCAACTCATCGTGGTTGGAATGGATGGAGTAGACCGATCTGATCAAAACGCACTAAGGCCGGAAGAGTTGCTAACTTTTGAAAGTAGAAATCTTTATGGTTCACCCACAATGCTCTTGACAAGCTTAACAACTATTTTATAGGAGAGTGCTTTAGCTTATGAAGACTTGAAAGAAGTGTAGTATTCAGGCAAAGAAAAAACGCCCTTAAAGGAACTAAGAAATTACCTTTTATTGGCCACTAAAAAGTGCCTTTGAAGAGTCATGACTCTTAGAAGAGTTATGTCTCTCAGCGAAACATCATGATCCTTCCAAGAGTTATGTCTCTCAGCAAAACATCATAACTCTTGGCCAAGGGACACATCCTTTGGAAAATAGTCATGTATCTTCAATTAAAGTCATCATGTACTTTGCCTTAGAATGAACATACGTGACACCCTTTCACCAAGGTATGTGTGCTTTGGATGAAAAGATGTGCTGTTTTGACCAATGGTTGTGACCATTCGACCAAAAAGGGGTTCATGTACAAGAATGAATGGTCATGAGTGTACCATCATGACTTTAAGTGAAGATACATGACTCTTTTCCTAAAGGATGTGTCCCTTGTCCAAGAGACATAACTATTGGAAGAGTCATGAATCTTTTCCAAAGGATGTGTCCTTTGGCCAAGAGTCATAATGTTTCGCCAAGAGACATAACTCTTCGAAAAGTCATGACTCTTTGCCAAAGGATGTGTCCTATAGCTAAGAGTCATGATGTTTTTCCAAGAGACATAACTCTTGGAAGAGTCATGACTCTTCAAAGGCACCTTTTGGTGGCTTATAAAAGGGAATTTCATAGCTCCTTTGAGTGAGAGTTTTTTCTTTGGCTGAATACTACATTCTTCTCCCCTTCTTTGAGCTAAAAACACTCCCTTGTTTCAAGTCTTCATGTGTTGAAGCACTCTCCCATAAAATAGTTGTTAAGCTTATTAAGAGCATTGTGGGTGAACCATAAGGATTGCTACTTTCACAAGTTAGCAACTCTTTCGACCTTAGTGCATTGTGAGGAGATCGGTCTACTCCATCCATTCCACGACGAGTTGGAGAAGAAGGAGAAGCCATAGTGTATCTCCACAAGGGAGATACAACATCAAGCATACAAGGAGTTATTCCGTTGAGCTTCAAGTTAGTATATCATCCTACCCTTCTTAGTGACATGCATAGGATCTTGTATGCTTATGAAATCATGAGATTTCTTGTTTGAGTTATGATCTAAAATCAATAGTGCTTCCATTAATAACTTCATTTGTGTGTTACGAGGTCCCTCCTTTTATTGGGGAATCATTGCAGGTTCATAATGCTGTAACGAGGTTCCTATTCATAGTTGACTGATGACCACAATGTGTGTAGTTTGGATATTGTCACCCTTTGATTTGGTATGCTCCTCATGGTCACCCCATTTAAACATTCTCCCTATAGGCCTCTACTATCTCTATTGTTGCTCCAAAGAGGGTTTTTGTGGATATATCACTTTCACTCTTGACTCGTATAGCTCATCTCTTTCACTAAGTTTCAGGATAGGGTGAGTTAGGCATCTCTTTCACCCTAGTATAATCCAAACATTTAATACCAATAATTGTGGCATCCAAGCATAAATGTTTCCCTATGAAACTAACAAGATGACTAAATCCTATGGTTGGGAAGTATTATAGGGAAATGTGCTGGAAGTTAAACTGTCACTATACATATTCCTTACTTAGCTTACCTATATCTATCTTCGATCTCCATTTCTTCAAAAATATGGGACTGTTACTTATATTCCAAGGAACCAAATTCAGAATCTTGTTCAATCCCTAAGTAGAGTCAAATTTGAAAACATAGCATCCTTGCTCACTGAGAAAAACATATCCTCCAATTGTTCTTGTTTCTAGTTTTTGAATGCCTAGTGGTGTACGAACAGGTAAGATGGGCACTTTTATGAAGAAGAAATCCAATGCTATACACTACCTTGAAGCTCCTACTTATAATGTTTCATGAGGCCTATCCCCCTCTTTATAAGAAGAAAAGGGATAAAACTGAGCTCAAAGATAGGTGTAGATTCACCCATAAACGTTTTCCAAATAACTATGTTAGGATATGATTGTTTAGCTTAACCAAGGGGGCTAGGTGTTTGGGAATAGTTAGTAGAAAGCTCCGATGGAAGGAGACCTAAAATGAGGTTATCAAAGGAAACAAAAGTTGCTTGATGAGCCTAAATTTTTGTTAGGGATAAAACTAGCAAAAGAGGATTGTGCAGGGGGCTTGAAAAAAATTGAGGGAGGTGGCAAAGGTGAAAAAGAATTGAGGGTAAGTAGTCAGATAGGAGGGGTTGTTGGTGTACTCCTATACTAATAATTAGAAGAGGTAAGATCGTGCTAAAAAGTGAAGCAGTGATGCCAATAAGGGAGGTTGGGAAGGTTAGATGAAGAGGGGAGAGGGGTGGCTTTAGGGTATCCAAGTTCCATTCCCTAAAAATATCTCATTTCTTATCCTTAAATAATAACTAACAAATAACAAACAATCCTAATTGATGAGAACCAAAGTCAATATGTTCTTGATGGAATGCTTGCTGCCATAGGTGGACAAGTTGTTGCCAATGATCCATTATATGCTCCTAGTGGGCCAATCATAAGATCAAGATCTAAGAAGGTCAAGGAAGCCATACAAGGATTGGTGCACAAAACTTGGGTAGATTTGGACAATTGGACTGAATTGAAGCATGCCATGCAAAAACAAGCCATTCGAATTAGGCTTAAAAGAGGGAGATCCAATCTTGATCCATTGTATCAAGGTTGTGGAAGACTAAACCAATCTTAAAGATTACATGTTTGGGCTGTGCATTCTTGGACAGATTCTTGAAGATTACATGTTTGGGCCATGAATCATGTTCAAGACTCAAGTATTGGTTTATTTGGTTATATTTTCTTAGTATGGCTGAAATTTTGTGTTAAGGAGGCCTTTGGTTGTGTTTAAATCTGATTAGATGTCTTTAGATCATATTTGGTTTCTTTAGATCAGATTTGGATCAGATTTGATTAGTTAGAGTTTGATTTGTAATTAAGTCTGGGATTGGCATGACTTAGACTTTTGCTACAATTAGGATTAGTTTGTTAAATTACGATTAGGTTTACTTGTCTTAGAATCCTACGTGAACTAGGATTAGTGTGATACATATCAGATTACGAAGTTTGAGACGTGGTCAAATCATATTTATTATGACCTTGTTTCTTAGAGTTCTATTAGAATTAGTATTTAAAGGGTTTTGGATGTTCATTATGAAAAAATTCAGATTATTCAATTGAAAATTTTAGTCTCCTTGAGTTCTTGAAAGAACAAAACCTGAACTTATCAAAGAAATCCTTTCTTTGTGGCGTTCACAACACTTCCATTATAACCTTTGTTCAAGTTTTTGTATTCCTTGGGTTTAGACTTTAATATAGTCTAAGTTTCTGGCTTTATTGTGTCTGGGGTGTAGGTTCTTTATACTAAGGTTCTTGTCTTTCTAGGTCAAGGTCCATAAAAACCAGATTTGTGTTTGGGTTTCTTGGGATCATATAATCAGATTCTTGTGGGTTTTCTAGGGTTCATCTTTATTGAGTTCGCATCATTTGGTATTAGAGCCATCCTAAGCCAAATCTTCTGTCCTTCCAATTCAAGATTCACCCTTAACATCTTGTTTTGGTTATCTATTTTTTTTTGTTTCTCAAAACACCTCATACACTAAAACCTCAAAATTTCCCACCTTCATACCCTAAAACATACTAACCAACCCCACCTATCCATTCCACCTAAAACATATTTGATTTTCTTAGGTTTTTCTTGTTTTAGTTCATCTTGTTTCTTTGTTTTTCGTTCAATATAGTTCAAGAAACCTTGTTTTTCAAAGATTAGGGTTCTTGTATAAACCAAAACAAAAGAGAAGAGAAAATCAAATTAAAAAAAGAAAACAGAAAAGAAAAGAAAGTGAAAGAAACTCCAAGAAAGTGTCAATTATTTGAAGGTTTGCTTTGTTCCGAAAGAACTTGATAGAGAAAATAAGAGTGGAAAAAGGAAAGAGTGAGTGAGATTAGCATCGGGAAAAAGCCAAGAAGAGTAAAACACGAGTTGAGTGTCATTCTTTGAGTGTAAACACTAAGGGAGTGAGTGAGGTTTTTTCTTGTTTACTAATATTCATTTGCTGTTTTCATCATGTCTAAGCAAGAGGAAAGTGCTACCAAAGAGACTTCTACAAGTGTGGATGGTGATCTCAAGTTCATGATTCAATCCATGCAACAACAATTTCAATGGTTTGATTTCTTGTTTGAGGAGATGAAGGACAGAATGGATTCCCTTGAAGCTAACAAGCATAGGAGGGTCCAAAACACTAGGGAGCAAACTGATTTTTCAGATTATGAAGAGGATGATGCCATGACCATTTTGCATGATGAGGAGTATGATGTAGGGGATGTTATGGGTAGAGGCTGAGGTAGAGGAGCTAGGGGAAGAATGCATAGGCGAAATTTAGGTGGGAGAGATGATGATGTGGGTAGAAACCTAGGAGGAAGGGATATGGTGGACAGAAACTTAAGGAGCACTAAGATGAAAATACCACCATTCCAAGGTAGGAATGACCATGAAGCTTATCTAGAGTGGGAGAAAAAGATTGATTTGATCTTTGATTACCACAATTAATCAAAGGAAAAGAAGGTAAAGCTTGCTGTTGTGGAGTTTAAAAACTATGCTCTTGTATGGTGGGGTCAACTAGTGACTAGTAGGAGGAGAAACCTAGAGATGCCTATCGATAGTTGGGATGATTTGAAGGCTTTCATGAGGAGGACGTTCATACATAGCTACTGTTATAGAGATCTGTTCTAAAGGCTTCAAATCCTTACTCAAGGGCCTAAGAGTGTGGAGAAGTACCACAAGGAGATGGAGATAACTATCATTCGGGCTAATGTGGAGGAGGATCGTGAGGCCACTACGGCAAGGTTCTTGAATGGACTGAATAGAGATATTGCTAATGTTGTGGAGTTGCAACATTATGTGGAGATTGAAGACATGGTCCACATGGCGTCATAGGTGGAGAGACAACTTAAAAGAAAAGGGGCAGCAAAGAACCTCAACAATTCTAACTCAACATGGAGGCAGAATTGGAACAAGCGAATCAGAATTTTGGGAGTTCTCCTACGCCTAAAACCGAGCCTATCAAGGCTAAAGATGATGTTTCAAACAAGCCTAAAGGTAAATCTGAAACCCAAAATAATCGTTCTCGTAATATTAAGTGTTTTCGTTGTTTGGGTGTAGGACATATTGCTTCTCAATGTCCAAACAAGAAAGTGATGGTTATGAGGGACAATGAAGAAGTGGAGACCGAGAGCGAGAGCGATGATGATTGTGATGACATGCCATCTTTGGTGGATGATAGTGATGATGGTGGAGCTAGTAGACCCGTGGATGGAGGGGAGATGCTATCCCTTGTAACTAGGAGCGTCTTGAATGCTCAAATCAAGGTGGATGATTCTGTCCAGCAAAGGGAGAACATATTCCACACTAGATGCCTCATCAAGTCTAAGGTATGTAGCATGATCATAGATGGGGGGAGTTGTACTAATTTTGCTAGCACATACCTTGTAGAGAAGTTAAACTTACCTACCATAAAACACCCTAAACCCTATAGATTACAATGGTTGAATAATTGTGGGGAGATTCGGGCAACTAGGCAAGTTTTGGTTAGCTTTTCTATTGTTAAGTATTGTGATGAGGTACTTTGTGATGTTGTGCCAATGCATACAAGCCATATTTTATTAGGCAAACCATGGTAATTTGATAAGAGAGTGATCTAGGATGGTTTCAAGAACCATTATAAGTTTGTAAAAGATGGAAAACCAATAACCCTTGTTCCACTAACACCCAATCAGATTTATGAGGATCAATTGAAGCTTAAAAAGATGGGTGAAGATGAAAAGGTGGTGGGGGTCGAAACTAGTGTGAATGGCAGAATGTTGTGGAGGACGAACCAACTAAGGGGAATAAGGATCTTGATAGGAGAGAGGGTAAAAAGAAGATGAGTTTCTTTGCAAAGGAAAGTCAGGTTAGGAAAGCCTTATTGGCCGACCAGCCTATGATTCTATTGGTGTACAAAGAATCTTATTTTAACATTAATGAAACTAACTCTTCTCTTCCTAGTTTTGTTGTTTCCTTACTGCAGGAATTCAAGGATATATTTCCTAGTGAGATTCCAAGTGGACTGCCACCCATTATAGGAATTGAACATCAAATAGACTTTGTGCCTGAAGCTATCATTCCAAACCGTCCAGCCTATAGGAGCAACCCAGAGGAGACCAAGAAGCTTCAAAGCCAAGTGGAGGATTTGATGAGCAAAGGGTATGTGAGGGAAAGCATGAGTCCATGTGCTGTTTCGGTGTTATTAGTACCTATGAAGGATGGGACATAGAGAATGTGTATTAACTGCCAGGCTGTGAACAACATAACAGTAAAGTATAGACATCCCATTCCTAGATTAGATGATATGCTTGATGAATTGAATGGATCTTGTGTGTTTACCAAGATTGATCTTAAAAGTGGTTACCACCAAATTAGAATGTAAGAAGGTGATGAACGGAAAATAGCTTTTTTTTAAAAATATGGTTTGTATGAGTGGTTAGTTATGCCTTTTGGGTTGACTAATGCACCTAGCACTTTTGTGAGGATGATGAACCATGTTTTGGGAATTTTCCTTGGTAAGTTTGTTGTCTTATACTTTAATGATATTTTGATTTATAGCAAGTGTTTGGATGACCATGTTGAACATTTAAGATGTGTACTTGCTATTTTGAGGAAAGAAAAGTTATTTGTTAACTTTGATAAGTGTACTTTTTGCATGAACAAACTTGTGTTTCTTGGTTATGTTGGTAGCGCAAAAGGTATAGAGGTTAATGAGGACAAAATTAAGGCTATTAGAGATTGGCCAAAACCTACTTCCATTACTGAGGTAAGATCTTCCCATAGGTTGGGTAGTTGCTATAGGAGATCGTCAAAGATTTTAGCACTATAGCTGCTCCATTGACTGAGATTGTGAAAAAGAATGTGGGATTCTATTGGGGTACATCTCAAGAGAATGCTTTTAATACTATTAAAGATAGGTTATGTTCAACACCTGTTTTAGCATTACCTAACTTTACTAAAACTTTTGAGATTGAGTGTGATGCCTCAAGGATAGGTATTGGAGGTGTTTTGATGCAAGATAGGCATCCTATAGCCTATTTTAGTGAGAAGCTTGAAGGTGCTTCATTGAACTATCTTACATATGAAAAAGGGCTTTATGCACTTGTTAGAGCTTTGGAGACTTGGCAACATTACCTATGGCCTAAGGAGTTTGTGATTCATACTCCTTGAAGCATTTGAGGGGCCAAGGTAAGTTGAACAAGAGACATGCTAGATGGATGGAGTTCATTGAAAATTTTCCTTATGTGATCAAATATAAGCAAGGTAAGGAGAATATAGTTGCTGATGCACTATCAAGGAGGTATGTTCTTCTTAACTCTATGCAAACCAAAATCCTTGGATTTGAATATATTAGAGATTTATATGCTAATGATGCTGATTTTTCTAATGACTTTAGTGCATATGACAAAACAACATTTGGTAAGTTCTACAAGCATGATGAATACTTGTTTAGGAAGAGTAAACTTTGCATACCAATCTGTTCTATGCATGAATTGCTTGTGCGTGAGGCATATGGTGGTGGTTTGATAGGACACTTTGGTGTTGTTAGAACCTTAGAAGTATTTCGTGAACACTTTTATTGGCCTAAGATGAAATCAGATGTTATTCACATATGTAGTAGAAGCATTGCACGTAAAAAAGCTAAGTCTAAGGTTTTACCACATGGGTTGTATACTCCTTTACCCGTACCTAGTGAACCTTAGGTGGACATATCCATAGACTTTGTTTTAGGGCTGCCTAGGACTAAAAGGGGTAGGGATTCAATTTTTGTAATTGTTGATAGGTTTTCTAAGATGACACACTTTATACCTTGTCATAAAACCAATGATGCAACTATCATAACTTATTTGTTCTTTAAAGAGATAATGAGACTCCATGTTGTACCTAGGAGTATTATTTCTGATACGGATGTTAAGTTCCTTAGCTACTTTTGGAAAGTATTATGGGGTAAGTTAGGTACTAAACTTTTGTTTTCTACTACTTTTCATCCACAAAATGATGGACAAACTGAGATAGTTAACAGAACTTTAACTCAATTATTACACATATCATTAAAAATAACTTGAAAACATGAGAGAAATGTTTGCCATTCATTGAGATTGTATATAATAGGGCTGTACATTCTACTACTTCATATTCACCTTTTGAGATTGTTTATGGTTTTAATCCACTAACTCTTATGGATTTGTTACCATTTCCTGTGAATGAAAGGGTTAGCTTGGATGGGAAAAGAAAGGCTGAATTTGTGAAGAACCTTCATGAGAATGTACGGCTAAACATTGAGAGGAGGAATGAGCAATATGCCTTTAGTGCTAACAAAGGAAGGAAGCGTGTGTCCTTTGAACCCGGTGATTGGGTTTGGGTTCATATAAGAAAAGAAAGATTTCCATCCCAAAGGAGATGGTCCTTTTCAAGTCCTTGACAAGATCAATGACAATGCTTACAAGTTGGACTTGCCTAGTGAGTATAATGTTAGTGTAACATTTAATGTTTCTGATCTTTCCTTTTATGATATAGGCAATGATTCAAGGACGAATCCTTTGAGGAGAGAGGGGATGATGAGAACCAAGGTCAAAATGTTCTTGATGGAAAGCTTGCTACCATAAGCGGAGAAGTTGCTGCCAATGATCCATTATATGTTCTTAGTGGGCCAATCATAAGATCAAGATCCAAGAAGATCAAGGAGGCCATATAAGGATTGGTGCACAAAACTTGTGTAGATTTGGACAATTGGGCCGAATTGAAGCATTCACCATGCAAGAACAAGCCATTCAAATTAGGCTTGGAAGAGGGAGATTCAACCTTAATCCATTGTATCAAGTTTCTGGAAGACTAAACCAATCTTAAAGATTACATGTTTGGGTTATGCATTCTTGGACAGATTCTTGAAGATTACATGTTTGGGCCGTGAATCATGTTCAAGACTTAAGTATTGGTTTATTTGGTTATATTTTCTTAGTATGGCAGAAATTCTATGTTAGGGAGGCCTTTGGTTGTGTTTAAATCTAATTAGATGTCTTTATATCAGATTTGGTTTATTTAGATTAGATTTGGATCAGATTTGATTAGTTAGAATTTGATTTGTAATTAAGTCTTACAATCCTATTCCAAGTGGGATTGGCATGACTTAGACTTTTGCTATAAGTAGGATTAGTTTGTTAAATTCAGATTAGGTTTATCTTGTCTTAAAATCCTACGTGAACTAGGATTGGAGTGATACATATCAGATTACGGAGTTAGATACTTGGTCAAATCAAATATGTTATGAACTTGTTTCTTAGAGTTCTATTAGAATTAGTATTTAAAGTGTCTTGGACGTTCATTATGAAAAAATTCAAATTATTCAATTGAAAAATTGAGAGAAAGTTTTCTCCTTGAGGTCTTGAAAGAATAAAAGTAGAACTTATCAAAGAAATCCATTCTTTGTGGCGTTGTGAACACTTCCATTATAACCTTTGTTCAAGTTTCTGTAGTCCTTAGGTTTAGACTTTAATATATTCTAGGTTTTTGGCTTCATTGTTTCTTGGGTGTAGGTTCTTTATACCAAGGTTCCTGTCTTTTTAGACAAAGGGTCAAGGTCCATCAAAACAAGATTTGTGTTTAGGTTTCTCGAGATCATATAATCAGATTCTTGTGGGTTTTATAGGGTTCATCTCTATTGTATCTTAGATTTAACTAAAACTGTAAGAAATTCTGATTAAGGACATGCAAAGGATTGTGCAATCTAGTTCAACATATTTCAATGATCCATTAAACATTGGTGGAGGTCCAATAACTTGGGCTAAAGCTAAAAGGATGAGGGAAGCTCTTAATGGATTGATTGAGGATGTTTGGACTGAACAAGCAATAATAGAAGCTAATTTGGTCTTGGAGAGATCAATAAACCCTATCACCTTAATTCACTCATTAAATAGGCCTAATTAGTTTTTATTTGGCCTAATTTGAAGATTATGTTATTTTGATGATTTTAGGAAATCTCTAATTGATTTGAGCTACCTAAAAATCCACTTTCTATATATTTGACTTTAGGAATCAGCTTTGAAAAGGCTTTCCTAAATCTTAGGGATTTCCTTATTTTTAGGAATAAATCATTGCTAGAAGATACAAGAATTCAGATGGGAATTTGTTTGACGTTTTTGGTGAGGTTATTCACTTTATTGGTTCTTCATTGAACTTAGAACTTATAGAGGTTATTCCTTGTGGCATTCATCTAACTTATCACTCTTAATCTCTTCTTTTCCTGGAGTATGGCATCAATATCCTTCTTTATAACTTTTGATGGAAACCTAGCTAAGGACATGAAAAGTATGGTGCAATCTGGTTTTTAACATATTTTGATGATCCATTACACATTGAAGGAGATCCAATAACTCGGGCTAAAGCTACAGGGATGAAGGAAGCTCTTAATGGACTGATTGAAGATGTTTGGCCAAGCAACAATAGAAGCTGATTTGAGCTTGGAGCTATCAATCAGCCCTATCACATTAATTCACACATTAGACATGAAAAGTATGGTGCAATCTGGTTTTTAACATATTTTGATGATCCATTACACATTGAAGGAGATCCAATAACTCGGGATAAAGCTACAGGGATGAAGGAAGCTCTTAATGGACTGATTGAAGATGTTTAGGCGAGCAACAATAGAAGCTGATTTGGGCTTGGAGCTACCAATCAGCCCTATCACATTAATTCACACATTAGACATGAAAAGTATGGTGCAATCTAGTTTTTAACATATTTTGATGATCCATTACACATTGAAGGAGATCCAATAACTCAGGATAAAGCTATAGGGATGAAGGAAGCTCTTAATGGACTGATTGAAGATGTTTGGGCAAGCAACAATAGAAACTGATTTGGGCTTGGAGCTATCAATCAGCCCTATCACATTAATTCACACATTAAATAGGCCTAATTAGTTGTTTATTTGGCCCAATTAGAAGAATGTGTTATTTTGATGATTTTAGGAGATCTTTAACTAATTTGGGCTGCCTAAAAGTCTACTTTCTATATTTGGCTTTAGGAATAATTTTTGAAAAGACTTTCCTAAATCTTAGGGATTTCCTTATTTTTAGGAATAAATCATTGAAGCAGATTGATTAAGGTTTTCTTTAGCCTATATCATCATCATCTTTGTACAAGAATTGAGATTAGAATTTGTTTTACGTTTTTGGTGAGGTTATTCAATTTATTGGTTCTTCATTGAACATGGAACTTATCAAGATTATTCCTTGTGGTTTTCATATGACATATCACTCTCATTCTCTTCTTTTCCTAGACTGTGGCATTAATATTGTTTTTTATAACTTTGGTTCGTGTTTCTTAAAACATTGGTCAAGGTTTTCTATAAAACATAATTGATTCAGCTTTTCTAGAAATTCCTTTCAACAAATTGTTTATAGGTTCTTAGATCTTGATTTACAGGGTTCACATCAATCGGTATCAAAGATTGGGTTAGTCTAAATCAATTTGGTGCGTGTTACTTATTTTGTTTCACATTTCTTATTGTTTTTGTTGGCTTCTTCCACACAAGTTTCTTGCAAATGTTGCAAATCTTGTTGCTTTCTTCCATACATGTTTATTGCGAATCTTGAAATTCTGATTGTTTTTACACATTTCTAGCAAATCTTGAAAATCTGGTTGTTTTCTTCTATGCACGTTTCTTGCAAATCTTGAAAATCTAGTTGTTTTCTTCCATACACGTTTCTTAAAAATCGTGGTTGTTTATTTCCATACACGTTTCTTGCAAATCTGGTTGTCTTCTTGTTCCAATCTTTTCTCTTATATCCTCAATTTGTTCCTTCTTGCTTGTTTTGATAGCCTTAGTTTTGATCTATTAGAAAAAAGAAAAGAAAAGAAAAGAAAAGAAATAATAAAAAAGAAAAGAAAAGAAAAACATTAAATAAAAGAAGAAGAAAAGAAAAAAGAGGAAAAGAATGGAGGCTTAATTCTTGCAAAAGAGGGCAGATTTGAGTTAAGCAAAAGGAAAGTACTTTATCTGCTAATTCCTATCTGAAATCTTAAATTAGTATTATTATTATTATTATATTCATCTTTGTTTCATCTCCTTTTCTTTGCTATCTTGTCCATTTTGATTGTTTAAGCTCTTACACTTGCCTGATTTTCTTTGTTACTCAATCTGGGTAAGTTCTTTGGATAAGTTGGGTGTGCGTTGCAAGGTAATCGCTTTTGATCAGAGTTTCTTTAGCTCCTTAAGGAACTAATTTAAGTGAATTAATTGGTAAAAGATAAGAGTGATTACATTCTAGTTAAAAGCCTTAAAAGAGTGAAACACTTATTGAGCCAAACACTTGTGAGGTTTCCTTCTTCGCAAAGTCATTCTTTGTCAGATTGCTATAATGGCTGAAGAAGGAAGGACAAGAGAGACATTCAAACCGTGAACTTTGTGTCAACACTTTGAGCGCATGGAGGTTAGATTTGGTGAAATCATGGACAAGATGGAAAGATAAGATGCTGCCATTGATGCTTTGCAAAGGAATCAAGTTCATGAAGTTCTAATTGTGCATAGACAAGAAAGGTGACAATACCATGTTGAACATGAGGAGGAGGATGATAGTGATGATTTTAATATGGAAGAGGTCAATAACAGATTTGATCAAAATAGAGGTGGTTGAAGGGGCTAAAGGATAGTTCATTATGATTGAAACATGGGAAACATTAAAATGAAGATTCCATCATTTTCAGGAAAGAATGACCTTGATGTATTCTTCGAGTGGGAGAAGAAAGTGGAGTTGGTCTTTGATTGTCACAACTACTCTAAAGTGAAAAACGTAAAACTTGCTACTATTGAGTTTACTAACTATGCTATTGTTTGGTGGGATCAACTTGTTTTGACTAGGAGATGAAATCGTGAGAGGCCAACTCAAACTTGGGAGGAGATGAATGCTACTATGAGGAGAAGATTCATTCCATCTCATTACTATAGAGACTTGTACCACCTGCTGCAAGGCCTAACCAAAGGATCTAAGATTGTGGAGGAGTACTACAAAGATATGGAAATAACCATGATTAAGGCTAATGTGAAGGAGGACTAAGAGGCAACCATGGCATGGGTTTTGCATGGCCTAAATTGGAAAATTGAAAATGTGATAGAGTTGCAACATTATGTGGGGCTGAAGGATATGTTACATATGGCCATGAAGATTGAGAGGTAGCTCAAATAACAATGATCAATACATTTCAGGCAGAATCGAGTTCTTTCTCTTAGAAACAAAATTACGGTAAAGAATAACCATCCCATTCCTAGATTAGATGATATGCTTGATGGATTGCATGGTTATTGTATTTTCTCTAATATTGATTTGAAGTATAGTTATCATCAAATTCGTAAGCGAGAGGGTGATGAATGAAAAACTGCCTTTAGGACTAAGTATGGTTTATATGAGTGGCTAGTTATGCCTTTTGGATTAACTAATGCCCCTAGTACATTCATGAGATTAATGAATCATGTCTTACGTGCCTTCATTGGTAAGTTTGTTGTTGTGTAGTTTGATGATATTCTAATTTATAGATAGAGCTTAGATGAGCATCTTGAACATTTGTACAAACTTCTAAGTGTTTTGCATGATGAGAAGTTATAAGCAAACCTCAAGAAATGTTCTTTTTACACTAAACACATGGATATGTTGTTAGCGCTAAGGGAATAAAGGTTCATGAAGAAAAGGTGAAGGCTATTCGTGAGTGGGCTACAACTAAATCTATAACTAAGGTGCGAAGCTTTCATGGGTTAGCTAGTTTTTATAGGAGGTTTGTTAAAGATTTTAGCACCATTAACTAAACTTGTTAAAAAGAATGCTGCATTTAAGTGGGGTAATCAACTGTTAATTTGATTATAGACAAGCTAAGTTCAACACCATTACTTGCTCTACTAACTTTGATAAAACTTTTAAAGTTGAGTGTGATGTTTCAGGTATAGGTATTGGGCCTATTTTGTTGCAAGAAAACCAACCCCTTGCTTATTTTAGTGAAAAACTAAATGAGACAACCTTGAACTACCCAACTTATGACAATGAGATGTATGCTTCAGTGAGGGCCTTGGAGACATGGCAACATTACTTGTGGCCCAAGGAGTTTGTCATTCATACTAATCATGAGTTTATGGGATACCCAATAGGAACTTGTCCTAGAGAACCTTCAACAAGATGGAACTATGCCCGGTAACGACTAGAATCAAACACACACGGAAGCACAAGAAACAAAATTGAAAAGATAGAAATAGAACACGAAGAGAAAAGGGGTTAAAAGAATGTTGGTCAATGGAAAGAACCCTAAAGGAACTTGTCTCTTAGAACCCTAGCAAGAATGTTGGTCAATGGAAAGAACCCTAAGAGAACTTGTCTCTTAGAACTCTAACCTTGGACGACACAAAGGAAGACCATCTCAATGATGGAGAACCATAGGATGTGAAAGACAAGAAGAGAAGCATACATGGTATGATCCGCCTCAAGGAAGCCTAGGATATGACTTACATGGACATGAGCTTGCAAAGGAGACTTAGGAGTTGAAATTGAATTAGATTTGAAGTCTGAATGTGCAAGGCAAGTGGCTGAACAAAATTCCCATATCAAAGGCCCAACATTCAAGTTTAATGTTCTTAAAGATCCATTACAAGATGTTGGAGGCCTAATGACAAGAGCTAGGGCCAAAGCAATGAAGCAAGCACTAAGTTAGGAAGTTTTCCTATAAATAGGCACCCTCTATGTACTTTGGAAGGGGATTTTTCATTTACAAATACTATTGAGTATTATTGAAAGCATTCTTGCTTTCTTTGTATTCTTGGAGAAAACTTGATTTATCAAAGGAGTGGTCTTCCTTTGTGGCATCCCAAGGTTAGAGTTCTAAGAGACAAGTTCTCTTAGGGTTCTCTCCATTGACCAACATTTTTGCTATGGTTTTAAGAGACAAGTTCTCTTATGGTTCTTTCCATTGACCAACATTCTTCTAGCCCCTTTTCTCTTTGTGTTCTATTTCTATCTTTTTAATTTTTTTCTTGTTCTTCCAAGTGTGTTTGATTCTATTCATTTCCGAGCATAGTTCCATCTTGTTGAAGGTTCTTTAAGACAAGTTCCTATTGGGTCTTCCATCATTTGGTATCAGAGCGCTTTGATTGCTAGATTTCAAATAACTATCCTTTTGTTGTTCATTTTCGTTCTTCTTCTCTGTCCATTTTTCATCCACTATTTTGTTCACTTTTTGTTAAAGTTTTTGGCTCAATAATAGATGTTTCTTAAGTTTAGAATCTCTTCTTTCTCCTCGTTTTGAATCATTCAAATCCAAAATTTCTAAGGCAAGTTACACTAAGTCAAAATTTGAGAGCGTCCAGCTTCTGAAAATTCCTTTGCATTTTTCTATTTCCATATTTATTTATGTGAACTTCAAATTATCTAAAAAAAGAAAGAAGTATAAGTCAAAAAAAGAAAAAAAGGAAATTCGTCAAAAAAGCAAAAAAAGAAATTCGTTAAAAAAGAAGAAATTTGTCAAAAAAAAAGGAAGAAGAAAACAATCAAATTGTGTGTGTTGCAATTTCTAAAGAAGTGGAGTACTTTCCTATTTTGTATTTCTTGGAGCTTGCTTACTTTCCTATTTTGCCTTTAGTTTCCTATTTTATTTCTTGCCTCATTCATCTTTCTTTTGCTTCAAGTTTGTGACTTTCCTTGAGGTAATCAGTGCCTTAATTCATTCGTTATACTATTTTTTCTTTACTTGGTTTCCATGTTTCTCCACTTTCCCATCATTTTTCTTTCCTTTTGTGTATTCATCCCTTTTATTTCTTCTTTATTTTTTACACCTTATTTCCCTTTTTGGATTCTTTGAGAATTTTTATTGGGATTCTAGTCTTGGCTGCCACTTGGTTTGATTGCTTCTATTTGATTGTGTCTTGTTTCAAATAAGGATACTATAGAAAGCAAGTTGAGTGGCAAAAAGCAAGAGTGTTTTCATTATAGAAAAAGCCAATTTTTGTGTGAGTGGTGAGGTCCATATTGTTTTTTGTTGTTCATTAACATTTTGCAGTTCATAATATGTCTCAAGAAGATGAATCATATAAAAAAGATCTCAATGTCTTTATGAAGGCTGTGAAAGATCAATTCTAGAGTTTGAATGCTAGGTTGGATGACATCCAATCCACATCAAACTCCAAAGGTCCTAGAAGGATGTTCGATGAAGAAGATGAAGAAGTGCAATCCGAGGATGAAGGCCCCAACACTAGGAGAGGCAGACAAGCTCCTTCTCGTAATGAACTTGACAACATAAAATTGAAAATCCCTTCTTTTCAAGGAAAAATGATCCTGAATTGTATTTAGAGTGGGAGAGGAAAATAGAACATGTATTTGAGTGTAATACATATAGTGAAGAGAAAAATATAAAACTTGTTGTTGTTGAATTTTATGACCGTGCTAGTATTTGGTGGGATCAATTGTAAGTAAATAAAACATGGAATCATGAAAGACCAATCCACACATGGCAAGAAATGAAAGTCATCATGAGAAAGAGCTTTGTTCCAAGTCATTACTATCGAGACTTGTTCAAACAGCTGCAAAGATTAAGGCAAGGATCTATGAGTGTTGAAGAGTACCGCCAAGAGATGGAGATCATCATGATTAGGGTCAATGTTGAGGAATACATGCAAGCTACCATGAGAAGATTTCTTGATGGTTTGTGCCCTGAAATTGTTTTCATTGTAGAGCTGCAAAATTTCCTTGACATGGATAAGTTGTTGCATAAGGCCATCATGATAGAAAAGAAATTAAAGATCTACAATGGTGCTGGATCAAGTTCCTGGAAGAAAAGCTTGACAGAGTCCAAAACCTTCTTCAAATCCAAGGGAGACACCAAACCAAAGGAGGAAAGTAAGCTCAAATTCTCTACTCCAAATCCTAAGGGTAAAAATGACTCTAACCCTCTTCTTCTTCTAATCCTTCTTATAAAGTTAAGTGCTTTAAATGTCAAGGTTTTGGTCATATTGATTTGCAATGCCCTAACAAAAGAACTATGATTTTGCTTGAGAACGGTGGTGTTGGTAGTGAAAGTAGTGACAGTGATGATTTTAATGATGTGCCTCCATTTACGGATGCTTCTAATGTTGATTGTGATGCTGAGGTTAGTGAAGCCCTTGTGGCTAGGCATGCTCTTAATATCCAACCAAAAGAAGATCTTGAAGAAGAGCAACGTGAGCACATCTTTCATACCAGGTGTCTCATTAATGGTAAAGTTTGTAGCATGATCATAGATGGTGTAAGTTGTAACAATGTTACTAGTACTTTACTTGTTGACAAAATTTGCCTATTTTGAAACACCTAGACCATATAAATTGCAATAGCTAAATGATTGTGGTGAGGTGAAATTCACCAAACAAGTGATGATTGTATTTTCTGTTAGTAAGTGTCATGATGAAATTTTATGTGATGTTGCACCTATGTATGCTGGACATGTTTTGCTTGGTAGGCCTTGACAATTTGATAGGAAAGTTAGGTATGATGGATACAAAAATTGCTATTCTTTTCCTTTCCATGGTAAAAATAATGTGCTGAGACCTCGTAGGCTGATTAAAACTTATAAGGATCAAGTAAAGATTGAGAAAGAATGCAAATTGAGAGCAAAAGAAAAGAAAGAGAGAAAGGTCGAAAAGAAAGAAAAAGAGAGAAAATAAAACGAGTGGGAAAAATAAAGAAAAGAGAGTGACTTTATTTGCTGGAAAAAGTGAGATCAAGGGAGTTTTAAAATATGAAGAATCTTATATACGTTTATATAAAGATGTATTCTTAATTATTGATGAGCTTAATCCATCTTTTCCGTCTAGTGTTTTGTCTTTGTTGCAGGACTTCAGCGACTTATTTCCGAAGGACATTCCTGATGGATTGCCCCCTTTGAGAGGCATTAAACACCATATAGACTTCCTTCCCAAAGATTCAATTCTGAATAGGCCCGCATATAGAGCCAATCTAGAAGAAACTAAGGAGATCCAAAGACAAAGTTAAAGAACTTATGAAAAAGGGCTCTGTGAGAGAAAGCTTGAGCCTTTGTGCTGTGTCAGTTATACTTGTTCCTAAGAAAGATGGCAAATAGAGATTGTGTGTTGACTGCAGAGCCATCAATAAAATCACGGTGAAATATCGTTACCCTATCTCTCGTTTAGATGATATGCATGATGAGTTACATGGTGCTTGTATATTTTCTAAAATTAATCTTAGAAGTGGGTACCATAAATTTGCATGAAAAAGGGTTATGAGTGGAAAACTGCTTTTAAAACTAAGTTTGGGTTGTATTAGTGGTTAGTTATACCTTTTTGCTTGATTAATACAGCTAGTACTTTCATGAGTTTGATTAATCATGTGTTTCATCCATTTATTGGAAATATTTGGTTGTCTATTTTGATGATATTCTAGTGTATTCTAGGAGTTTAGATGATCATGTGAAACACTTGCATGATGTGTTTGGACTTTTAAGAGAAAATAAGCTTTATGCCAATTTAGAAAAATGTTCCTTTTGCATGGATCCTGTTGTATTTCTTGGTTTTATTGTACGTGCTAAAGGACTTCAAGTTGATGAAGAGAAAATGAAGGCAATTAGAGAATGGCCAACTCCCAAGAATGCAAATGAAGTTCAAAGCTTCCATGGGTTGGAAAGTGATGCAACTCACCAAGGCAAGGGAGACTTGAGGATGCCAATGGGTTTAATTACAAGGTCATACTCCAACATGCGCAAGGCACAATTTCATATTTATGCACAAGCTTTTGTTTCACAAGAACTTCAAGAAGTTTTGTTGATCAAGCTTGGGGAAGAGCTTAGGGAGACGCCTAAGTGTGTGTGCACATTGGAGGTATCAAACCAAGAAGGCTAACACTGAGCCAATTTTCACAAGCACAAGTCTAATCAATGGGTTTGGGCTTATTTTATCTTGTAAAGGCCATGTGGACTTCTTTTGAACTTTGTCATAGGCTGATTTGTGTGCATGTGCTTTATTAAAAAAGTCATGTGCATGTTTTATTTTAAGGAACTAAGCGTGTGGGCCTGGTTTAAAAACCCAATCCACCCCTCTTAAGTTAGTTTTCTATGTTTTCTTGTTTCCTTATCCTATTTGGACTAAGATTACCCAATTTTAATTAGTTTTGAAGCCTAAATCCGTGAGGGGTTTGTTTTTGGGTAGATTTGTTTCAAGAAAGCCTTTCTAGATGTTTTGAGCTTTCTTTAGGGTTTTTAGGTTATCTTTGTTAGGGTTTGTATTGTACAAGGGTATTTAACCCTTGCTTTATGCGTGAACTTCAGATTAGACGTGAATAAAAAAATGGAAAGTCTTCTCAAGAGAGAATTCAGATTCTTGCTTGTTTTACCTTAAGGATTGATTCAATTTATCAAGTAAGTTCTAACTTGTGGCGTTAATTCAATTCTTGCAATCTTTATACTCTTTGTTACCAATTCCTTGTTGTTTTAGGAGTGAAGGGTTGAGTGAGATTGATTGAATTTAGGTATTGGGAACAATCATTGAAACGGAGGTGATCTAGATATTGACTCTAGGTTATTGTCGTATTATCTTTGGTATCAGAGCCTAGGTTTTAAATTCAATCTTTATCTTTAATTTTCTGTTTGTTCTTGATTATTATAGTTATTTCACCATTCAAAATCGAAAAAAAAGAAAAAAAAAAGGAAAATCAAGTTGATCAAGAATTCATTCAAATTATGAATCTGTGTATTTGAGTTGATTTGCTTGCAAGATTCGTCAAGATTGCTAATTCTTGCTTCAAGATTCATCTTTATTATTCAAGATTCTTCAAGAACACATCCTTCATTCAGGAAATTCATCAAGACTTGCTTTCTTGCAGCAAGAAGTTTCAAGATTTACTTTCTTGCACTCAAAACGTGTGTCTTTGATATAACTACTTAGCAATCAATTCTTGAGTTATTGGGGCAAATTTGAACGTTCTTGTCAATTAGGGTTTAGGTTTGAGTTTAATTCCTAGTTTTTTTTGTTTCCATTAGACTTGAATTGAGTAATATTGTTTCCTATTGCTCAGTTGGCACCAAAAATCACTCACATACGTTTTCTCCATCTAGTACGTGTTTATTTTCGGCTTTCTTGTTTTCTTTACATTAAATTGCAACTAGTTTTGTGTTTTTTTTCCTTTCTTTAGGTATCATTTGTTTTTCCTTTTAAGTTGCTATTGTACTTATTTGGTTGGTAGTGATTGATTTGGACAAGTAAAACTATGCTAGAATCTATAGTGATAAAAGGTAAGTGTGTGTAAGATCATTTGAGGGTAAAAGCCATCTTTTTCAATGAAACACAAGGGTATCCATTCTGTTAGAGACAAACACATGAGGGAGTGTGAGAGGAGCTGTTCTAACATGTTTTTGTAGGTTTTACATCATGACCAATTCAAAGGATAGTAAAGGTAGTGGCAAGGATGAAAAGAATAGTGAGGCTGATCAAAGCATATTCTTTACTTTGGAGGATATGCAACAGTAATTCCAAAGGATTGAGAACTTGTTTAGGGATGTTAGTGATAAATTTTATAGACAAGACCAGGCCATTAGGAATTTACAAAGAGAGGCTTCAACTAATGGTGCAACAAGGAGGCAAAATGCTAGG